>PVLA01001923.1:0-308638 GCA_004027455.1 Hydrochoerus hydrochaeris
ATTCTTAAATTGTAGATTCTCTTGTCATCTTCTAGCCTTTGTATTGTTACTGCCTGTTTCCTTGTTATTTTTAAGAGATCTTTCCTTTCATGATCACACATTGCAAACTTGTCTTCAAGTTTTGATAGTCTATCCTTAGTTTCTTTTAAGGCATTTTGCCAGCTTTCAATGGAGTTTTTAATTTCCTGGTAGTCTCTTTAAATCTGCTTCATGTATTCTATATTTTCTTTATATTCTTTATCAAATGTTTCTCTCCTTTTTTGTGTTCCTCCCTTCTTCCATCTGTATCTTCCTGAGAGATGCTCCCTGAGAGCATTTATTTTATTACTCTACTCATATCTTGCTTTACCTGATTTAATATTTCAGTTTTGAGCTCATCTACAAGGTCCTGAAGATATCTTTTAATGTCCATTGAAGCCATGCCTGCTGTTGTGTGTTTGTTGCCCTCAGATTCCCTTGTTTTTCCCTCTCCTGGATCAGGGCTCTCAGGGTTCTGGGCTGGGGGCCTCCTCCCGCCTCTCTCTCCTGTCATGGTCCTGGCTTCCTCCACACAGGTTACAGTGCAGGTCCCAGCCCCCTTCCCTGTTGGCCACGTTTCCTCTGAAGCACACTGGTGAGGGACCTCCACCCTCTCCTGACTGCTCTTATCACTGAGGTGCAAGCAGCAGCTGCCTATGCCTGCCCCTCCCCACCAGGCCAACCCAACTGCAGAGGCCTTCCCCTGTTTAGTGCTTGCTAGGCGCAGGGAATCGATTTGGGACAGCTCATTGGGTCCTGGCCAGGGGCACAGCCCAATCCAAGCAAATCCCACGAATCTGCTTTGGGGAGGGAGGAACCAACTGAAGTCACTGTTGCTCCCAGTTCAGGCTCCTCCAGCCAGATTCCAACATGTTGCCCATTTGATCACACCCTTCCTGTGGTGGTGGGGGCTCCCAACCCCAGCACTGACCGTGGATTAATGAAGGTCCCCTTGCCGGCTCCGCTCTCTGTTGGGCTCACCAACGAGCGCTGCTGTGCTTCGCCTGAATGGCAGCCGGAATCAGTTTGGGCTGCTCTGCCGGCCGTGGCAAATTCAGGCTGGTGCAAATTCAGGCCGGTGCAAACTTGGCGGGTCGCAGCGAAAACACTGTGTCCCATAATTTTTAGCTGTTCCAGTTGTAGTCCCAACATATTTGACAAGCTTTTTTATGTTTTAATTTCTTCCTGTGTCAAGAGGATCCATCTCCCTCTATCTGGGTCTCTCCAGGGTGTTTTATTCTGGCATATGAGTTGTTTCTCCCGGGAGGCTCTGTATTTTGTTGCTCCCTGATCGGCCATCTTGTCTTCTTTCCACACCTGAATTTCAAAATGCTGAGAGAATAAGTTTGGAATTTAAATGAGTCAGTTTGTGGTGTTTTGTTGTAACGGCTCTGTCATACTAATACAACCCACAAAGCTGAAAATACTATAATGACACTTTACAGAAAGAGTTTGACACTGCCACCCCTTAGTTAAAAAGGAGCAAAAACTGTTTTCATCACCTAACCTTTCCTGTGGCCTCTAGCCATTTATTCCTGCTACATCTGGGGCCTGAATAGCTCCATAGTATGAGTTTGCTACTGATCAATGAGGCCTCTGTGAAGCCATAATTATCCCCAACTCCTGTACACCTTCCTTCCTGACCTCAAGCCCCAGCTCCCTTTCTCCTCCTCATCCGCCATGGTCTCCACTGTGAGCTGAAGGCACAGAAGCTACTCTCAAACTTTGACCTGTGAGACTGAGACCAAAATGCTAGACCCAGGCAGTGATTTGGAGGTCATGGCTTGCAGAGCGCTCAGTGGTGTTCTTACAGAGTCGAGGAAGGGCTGTATTGCTGCCTGCTCCCTTCAGACAACTCCATCTGAGGTGAGATTGCCTTCCCAGCTCATTGCCATGACAGTGGCATAATGGGTTGGTGTGTAGACTGAACTGGTCTAGGTTCAGAGCCAAGCTTTGCCCCTGTGTTTTCTGTGATCTCAGGCAAATCTTTTTACCTGCTCTATGCTTTAATTTCTTTCTTTCTAAAATGGGGGCTAATCATCTCTTAGAGTGATAGTGACTATGATAATGAAATGAGTTACTGTTGATAAATGCTTCACACTGTACCTAATACATAGTTCAGTGTGTAACATCATTACCTCTCAGATCCATTTGAGATATATATCTGCCCAGTGCTCTCTGTCTCCATCTCTTTGTCTTTGCATTGTGATGCCCTGAGCCTGGCCAGTGCAAAGCTTCCACTGGGTTTGCCCCTCTTCCTTAAGAAAAGACTTTTTGATAGACAGGAGCTCTTTTGGAGGGCTCCAGTTTGGCTCCTCTCCGTGAGCGACATCCATTTTAAATGCATTCATCCCTTTATTGCCTAGAGGTCAAACCCATCCTCTGGGATAGGCTCTGGGTAGAGACCAGTGTGGCATCCTCTTTTTCTCTTGGAGTTTTGGAACCTGTAGCTGGAGAGGCACTGTCCTGTGACTTTAGTTGGCCAGGTTCCATATACAACAGGTATTCTCTGAGATCTAAAAAGATGGATGTTGAATGGGTTCTGGGATTTAGAGTTCCAGCTACTTAGCAAAGTGGCTGTTTCATTACATCCTTACCCTCTGCAAATCACTATGTTGGTTTCTGGTTATATTTGTCAGAATTATGTACTTTACTAGAAGTAGAGAAACTAAAGATAAAATTGCTCTTTTTAAAAATGTTTTGCCCAGTTTTCTATCTTTACTTAGCTCTACTGCTGTATTTTAAAGACACAACTTTATATTCTAGAAGCACCAGAGTAAGACTCAGGTTCTATGAACAAGGATAGCACTGTATTTTAAAAGGGACAGGAATGGAGTAGGGGAAAAGCCCTGAGTTTTGGTCCCACATACTTTAGGGCTAATGGCTACACTGTTTGATGTGGGTGTACTTACTTGTCAGAGCCTGTGTCACTGCATCTGTCAGATGGGTGTGGTAAAAATGTCAGGGCCTATGGGGAGGGCTAACAATGGTGCAGGTGAGGCCCCCACAATTCAGCTGTCAGGGAAAGGAGGTGTTGCTATTATTGTCACTGTATGTGATGTCCTACTTCTTAAAGAAGATCTGATGACAAATTTCCATTGAATAAGTGGAAGGAGCAATGCTTTCCTCTTAGAACAGAAACTGGTCAACAGTAGCCCCTGGGTAAAATCTGTCCTGCCTTGTTATAAATTAATTTTTACTGGAACATAGCCACACCCGTTTGTTTATGTATTGTCTGTGATTTCTTTCCACTTCAATGACAGAACTGAGTAGTTGTGACAGAGACCATGCATCCTCAAAGCAGAAAACATTTATTATCTGGTTCTGTATGGAAAATGCTTGCTGACCCCTATCTTACGGGGTGGTGTTGGGAGATTTACCTGTATTCATATACACACAGATTTACATATACACCTCCATAGCTCAGAACAGTGCCTGGTACACAGCAGATGCCCAACAAATCTTTAGCTCCTTTTCTGAACTTAATTCTGCTCGAGAATATGAAGGATCCTATCTGAGAAATGCAGAACTAGACACATTTCTGTATTTTTATTGAATTCTATTTCTCTCTCATTTTCAAAAGAAGAGCCCATGTTTTAAGAAAAATTCTGATTGGCACTATAAACTTTATTTATGCTTTAATGTAGCCTAAAGTATGTATCCTGCACTATTTTTGCTTCCCTTACAGATACTGATATGCTATATATTACCAAATCCAAATGGATTTTCAAAATCCAATTTCCTTGCTACAGTTTTCCATTTCTCTGTCAACTTTTTATGCCTGCTTCACATCAGAACATCTGGTGCCTTTGCCACATTTTGACCCCCAACCTGCCCAGTGAAATAGCTCTTCTGTTTGGGTGCAGAACTCTGTGATAGTAGCCACTCTTCCCTGTCTTGCTGCAATTATGTGGGTCTTCAAATTAGGCTGGGCCCTCTGGAGCCTAGTTTCTGGAGTTGAGGTAGATGTTTTGTTTCCTCTTAACTGGGGTAGGAGTTGATATCAATTAAATGGGGCCAGCTATGCTTCATACCTGACTGGGTTGGCATCCAAATGGGTTTATTTTGGAAATCCTTCCAATTGTAAGTCATCCCTTCCAATTGTAAGATCCCTAATCTTTCAGGAATACCTAGGGTGAATGTGAAACATTTTTGGCAGGTGTTGTGGTCCCTAAGAAGTGTACCAAGATAGACAGATGAATTTTAGAAAGAGCAATGAGATTCAGGATTGTGGTTTTGACTGTTTCATGCACTGGGTCCAGGAGACGCTTGACTTTCCTTTCTTATCCTCCCCTTGGTAGTGCCCCGTGGCCATGGCACAGTAGCAGGGGCTCAGGTTGGCAGCATGGCTCTATATCTGTGGCCCCTGAGAGTTCCCAGTTTCTTCTGAGTCTCTAGAATACATATAGGTCTTAAGGTTTGTGATTGTCTAGTTCCCGCATACTGGCAAAAAGAAGTCTCAAGAGTTGAGAAAGCATATGAGATTGGAGGTTGTATCCAACTGCCAATGTCTATTGCTGTCTGGGTGTATAACTTCTATCTCATGAACACTGTTTCTCAATTTGTTGGTTAAAAAGAAGAAAATCCAGAGATGACTGCTTTAAAATGCTTTGTAAGACAGGTGTGTGCATGCCTCTAATCCCAGCACTCTGGGAGGTTGCAGCAAAATCACAAGTCCCTGCTTGACTTAGGGAAACCCTGTATCATATAAAAATAAATAAAGGACTGGAGATGTAGCTCAGTGTGAAGACTCTGGACTCAATATCCCGTACTTCAAAAAATTGCTTTTTATGTATATTTCTGTCTTCTGAATACTTTTAAATACCTTCAACAAGGTCAAGGCATATAGGTCAAGTGGCATTCAGCCCCAATGAGTTTCTTTCTGGAGGTGCATGTTTATGTGATGCTAATAGTCTCATGAAATTGACCATGCATTGCTGATGTGAATGTTGGTTCAGATATGGGTGTTGTTTTGTTATGGGATACGAGGTTTCTCTTAAGATTCTTCCTGAAGAAAAGTTCTTGTTTGATCTAAGCTCCTGGATTTGTTGTCATTTTCCTGAACAACTGGACTTTTGATTGCATGAACACAATGTCCAATACCTGGCCAGTTTTTCCATTTAATATTGGGTGTCAGGAAGCTCAGAGCCAAACATGTAACCCCTTTTTGCAAGCAGGTATGTGGGAAATCTTAGTGTAGATTTGCAGCTCCCTTGTTCTGTTCCTGATTTTCTTTCTTTTGCTGTCCTGTTTGATTTTTGCCACTATGCTGTACCTCCTGCTTCTTTGTTGAGGCTGTTGAAGCTGTACCACTGGCCAGTTAGACACATCCCTTGAACTATAGTCTGTGTTCTAAGTTTACCCAAAACAAGGTGGACACTTAACTTTACCTGGCCTTACTTCCTGCTTTGTTGGGTGCTCAGGAGCTCCAAGGGATGCATGTGTATTGCCACAATTCAGGTGTGTGTGTGTGTGTGTGTGTGTATGAGAGAGGGAGAGAGGGGAGAGAGAGAGAGAGAGAGAGAGAGAGAGAGAGAGAGAGAGAGAGAGATGGAGAGAGATTTCTAGAGATTCTTCTTTAGGAGGAGCATTAATGTCCCCATAAGGGATGACAGATTTCAGCAGAATGGGATGGAACTGGCTGCAGGGTCTGAATATCTCAAAGAATAGTGGCTCAAGGTAGAGTGCAAGGCTGCTTTCAATTTCACACTGAATGCTCCTCCACAGCTTGGAAGGTCCTCACTGCAAGACCCAGTGTCAAAGGTCAGACTTTTAGAAAGGAAAAGCATTTGCTCACTGTATGCTGATTGAGTTCACTGGCATTCAGCAGATGGGGAAAGCAGGGTGATTTAGGAAATTGTTGTGAAGTGTGTCCCTGGTCCTCATAGAACAATGACCTGTCAGTGGTTAGTTCACAAGTTGCTTTTTACCTATGATTGTGCAGAAGCAAGGAAGTTAAGGCTGGGCAAGTGGCCAGTTGCCAAATTGACCTTGCCTGTGATTCTCAAAGGTTTACCTATGAATCCTTCTAGTTCTTGTCAAGAGGAAAGCAGAGAATCTGTGTAAGTAAGCCATTAACTAAAATTTATTATTTCCTTCTTCTTTGAGCAACAACGCCTTATCATGAAAGCACATGTGTTTGTGTGCTTGTCTTTCCCTGTGCTCTGCAAAATTTGTGTGGGTAAGGATCGCATCAGTTGTGTTGGTCAGCTTTGCACCGCTGTGGTGTAGTACCTGATGTTACTTGAAAAGGGTCAAAAGATTATTTTGGCTTATGGTTTTTGAGGTTCAATTCCATGGTCAGGCGGTCTCTTGCTGTGTGTCTGAGATGAGGCAGAACTTCATGGAGCAAGGGTGTGGTGGGCAAAGCATCACATCTGGGAAGCAGAGGGAGAAGGAAAGCACCCAAGAGAAAGAGTTGATTACCAGATGGAGTCCCTGTTTGCTCTCATGACCTGCTTCATTCAAACAGACCCTGCCTCCTAATAAGCCCAGTGAACTGTGAACTCAGTAGATTAATCCACTGATGAGGTTAGAGCCTTCCTGGTCCGGTCACTTCCCAAAAGTGAAGTTATCAGCTGGCAGCAAAGCCCCTAGCATGTGGCCTACAAGGGACATTTCAGATCCAAACCACATTTGTCAATCCTGTGTCCCTGCATAAAACTCACTAAAAAAAAAGGACCATTGTTGAAAATGTTTCTAGAATAAACAAGGAAATGGATTCAAATTGAGAGAATCAACTATAGTTAAAGCTTTTTATCTGACTGGTTCCCTCTTTTAACCATAGAAGTGAAGAATATTTCCTTGTTTTGGGGGAATAGCTTTCTCTCTGATGTATTAGAAAGAGCATGAGATCTGTAGTTGGATTGTGGTGGATTTAAACTTGGGTCCAATGTTTCCTTTCTGTGTGGCTTGAACAGTTCCAACTACCTTATGTTTAAAGTAGGGATAAAATGTACTTCACACAGTGTGAGGATTAAGTGAAAGCTAATCAGATAGCATAGGCAATCAGTGTCTACAATATTGCTTTTCTGGAAAGCATGCTTCTTAGTTACTGTTTTAAAAGCATTGCATTGAGGTATGACACTTCTTAAATTAGTCAGAATGTGCAAAGCACTGCTGTATTAATAACTGAACCCTAAGAAATCAGTGATACAAGAAAAAAGGTTTATATTTTGCTCCCCAGAGTTTAAGTACTGATACTACTGGTCAGACAAACTTCTGGGTAGTTTTCCTCCAGTAAGACTTCTTCCCTGGATACTTCTCCATCACAGCATTGAAGGTCCTCACAAGGGAGAGTGAAAAGATTGCTTTTAAGAGATTCTTTTTATGGGCTAGTCCTGCACATGGTTGGTATCACTTTATTACAGGTTTCCAGCATTTGCCATATGGTCATTTCTAGATGCAAAGGGGCTTAGAAACAGTGTTCTGTGTATGCAAGAGGGAAAAATGGAACCTTTTGACATACAGAGACATGTCTTGGCCATGCTTTCTTTCTCTCATTTAAATCTGCTGTCTGGAGGACTCTCAATCAGTTGTTGCCAAGAATATTTGGCCTATCAGCATTTTCTATGTGTGATGCAAGATTCTATAGGTGTTCAGTGGAGGGTGATGGTGATATGATGAGATCTCTGAGCATCAAGGAGAGAGGAAAAGGACAATGCAAAAGATAGACAATATGTACAAAGGGTCTGGGAGGCCAGCCAGTAGGCTGGTGTAAGATTATTCTTGCTGCTTTCTCATGCCATGAGCTGACTACCTCTGGAATACCTTCCTCCTTCTGCTCTCCCCTCACTGAGAGGCTGCTGTTCTTTTAGCCCTGGTAATTATCCTCCCCTTCTTCCTTTATCCTCTCCAGAATACAGCAGGCTCCCCTTTCCCTGGTCACATAAGCATCTCCTAGCTGGAGCCTCCATTCTACATCCCATATCTCAGTGTCACCCTGAGAGAATTTATCACCCAAACTCAGGGTGTCTTTGTCAGAATCGAATGAGCACAACTTACTGTCAGATGGTGGATGAATTGAACTTTAGGTTAGAGGGAAAAGCTTTAAACACTATCAGCATTGATTGTACTATCTTCCAGGTGTTTGATTATCTGATTCCTCACAAATTCTCTTCTTGGTTAATGAAGAATGACTTTTCAAACTGCATTTACAGGGCAGGAAGTGGGTATGGAAAGTATATTTTGTACCAGTTACATTTTTCATATGTTAATCCATTTAATGGTATTTCTGTGAGGTCGATATTTTCCTCTATATTACAGATGGGGAAACTGAGACACACACATGTTAAGCACATGACCCAAGCTTACATAGATTTTTTTTTAACTCTAAAGGATGGGTCTAGTTTTATTAGACTCTGAAGAAAATGCTCTTTCTGCTGCATCCCAGAAATGTTCCACATTGCAAGAAGCAATTACAGAGGCATGCCCTAGCATTCATTTTTCCTACTTAGAATGAAACGTTGCTGTTTACTTTCTCAGGAAGGAAGATTGAAATCAATGTAACTAGCCTTATTAACTTTTTAAAATAGGGGGGCCTGCAGATGCCAGTGCCTTTCCTGAGAGCACCAGAGCTAATATAAAAATCCAATTTGTTTGCCTTTTTAGAAAAGTCTTCTGTAGGTTTAAAATTCAAAGCTGTAAATGAAGAGCCGATGAGACAGGGGTAATGAACTAGGTCTCAGACACAGGGATGTATTTACCCATCTCTCTTTTGTCTGCAGGAGGCTGTTCCTTTGATGAGCACTACAGCAACTGTGGCTATAGTGTGGCCCTGGGGACCAATGGATTCACCTGGGAGCAGATTAACACATGGGAGAAACCAATGCTGGACCCAGCAGTGCCCACAGGTATGTGATCCATCAGGCTTGGGGCTGTGATGCTGACAGTTAGCTTTTAAAATGAGTCACAGGGGAAGAACTTTCCTAAGACTGAGCTGTCAGAGAAGACAATAGATAATTAGGTATTGAGTTCTCCATCCCCTGAGTGAACTCTTTAGGATGTAGTGAGAGTCACATGTCACCTGGATTTGGGGACCTTTAGGATTTCCTTTAACTTTGATATTATAAACTCTAGCTATACATAAGGCATGACTAGGTTTTGCTTGGATGTTTGATAGCAGTGGGATTTTAGGAGAAGAAAGGACTACAGAAGAATTTGATGTGTCTTCTTTAATCCAGGACACACAGACACAAGTTGGGAACTCCTAAAATCAGAATATTATTCCTAGTGATAGTATCCCAATGTCCTGAATACCAGGCTTATCCTTTACCCAGGGCTTGAAAGCCCAGTGTAATTCTTGATGGATACTTGTATGAAGCAAGTTCTGAGAGATACATCTGATATTCTTTGGGGGAAGTACCTGTTATTGAGGGAAAACATCTTTTCAGTGGGGCATACATGGATTAGGTGAATCACAAGAAGACTTACCTGGTGATATAAGTCAGAAAGAACTGCAGACCTTGGAAAGTTAAGATCACTCTGTGGTAGAGTTGGAAAGACAATGGTTGTTGGATAGTCATTCTCTACAGGTCTTCCCTGACCAGAGGCCCATGTAGCCCACATAAAATTTTTGTTTTTCACTACCCCTTCTTAACACTTTTTTCCTGCTTTCTTTTGTCAGCTTACTGTGGCCTTTAAATGCTGAAGCTCTTTGAGTTTGCCTGATACTTTTCCACAGATGACCTCCCTACTCCCTGCTCTCTACTCTTTCCACAGATGGCCTCAGCTACTATCTGTACCTTTTGATTCCAACATTTATGCCTTCAGCCTATACATTTCTTAGGAACTTTAGACCTGTACAGCTCATTACGTGGCTGCCATGTGTTCCAGACAACTTCAAAAGCATGTTTTTGAGATGCGCCTAGACTGGAGGCATAGAAGATGGCCAGAAGTGTCTAGAGAAGGGGATGACCTTCCTGATTGTGTTTGACTCCAAAGTAGGAGGGCATTGGGTGGCTTGATGTATTACTATTAAGGGTATACATTGCATCTGTTTCTCTTGAGAGTCAACCAAAGCCTTAGATATAATAAAGCTGTGCTGTGGTACAGAATTAAACATTTCCGATCACTCTGAGAATACCAGAGATGTGCTGCAATCTCCAGGCTCCAAAGCTGATCCTGTGTCAAACTCCATCTGCATCCAGTTCCACTTCCTCTGTGCTCAATTTCCTCTGGCTTCTCTGTCCGTTTCCAGAAGAGTCTGACTTTGCTGCCTCAGGAACTCATATAGCATCAGGCTTCTCCCTGATGTTTCCTTCCTCCCCGTTGTTTCCCAGTACTTCCTTTTCATACCTCAGTCTGGACCAGCTCTCTTTGTAATGATTCCTGCTGTACAGTTCATTTTTTTCTGGTGACAGGCATCATAGCTGGTGTTATTAGTTCATTGTGTGCTTTGCCCCCAGATGAGATGTTCCATGGAACTAGAAAACATGACAGGGCCATTCGTAGCTTTATCTTCAGTGCCTAATGCAGTGTGTCATGCAGAGTGTGTACTAAATGACATCTTGTTAGTAGGATGCATGGGTGGATGGGCAAATGGTCTTAATCAAGTGGTTTTGTAATGCAGGAATGAAAGATAAACATTATTGAAGGCCTTTGGGCCCTGTTCTAACTGATCACATATTTTTTTCCTTTGCTGCTGTCCTCCCCATATTACAGATTAGAATATCAAGATTGCAAGCAGTTGACTGAGATTGCTGCTTCCCCCCAAACCAATGTCTCTCCCCAAAGACATGATGCTTGCTCCTAATCTTAATTTTTTCAGGCTCTCATTACAGCAGAGTGTCATTTCATAAATATTGGATTGTGCTAATACAATCTTCTGAGCTTTTCTAAATAGAGGCATTTGATAATGATCACTGAAATTATTCTGTCATGATATGCCCATGGATTTCAGTGGCTCTACATGCTGCTTAAGCAGAGAGGCATGAAAGTGAATTTGGATTATATGAAACTGTTTGTTCCTCTCCTAGGCAAAGGCTGAAATCTTATTTCTTCTGTACATCCAGTATTTTTTATCTTTTCCAAAATCTAGTTTGAGTCTATTTATTCAAATGTTCCATAGCCTTTTATTGATGATACCCATTTGTGTGACAAGCTGTGGGTTATATTTGGTCTAAGTAGGTCCAGCCATGTCATTTTGACATTTAATCCCTTCTACAACTTGGCATATAGATATGATCTTAACTCCTCTCCCTGAACTGTAAGGTCCTGCATGATCTAGTGTCATTTCTGAGTCCTTTTCTTCTTTCTGGAAATGTTCCACGCACCATGGTTGTTTTTGATTTGCTGGATAGTTCGTCTCTCCTGGCACAGGACTTTTGCACATGCTGTTCTACTACCTTTCACTAGATGACTTCTGTAGATCTCAACTCACACTACTTCCTGCAAAGATCCTTCCTCATCTGTTGATCTAAAAACTATCTCCACTGTTGATCTACTTGTAATATATATATTTTTTATTTTCAAAGCCCTTGCTATAGAAATATTTACAGAGCATCTTATTTCCTATCTTACGTCATAGCTGAGCAATCCTGAGCCTCAGTTTCCTCATCTTTAACTTGGGGACCACAGTGGGAGTTCAATGGAGGATACCTCTGTGTGTGTGTGTGTGTGTGTGTGTGTGTGTGTGTGTGTGTGTTTGTGTATGAACTCTCTACATAGGATAGGGCTCAGGCAGTATTGGGTTCCCTAGGTTCTTCTCTGATTCCTACAGTGTATGGGGCAGTAGGTCTAAGTGCATTTTAGAACCTACCCCTCCTTCAAGTTCCCCTGCACCCTGAGCTAATTTTCAGGAGAGTTGCCCAGCAGGTGATCAGCCTTGGCCTTATAGGCCAGAGGGCTTTCCACCTCCCAGGAGGCATCACTACCTGGAGAGCTTGGTTGCCTCTTCCAGCTCAGCCCCTTAACTCTAATGCTGCATACTACCATCTTCCTATTCTTTCTTTAGTAAAGATCTCAAACTAGCATCCTAAACTTAAGACATGATTTCCCTCTTGTCATCTCAACTGAAGCTGCCACAGAGGAATGAGGGTTACCACACCCATAAACTCTCTGGGGCACTGTGGTGTCCACGGTGCCCATGGAGCTGACAGCAGATAGCCTTCCCTTTTTCACCATAGCAATCCTGACCTGAAGCCTGGAATTTAAAAGGACCTGGTGGGGCTGATGGAAAATGCAAGTGCTCTAGGTGTCCTTTCCTAAGGGCTGAAGCCAAAATACCATGGGTTGGCAAGTTCCTTCTAATGCTGTATAGCATTGCTTTAAGGATCAGGAATAAAGTTGAGTTGAGTCTCAGGTAGCACATCTAGTTGCAAAAGAAATGGTGTTATTTCTCCCTTTTACACCAAGTTGACTCTGGTCCTGAGCCCCTAGGAAGTTGATGTGTTAAATTTAGGCACTTTCTTAGTTACTTTTCCAGTTGCTAAGACAGAATACTTGACACCCAAAGTTAAAGGAGGCAAAGTTTACTTAGCTCACAGTTGATAGAGCTTTGAGCCTGTAATTGGCTAATTGCAAGACAGGGTGACATATAGCAGTGGGACAAGCATTCATGGCAGTGAAGACAGCAAAAGCAACATGAAAAGACAATCCTTTTATTGTGCCTTATACAGGATTAGGGCAGTGCCAATCCAATCAGCAGTGATCTAGTAATCACCTATCCTTCATCCCAGTACTCTTAATCCTAGCATTGAACATGAATCAATCACAAAATCTAGATTCAGCTACCAAGACAAAACCCCATCTAAAAGTACATGAGGCTTTGTGGGGACTTCTAGATACAAACCATAACATTCTACATCTGGTCCTCCAAAGACACCTGCACATTCCTTTATGAAAAAGGCATCTAGTCTATCTCTAATAGTTCCCAAAGTCCTACAGTTTCAGCATGGCTGAAAAATTCAAGTCCCAAGTCTTCTCTGACATTTAAGGCAAACTCTTAGTTGGAAGCCCCCACACAAATGAAAAGAATGTTAAACACTTCCAACATCCAATGGCACAAGTTAGACATTTCCATTTCAAAAATTACAAACAGAGAGATACAAAACAGAGACCAAAGTAAGTCCAGCAGGGCAAACATTAACTGCTATGGTTCCATGTGCAATCTGTGGCAAGATATGAACTACAAAGGGCTTGAATGGCTCTGCCACTATGACACTTCCAGTGGTTGTAGCTTCCATGTCTTCTCTTTTGGGCCTGCTCCCTCCTTGCAGTTTTCCTCAGAAAATTCACATTCCTGGCTTCTCCAAACTTCTGGGATCTCCATCGCACCTTTGGCTTCACATACAATTTTATACAAAGCCCTTTCAGGAGCATGCTGCCTGGGCTTGCAGACCTTTTTCTGAAATCTGGGTAGAGGCCTTTTGATCCCACAACTTTTCCATTCTGCATGCACCTAAAACCAGTGCCACATGGATAATGTCAAGGTCTGCCTTCAGCAGGAGAAGTAGCCAGGATTTCCTCTCTCTTGGCTGTAGGAGTCCAGTGCCTGGATTACTGTGCACTGAGAAATTCTCTGTGGTGCCACCATTCTGGAATGTGGTGCTCTGTGGCTTTCTTCTCAGAGCAAATTTTTTCACTTTTGCAATTTTGAGGTTGCAAAGGATAGATTCCTGCTGTATCTTATGATATCCTCAGGCCATCTTTTCTATTGTCCTATTTCTTCTCAGTAGTCAAGATCTCTTCTGCTTTGTCTTTGCAGTCCACATCTTTTCTGGAGCTTCCATTCTGGCATAACTCAAAATGTTTTAAATCATTCTGCTGGGATCTTTGGTTTTTATTCCCAATGTAGATCTGCCTAAAAGCCCCCAACAGCAGCCATACCATAACCTCAACATTAGACTGCCTTAAAATTTCTTCTGCAAGATTAATTAGTCCACTACCCTTAAACTTAGTCTCAGGCAACGTCTTTGGACTTGAGCAAAATGCAGACAAACTTCCTGTCGAGCCATAACACACATCATCTGAAGTCCCATAACCAATGAGGTTCTTCTTCCCAACAGAAACCTCTGGAGCCTGGTGCTTGCTGGAAGGACTTCTGTTCTTCCGAGCTCTGATTAGAATCTCCCATACAGTACAGCCTAAAGTCTTCTAGCTGGACTTATTCAGCCAGCATCTCTGAACCTTTCCTAACTTTTCCCCTTTTAACAAGTCAGTTCCAAATGCTCTTGAGTCACATGGCAAGGTAATGTCACAGCAATACCCCACTTTTCTCATTGCTGAGATAAAAATACCCCACACCCAAAGTCAGAGGAGGAAAGATTTGTTTAGCTCACAGTTTGAAGAGGTTTCAGTCCATAATCAGCTGATTCCAAGGCACAGTGGCACATGGCAGAGGAGTAACATTCATGGCAGTGGAAGACAGCAAAAACAACAAGAAAAAGAAAAGATAAGCCTTTTTCTGTCCCTTGTATTGTATCCAGTCTCCTGTGATTAGGGCAGTGCCAATCCAATCAATGCCAATCCTTAATTTTAGCACTCTTAATCTTAGCATTGAACTATGAATTAATCACAAACTCTAGATTTCCCTACCTATGAAAAAGCCCCCTCTAAAAGTGCCTGGGGTTTCTGAGGGACATCAAGACACTAATAAGTACTTTTGAAGCATCTCATTTCCTAAAGTTCTGTGAATGTGCAAGAGATGTAACTAGATACTGTGATTTCTTCTTTATATTGCCAGTGGTCCCTCCGTTATTCTTTTGCTGCTTTGTAAGGATGGGAGCACTTATTATATGGGTTTTGCCAGCCCCAGGGACTCACCCAACATTCCTTCTGCGAACTCCCTTCTCTCAACTGCCATTGAGCAGCATGGGAGCAATGGATACTGTCCTGTGACCTTTCCAGGGTGAAAATTTTTTGTCTCCTCTCCTTACTCCTTAAAGGCGAACTCTATCTGTAATCTGGGGCATATTCTCTGTAGTAAATTTAGTTTTAATGACACAAAAACAACAACAATAAAAAGGATGTCTTCAAGTAGATTCTTCTTTTTGCTTCTCCTGAATACTTTGCTAGAGAAGAGAAATACAGAGCCTGATGAAAAGGGGTGAAGACCAGGGAAAATCCAGGGAGAATGTCCATATATTTGCACATGGCATCTGGGCCATTTCAGCTGATCAGCCTGTAGCAGGAGCAGGAATCATTTCCAGGATGGCTCTGAGCTTTCCTTATGCTCCTGTCCCCTTTGTTATGAGTCCTTGCCTTGTTCTAGCTGCTGATATTTATAGTGAGAGGATTACTCTCTGTCACAGACTCCTATGTATCCTCTCAAAGGACAAGTTGAAGCCCTAACCCCTGGTTACTGTTAATGTGACCTTATTTAGAAATGGAATCCTTACAGATGTAATCAAGTTAAGGCCACACTGGTCACACTGGACCCTAATCTAGCATGACTGGTGGAGGCAGAGTCATCCAGACATATGGGGAAGGAGGCTGTGAAGGCAGGAGCAGAGATTGGAGTGATGCTGCTACAAGCCAAGAAAGGCCATGAGTTGCTAGAAGATAAAAGAAACTAGATCAGGCGAGGAAAGTTTCTTTTGTGGAGCCTCTGGAAGGAACACAGCCTACCCAACCTTGCTTTTAGGCTTCCACCCTTCAGAACCATGAGCAAATAAATATCTCTTGTCCTGAGCCACCCTAGTTTGTGGTAAGTTGTTAGAGCAGCCCTAGCACACAGAAACGCCAGCCAATCCCACCTTTACTCTGACCCTACCAGCTGCTTAGTGTACCTTTTCCAAAGTAGAACAGACCAAAGGGTGCTGGAAGTATTGGAAACTTTGTTTTCTTTTAAGGGAAGCGGACATTTAGGGCCCACTGTAACCAAGAATTAGAGAAGATATTTTCCCTACGATATTCAACTAATAAGCCTTCATCTACTGCATGAGTTCAGAGACATTGTCACCACTTTATTTTGGAGAAAAATGAGTCCCAGTCAAATGACTGGCCCAAGGTTATGTGAGTTGCATGTGGCAGAGGAGGTGAGCTTGAAATTCCAGCATTTTAATATATACAGTGTCATCATCAACTAAGTATGTTTTAAAATGATTTCTATTTGCAGTCATGATTTATGATGCCAAAATCATAAATATTCATTAAAGAGAATATGCACAATAGAACTAGCTACAAAAACAAAATGAAAGTCACACATGCATACAAACTTACATAAATATCTTTCTATTTAATGGTGTTGTAGCATTTTTTCTCATGTCATTAAATATTCCTCAAAAGCATGTTTTTTAAAAAAGCTTCAGTGTTTTCCATTCCAATGACTGTTCCACAATTTATTTAACTACCCCATATTATTGCACATGTAAGTTCCATTTACTTGTTCCTAAAGCACGTTACAGAGAGTGTTTTTGTACACATAGCTCTGTGCACATCACCAGTAGGGGTTACCAGATTTTCTCTCATCTACATAGTTGTATGTATTTCTGTGTATTCCAGATCAGAATGGCTTATATGACTTTTGAGATTTGGTGATTGTATCATCTACATGTCAAACATGTAATGGTGGAAATTTGGCCCATAGATGATGGTTGAGAAAATGCCATGTGAATCCTGAAGCACAAGACACAAATCTGGAACTGGTGGTGAACTGTTATAGTTTATGGCATAGGTACTGGATGGAGATCTTCAGGGCTTAGCAGGACCTATGTCTGAAATAGCATCAACCACAGTGGTCCAGGTGCTGGCCAGTAGAAGTGGACGTTAGTTGTCAAAAGCAGGATGGGCCCTCCAGTGCTCATTGGATGACTAGCAAATTGGTTCTTAGTCTCTATACTAAGTTACTGCCTATTCCCCTTGGACAAGGGTAAAATGTTGTTTATATCTATAACTAGCATGCCAAGACTCATGAGGTAGGCATTAATGCTAAGTGAATTGCTGTTATTAATAATTGAACTTGTCTCATGCTATGACCCTAGCATCCATCTTCAGCCTCCTCCTGCTCCTCCAGCCTTTCCTCTTTTCTCTAAATTTGGCTTTGAGGGTTTCATTGCCAAACCTGTTTGCTGACCTGGAGAATATCCCATTATGACGAGTCCTGGTAGAATGCAAGGCTCCCAGGAAAGTGAAGGTGCCAGATACTCATGTCCTGGCACTTCAGTATGGCTGGACAGATGACCTGGATGCAGCTAGCTAGGTCCATCTTCACATGACTTCTCTGGGAAGGAAAAACCAGTGGCCAGAAACTGATGAAGAGGGCTTTCCAGTGGCAGTGGTGGTCAGACCACAGTGTTTGGCCTAAAGGATATGATTGGACTCCCTGCTAGTTGGTTGTTCACAACTGCTTTACTGTCTGCTTGCTTTTGAAACCTGATTCCAAGTCTTTCCCCTTCATGATGAGCTTCCCAATATTCATCCAGGACATTCCTACTTTTGAGAAAGTCATTGTTAAATTTTTTATTTTAATCACAAGCTCAGAAGCTAACACCAGTATGTTTTTGTTGTGCTTGCTGACTCCTTTGGCTGGAGAATGCTTCCTGTCCCCTGTCTGCCTATACTAAAACCCTGCACAGAGGCCATCTCCTTCAGGAAGCCTTTCCTGATTACCCAAAGTACTGTTTTGTCCATTGTGCATTGGTTCCTAAGTTTTTATCATGACTTGTTATCTTTGATTTCCCAGTAGAACAGGGAACTACTCCAAGATGTGGGCGGAATACCTTGTGCCTTACATGACATAGGAACTCCACTGTTGGTGAGAAATCAGAGAGAAGTGACTTTAGGAGTGCCCTGCTGCTGCTTTAGCATTTTCATAGCATGCTGGGCATCTTTAGCTTGGATTCATTGAGTATGTACTCTGCATGAAGAGGCTGAGTCCAGAAAGGGCCACTTGGTGTCAGGGTCAGGCTGGTTTGAGCACTTCTGCTCTGAAGTTGATTCCAAGATCATTGCTGGAAATAAAAGGACACTGGAGATTACTCCTCCCTTTGCACTGTGCCTTGTACATACTCAAAAACATATGGAGTGACGCATGAGAGGCTCCCATGGTAAAAATCAAGGCATCCCGATGCATCCTACTATTCCTTTAATGTAATATTTACATTAAAGCAATCTGGACATATGGGCCTTTAAGTTTCCTTAATTGAGCCTAATATTATTATTGATTGGTTGAATGCTATAACTTCTTATGCTTCCATCTAGCCACTGTTACATTTTTCTTCTGTAATGATAAAGAGTGTATTAATTCTTAAAAAATGCTGAGTTTGTACTTTCATGTTAACTCTCTCCACTCCCATCTCAGCTTGCCTACATATCACTGTTAACAGATTGGTGTGTGTTGAAAAAGGGAAAAGGAGGAGAAGGGGGCAGAAAGAAGAAAGGGGATGTGGGGAAGGGAAAGGAGGAAAACAAAGAGGGACTAATCTGTATATTGCAATAATAACACTAACAGAGAAACAATAGTTTTGTAATGCAGTGTTTGTGGTAGAAACTATCCTACCCACATCAAATACATTGACTTTTTGATCCTCACACCAGTCCTCTAATGTGGCTTTGATTTACTCAAAGTTACTGTTGGCGTATGGCAGAGCCAGGATTTGGCCTGGGGAAATAGGGGTCTAGTCTGTGCTTCCCTAGAAAACAGGCAAAATGATCAGAACATACATTGTTAAATAAAGGTGTCTATTTTAATACACATATGAATACTTGTGTTGATGTTCATTTTGGTGACATCATACCTGAATTCTGAAAGTGTAGTATTCTGAATGATGATTCAATCTCTGAATGGGATTGCTAACAGTTTCACCATTGGTCTCTTCACACTGCAACAGTCAGAGCTAGTTTTCACCTTCCAGGGTTGCACAGTGTGGTGCTGGGTGAATGTACAAAGGTTTATTTAAGAATTGGCTGGGAGAAAAGAAAAAAGCTAAAATATAAACCCAGATAAAAGGCAAATCTCTGTCTCCAAATAGCTCTTGTAAAACTACTCAGCCAGCATCTCATATTGTGAGATGTCTCTTATGCACCTAAAACTACAAAATTAATTGGGAAAACTGCATTAGCCTGTGATGACCCCAATCAATGCTAGTTTGGGATGTTTACAGGGATCACAGAATTGGTATGAAAAAAAGGCCAGGGAATTGAACACAGGTTTAGTAATTATTCTGGAAGAGATAACTGAGTAATGACAACTTATTATAGTTGTTACAAACAAATGTCCTAAATATGGCTTTGAAAAGCAAAAAAGAATCAGTAATCAGAATATACATTGTTAGATAAACGTGCCTATTCTAATACGCGCATGGATACTTGGGTTGATGTTCGTTGTGGTGATATCATACCTGAATTCTGAAATTACCATATTCTGAACTGTATATGCTATCATTTGGATTTTAAGGGCTCCTCAAAGGTCTGGGAAAGGCTCTGTCCCAGCATGATGCTACTGGAAAGTAGTGGAACCTTTGAGAGATGCTCTAGAAGGGTACCCTAGGTATTTTCACACTCTGGGCCAGGGGGCAAGAATAAGGGCTTGAAGGATACTAGAGGAGCTCTTTAGGGGAAGTTTGGGGAGTGCTTGGTGCCATTGGGAACATGGAACTCTTCCTTGCTTTTGCTCCTACAGAGGCTGGTGCCCTGAGACAACCTACTTCGGGGGGCTCTATTTCTTGCACCCTGCAATTCTTTCCTCATCTGTTCACTTTACCATCCTCTCAGTATCACATCCTTTTTGTGCCTTGGGAACCATAAAACCCCCAAAACCCCTTGTGCTTCCACCCCTGATCCAGGCTACACAGCTTTACAGATCCATAAAGAGGCATTTGACATCCCTTTCCTTCAACTTTATATAAACTCCATGAGAACAGGAATCAACTTTTTTGTTCACATTTGCATGTCCTCAGCTCCCACAACTGGCTCTGGCACACAAGATACCTTCAATTAATATGGAGTTAGTGGGTTAGGAGAAGATTGATTGACATGTTAAACTCCTGCAAATCAGGTGGAGTCAGAAAACAGAACACCTGAGATGGCTGAAATTCACACTTGTGGTTCTCATTATAATGTGCAGCAAATCTCAGGAGACCTGAGCTGTGCACTTGCTGTCCTGCTGTGCTGCTGTGTAGTCTGGAGCAAGTTACTTAATCTCTCTGGGCCCTAGAGTCTTTACCCATACAATGGAGGGTCGGGATCAGAAACATGTACAATTTCCCCATCTCTACTATCACACAGGATGTAATAATTTTCTTCTGTGGCAGTTTATTTATGACTGCAGAGAACTCGCAATGTCATTACCATACAAGAGCAAGGAAGAGTCCTGAGTGTTTGTGGGGATGGCTGACCCAGTGCAGAGGGGGCTGGGAAGTCCAAGAGCCACTCTGAGCATAGTTTCAACCTCTAGAAAACAAATCTCATTTTTCTCTTCTGAGCTATAGTAGTAATTGGAAGAAACATTGCATTTAGCACCTGTGTTGAATATAATGATTATCTGATTTTGACCATTTTGAATAAAGCATTGGCCTGTTTTTTAGACTTTATGTGAAGTTTTCAGACTTTACAATATTGAAAATAATAACAGAATGGTTGTTTGCCTGAATTGAAAGGTGGCTTCCCTACATTTGAAATGAAACATCGATAAATTCTGTTCTTGAGTCACTGTCCAGTTGACTTTCAGGAAGGATTCCAGAAGCACACAGCCACACAAAGCTAGAGGACACATGACAGGAGGGTTTTTATGGAGGACGTTGAGCAAAGCCATTTTATTTATTTGGCTTGGGGTTTTCTTTAATCTGTAAAATGAAATTAGTGTAATTGGTACTTAGAAGATTAAATGACATAGCATAAGAGAAAGCAAACAGCGAAATGTGTGATGCATGGGCTCATGATAAAAATCTTTGTCACCTCCAAGTGTCTCTTTCCTGCTCTGACTTAGAGTTGGGACTTGCCATGGAGCTGCCGTGTCCCCTGAAACACTAGTATATTGGTCAATATTCTCTAGTGGTACAGAGTTTACAAGGGAATTTATTAGTTAGGCTTATAGGGTCTGTGTGTGGGGGGGTGCTGCATGCTGGAAAGTCAGCTGCTCAGTTCAAGAAGATGAAAGTCACCTTCCTCCTCTCCCTTTTACTCCATCCAGGCTTCAGTATTGGATGGTGGCACTGACAACCAGGGTGGATCTCCCCCTACCCAAGTTTGCTGGCCTGCATGCCAGTCATATCTGGAAACACCTTACACATGTACCAAGATGTGTGCTTCACTAATATGCAAGGCATTTCTGAATCCAGTAGAGTTGATACAGCACAATTAACCATCACAATTTGTCAGGCCTGTGTGTTGAAAATGTGCTATGTCACTAGATGGTGACTGTGGCTGGCAAGGTGCTTTGAAGTTCTTAGGTCCCTTATACTGATAGGCTAGCACAGGTCCCTGTCTGTGTGCTTCCTGAGGCTCAGGAGCAGGACCAAGAGTGGCTAGAAATGATCATTTTAGATGTGACCTGGGGCTGAGAGTCCAAAGTTGGGCCTTCTCTTGAAAACGTCAAGAGTGGATTGAGGGGAATGAGACATAATTGAGTGAGAGGATGCTACTGAAGCTGCAGAGAGTGACTAGAAACAGGACAAGAGGTCCCTTGCAGACTAAAGTATCTGGTCAGGTGGTGGGGGCCTTCCTAAAACTCATCAGCACCTGCCTCTTTAGAGTCTACAATGACTCCCTGTCTTTACCTGCCTCAGAGAAATGGAGGGGTATAGCTGGACCCCAAGTTTTCATCTCGATGAGGCAATGCCCACTATCTGGTAACTATTTCCTGTATTCATGGCCTGCTTGGTTCACTTAGATCCATCAAGACAATACTAGATCTTTGTGTGTCTCTCTTCTCAATTCCCACATGTTGTAATTAAGGATCGGGGAGTAAGGCTAGTTTACTTCCTAAAACCTTGAAAGGTGAGAGGAGGGTCTCAACAGTGTTGACATGCTTACTACTTTAATTTTACTTAGGGAATAAGTTTTAGAAAATGCACCAGCTTTTACAGGTAGTTCCTGATGATCACTTACAAAATACATATGAATTTATGAGAATCTGTGATCTACAGTCTGGTTAGCACCAGGGACTTTGGTTTCTGTTTACAAGGGGGAGAAAAATCTGTAGAGGTATGTTAGTGAGCTTTCCAAAATACCTGAAAATAACTGTTCAAAGAAAGAAAGGTTTATTTTGGCCTCCAGTTTCAGAGGTTGCAGTCCATAGTCTCTTTCCCCATTGTTGTCAGTCTGAGATGAGACAGAACATTGTGGAGATAGGAACATGTGCCAGAACAAAACTGCTCATCTCTCAGCAGTCAGAAACCAGAAGCATAAGAATGACAGCAGAGCCAGAAAGGGCCCAGGGATAGAAGGTACCCTTCGAAGCCATGTCCCCAGTGACTCACTTCATCCAATTAGGTCCCACCTCCCAATAAGCCCATTAAGCTATGAATTCATCAACAGAGTAATACATTGATGAGGTTGAAACCTTTATGATCCCGTCACTTTCCAAAAGCCCATCATCTGGTAACAAGGCACTGAACACAATGAGCATTTTGTGGAACATTTTTGTTCCACAAGAGAATCATCTCTATCTGCAAGGCTGGACCATATTTCCTCACCCTCATTTATATATATACAAACAGAGCTGCACCTGTATGAACCCTCCAACAGGGATATGTAACCCTTTTCTAGTTCTTGCCTGAAAGCCAACATTTTGCAGAACAGACTGAAGGAACTAGACTTCCAAGTGGTCCCAGATGCTCAAGGCTTTTTGGGTTTATCAAATTGTAAGACCAGGCCTACTTTCCAGCAACAGAACTGTAGGACCTCATGCTTTGTCATAGTTCAAGTAGTACCATGTGATGCCACTGGGGAAACAGTTTCCTGTCACATGTATCCAGCTTTATTATTCATGAGCCTTTTACTAGGTATGACTGAGGACTGCACTGAAGCTCAGTGTCTTCCATGAAATGAGAATGGAAGTACACGTCTTCCTCCTCTGATTTCTGTAAGAAGCAGTCAAGATAGTGGAGGTGAATACATTTCCAGAGCTCAGTCTCTGATGCGTTTGTTGTTGTCACCATTATTGTGACTTTGAAAAGCAAGTGGGCCCAAACTTCCTGTGTCAAAGAAGTATAGTGCTCTTAGCTACCACCACCCCATGCTTAACCACCCAGCCCCTGGGAGGGCAGATTAGAACTGTTGTGACTGCACACCCAGCCAATATGGGCTGTAATATAGTAAATTGTCACTTGTTTTGCAGTCTTGACGAGAAAAATAAATGCAATTACACTCATGAATGTTGAAAAATGAAGCAAAGCAATGTGGATCGGCACATTTGAGGTGCTTTTCCAAATGAAAAGCTGTGCACAATGAATACTAATGGGCTCCCTGCCTACTGCGCTCTAGCATATGGTGAGACGTGATCTTTCTGAATTAAGGGAGCAGCTGTGCCAAGCACCGGCCATGGGAAAGGCAGCTCTGAACACCTCGCACAGCAAGAGACACTCTGGGTGGACCACAACTTCTCTCTCTCAGTTTAGGACCCACAATAGGTCCAGCTTCCTAAAGTAACAGAGTGGCCTTAGTGGGCCCTTTCTGCTTTAGAAACCTGGCATCTGTTTTGTCACTCCTCTGTCCTTTTGTGTGGCAAACTCTCCAAACACCTGCTGAATGCCAGGCACGATGCTGACAGCAGGAGAGGTGAATCTTGAGCATCCTGCTTCCCCTAGCCATGGAAAGCCTTCTCACCAGGCCTGACTGTCCTCATCTAGCCTCATGGTGTCAATACAGAGGCCACCAGCCACATGTGGTTACTGAGCGCTTGAAATGTGGCCAAGTTGAATGAGAGAAACATAAAGTTCACAAAAAAAAAAAATCTCAGAGACTTAGCGTAAAAGACAAGAATCAGATATCTTACTAATTTTCCAATTGTTTAAATGTTGACAAGCTAAAACTTTAGATATATACAGTTAGCTCTCTATTTGTGTGTTCTACCAACTGTGTATTTGTGAATTCTACCAGTTGTGGATTCAACCGACTGTGGATAGGAACTATTGGGAAAAAAACTGCATCCTTACTGAACATATATGAACTGTTTTTCCTTGCCACCATTCCCTATGTAACAAGTATTTATATTGTATTAGGTATTATACACAATTTAGAGCTGATTTAAAGTACATAGGGGGGCAGGGCAAAAAAAAAAGAAGAAGAAAAAGAAAAAAAAGAAAAATAAAAATAAAGTGCATAGGAAGGTGTGTGTAGATTATATGCAAGTACTATATACTATTTTACATAAAGTATTTCAGCATCTGAGGGTTTTGGTCACTGCAGGGATTTCTGGGTATTAAGAAATGACTGCATTAGTCTAAGTAAAATATATTGAAATTAATTGTACTTATTTCTTTTTACCTTTTTAAATATGGATGATGGAAAATTTCAAATTTCAAATGTGGCTTGTGCTGTTTTTCTGCCTGATACTACTGACCTAGCCCCTGTGTATCTGTCCCTTCATATTGTCTACTATACTCCCCTTTGCTAGAAAGACCTATCAGTCTTTAAATAATACTAGCTTCCTTCCTGCCTTCAGGCCTTACTACTTGCTCAAGACTCTTCCCCAGCTCTTTTTTAACTTAAATGTCGCCTCTGTGAGATTCATTCTCTTGACCATCATCTTGATATATGTATCTATCCCCTGTTCTTTGTATCAAGACATGCTTTTCCCCTATCATAATATTCGTGTGTTTTATTTACTTGTTTGAGGATCTGTTTCCCTTAAAACAGTGGAAAGGTCAGGGACTTGTCTGATTTGGTTTTCTTTTTGTTTCCATTTCTAATCTCATTGTCTTCCAATGCAACCAATGCATAGTAAGTACTAAGTTTTTTTCTTAAATGAATGCATGACTGATTTAATATCACATTAATATGACAAAGGAGAAAATATTTTAGTTAGTTTTAGGTGCTGAAAACATTTTAAAATACTCAATGGAGTCCTACTTTGTCAATCAGTTAAGGAAAGTCCAGGCGACAGATAAATGACTTATGGATAAATGGAGATAGGATCAACATTAAGGAAAATCACAAGGAATGGTGGAGTATCTAGGCCCTGAAAATAGTGAGAGCCATTATTATCTCTTTACCTGTAGGCAAGGGCAGGAAATGGTGCTAAGGGGCTGCTTTAGACTGTAGAGGACCATAGCTACTCTCTGGTTTTCTACCAGGGTCGACCATTGGCCATACTTAGCTAGAATAGATATTTAATGGAATCTGGAAGATAATGACCAAGAAATAAGATTCTCAGAGCATAGAGGACAATTGAGACTGCATCTGGATTGATGGGACAGACTGGTGATAGTGGAGGGGGCATAGAATAATTACCATCCCAAAAGACCTAGAAAGCAGTTATCTTAATGTGATAGAATATATATATTCCAAATCAATAATTCATATCCTGAAAATATAATAATACTCATCATTAAAATTATTTAACATTTACTCAGGGAATTCTAGTGACTAATGGAAAATGTAATTGTGGGAAAGATAAAGTTACTATTTGCAAGGTGTTATGGTTTGTGTTCGGATTGCCCCCCACCAAGCCTTATGCAATCATGGGTGTGGCTGACTCTAGCATCTGTGATTGGTATGTTGTCTAGCACTGGGATTGGCAATGTGAGTGCTGTACCCACCCAGGGTTGGAGCTGACTTACAGTGTAAGGTTGAGAAGAAGCCACGTCTTACCTCTTTTGCTCTATTTGCTCTTGCTGTTTATAGTGGCCATGAGTGGCTGCCCCACCATATCTTCCTGCCTTGGAGCCAGCTGAGTATGGACTGAAACTCTAAAACTGTAACAAATAAACCTTGCCTTGCTTCACTTTTGGTATCAGGTATTTTGTCTCAACAACAAGACAAGATTAACCAGTACACAAGGATATTATTATGTACCAAAAACCCAAGAGAAATAAATGAAAAACCATTATAACCTGCTGAAGGAATACATCAAGGTGACTAGTTAGGGAATAAATATATGAAAATCAACCATTTCCTAAATCTTGGTAATAGCAGTTAGGAAACTTAATATAAAAATGATTAATTGTATAAAAACAGCAAAAAATTTTAAAACTGAGGAGTTAGCTCAAGAGGCAATATATAGGAACTTTAGAAGACAGTTATGCAAAACTGGAGAAATAAATAAGCAAATAGCTATATCTTGGTCCTAGATATGAAGACTTACTATTTTAAAGCTTATGGCTTTAATTTAAAATATATAATGCATATTACAGTAGAAACTTATAAGTAATTTTATAAAATGATTTTAAAGTTTATAAAAATGAATGGGTAAAGATGCTGAAGCAAATATTAGCAGAAAATAATGGAGGGAAATTTCTATTTCTAAAGTTTTAGAATATATTCTGAAACTAAAATAATTCAATTAGTGTACACCAGTCCAAAAGACATGTGTAGATCAATAGGGCAAATGTTTCCCTAAAAGCAATGTATATATGGGTATACATGCATATGTTCATGATGAGGACATGTGTGTGCTTTATAGATAAACATAACATTTTCAATTGGTGAGATGTCAGGATAAAATTGGAATGATAAACCACCCATATTTAGGTGTGAGCTAAAATGAGAGATGTTCATTTTGTACTATATACCAAAATATATTCTAGATAAATGAAATGCATTCCATTTAAGTGTAAACTATCTGAATGTATTTAAGATATGTAATGCATAAGTGAACATTTTAATGATTTTTCATAGTAGGATAGTTTTTTGATGATATCATTGAAAGTAGAAGCAATAAAGAAAAAATTATATATTTACCTCTAAAATCCATAAACAAGATGAAAGATCCATATGAAACTGAGCTCTGATACTATATATGTGTGTGTGTGTGTATGTATATATATCACAAATAATGTCACTCATATGGAAAGAGCTTTTATAAATCAATAAAAAATGACAAATGATCCATTAGACATATATTCTATATTGATAAGACTTCTGAGAAATACTGTTGGTATAAATACAAATTGGTATTAGTATTCAGGGAAGCCAGTTTAATAGCTGTCAAACACATGAAATATGCATGTCAAAAATGATGCTTTTATTTATTTCTGGTGATAAAATTTATTCCAAGGAAATCTCCAGAGATAATTGCAAAATGAACAATTTTGGTTGATCTCCCAAAGTGTTACTCCATCCATTTTTTGAAGTAGTAAATCAGTTTGCTTCGCACAGTGGCTGTGTTAATCATTTATTGGCTTAGGAAAGCCTTGGAGTTACAAAACACTTAAAAAATGTTGTGTATTCTTGAATAATTTGGGGCTATGTGGCACCCTTTTCTGTCCATGCCACGTCCTAGTCCATCCACGCCTTATGACAATTGCTTCTCCAGGAAAAGGACACCACATGTGGGAATTGGGCACGGGGATCTTGGAATGTTTTGTACTGATAATTGTAATTTGTGTAATTCACATATATATATTTTTGTGTAATGCTCAATATGGAGTCGAGGGTGGAGACTCCAGGGGGGTTGCTGGTGGCCCTCTAGATAACCCCTTTGTGAGGACTGGTTGTGAAATTTTACCTTCTGTGAGTAGTATGAGAGAGTTTATACAGAGGCTTTAAATGGGAGAGCTCATGGAAGAGGATTTGCGGGGTTCCTGTGAGACAACTGCCCTGAGACACTGAACAGGCAGCCAAAGACAGGCAACTAGGACACATATGTTACACCACCGGCCGCCTAAGACAGGCACAGGACCTATTGCTGTCCTGCAGACCCATGACGGGTAAGGCCTGGTTGGGTTCATATGAAGAGTCCTTGACCTAAGACAGGCGCTGTCCTCACAGGGACTGCCATACTCCCATAAGTGATAAGGAAAACAATGCAGGGAGCGGCACAATAGCCTCACACATCTCTCCCTCCTGCAGGCATTCAAGTGCATTGGCTTACATTTCTCAAGCTAACTAAGTAACAAGATTGAGATGTTAATTGATACCTATTGCCCTGAGCCTGGGGCGCTCCCTGCTTGGGGTTGAGGTTAATTAATACCTATTGCTTGGGATTGTCTCTGCCTGGCCCTGGGCCTGCGCGCTTCCTACTTGGGGCTGGGGGTTGCTGCCAAGGTTAGCAAATATATATTCCAGCTTCTAAAAAATAAAGCGGATTCAGATTCACTCACAGACTGGTGTGCAGTGTCTTCTGTCTCTCACTCGCCGACTCCCTGTCCACCTTTGGGAAACCCTAGCCCTGCCGCAGCTGGACTCCGGCAGGGCTATCCCATTTTCTTTCTTTCTGTCCCCCTTATGAGCCCCTTGAACACCACTAGGGTATCTTCTCTTGCTATTTCAGCTTGGGAAGGAGCAAAGAAGAGAGCTCTGATCCCCTGCTCAAGCTAACCAGTGTTGCTCCTAACAATGGAAGCTCAGGTTGACTTGGCAAGCATTTAGTTAGGTTTGACAGCATACTGGATGATTCTTGGGTCGGAATTAGGGTGACAAAGACTCCCTGATTGATCATATTTTAGTTACAATTGCCTGAGCCCCCTTCTCAATTTAGTCTTGACCCTGACCCCTGTCTAGGCATTGGCTTGTGTAGAATAGTTTTAGCAAGAATCCTGCTAAGTTCATTTGGCAAGAATCTTTTTTATCTGATATCTGTTTTAAGGTCTTTGGGGTACTATAGCAAAATGCCATAAACTAGATTGCTTATAAATACAGAAATTTATTTTGCACAGTTCTGGAGCTGAAAGTTTAAAATCTAGGCACCAGCAGATTCCATGTGATGAAGGCCTTCTTCCTCATATATAATGCCCTCTAGCTGTATCCTCACATGGTGGATGAAGCAGTGTAGCTCTCTAGGGCCTCAAAGTGAAGATTCTAATCTTTCATGAAGATTCTGCCTTCATGAAGTAATCACCTTCCACTGACCTCTTAAAACCATCACCCTGGAGGTTAGTATTTCAACATATGAATTTTGTAAGTACATAGCTATTTAGAACATAGTAGTATCTGATTACCCTGTCTGGCATTCAACAAGAATCCTGTTAAGTCAGTTTAACAATAATCCTCCTACCCTTGTCTTCTCTCAGTGTTTTATAATCCATTTGCTCTGCTTTGGGGCTGTAAATCCCTAGCTGTCTGTACTTAATCTCCCTCTCCTCTTACAGCAGTCTGGAATACTGTCTTCCTTACCATTTTACTATAGCAAGTAAACTCCAGTCTGTTTCATAGGAGCTTTGGGTCTAATAGGTAAGTGGAGAGGCAGACATTGATCAGCACCACGGAAGAGGAATATATTGAATTACTGATTCAACAGACATATTGAAGACCTACACTGTGTTAGGCATTGGGGTTGCATCTGAACCAGCTACTATGGCTCCTCCTCTTGTGAAGCTCAGAGTCCAATGAAACAAATGAATGAACAAGAAAGAAAGAGAAAGTGAAAGAGAAGAGAGAGAAGAGAAGATAAGTAAATAAATGGAAAACAGAAAGAGTAGAGAGGGGCCTGGTTCCTCATCTTTGGAGTTATGTTAGGGAATAAGGGTCCCAGGTAAACAAGTCATTTTTCTGCAGGAGATGACATCTGAGTTACATCTCCAGTGAGTATAACCATTGCCTATGGGCTATAAGACTCGACAGTTTCAGAGCTCTCATAAACATGTTTGTGAATGCATACAGTTTTGGATGACTCAGGAGCCAGTCTGTGATGCACAGGTTGGGGGAGGAAGGCAGCTGAAGTTTTCATAGGCAGCCTCCCAGAGAGGAGGCATGGGCAGGGAGATTATCCTAATAGGATTTCACAAAGACCACTTAGCAATTGCTGAGCTTGGGGGAAAAATAGTTATGAGCTGAGGGTGGGGAAATAGCCAAGAATCTGGCAACTCTGCGAAAGATTGGAGAGAAAAGCTGACAGCCAACAGACAGAATAAGATGATGCTTGCAAAAAGGTAAAAAGAATAGACAAGGGGGAAAAAGTACTCTGAGTGATATGTATGGAAATAGAAAAGCATTAATATAACTCGGGGACATGCATTAAGATAATTCCCATTCTAAGAAGGAGCAGAGCCAGGACTTATCCATTACAACACTTCACACCGTCAGAGAATGTTTGGAAACAGATGTGGGCAGCAGAAGGACAGAGTTTGGAGGGGATGAAAGGATATATGGATATAAAAAAAACCACAGGCAAAAAAATAAGATAGCTAATCCTAGCCCCTCTTTTGAGATGGGGAAACTGAGGCTCAAAGAAATGAAGCGACTTGTCTAAAACCACACAATGTAGTAAGCATCGGAGCTAAGAGTAGAAACTTACACATTGCAGGTGGAAATGCAGTGTGGTCTAGTCATTGCAGAAAACAATTGGCAGCTTCTCAAAAAGTTAAACATTCAGCTACTATCTGACCCTATCGTCTGCTCCTAGGAATGTACCCCAAGGAATTGAAGCAGATATTCAAGTTTGGTCCTCAGTTCTTTACTACTCAGTGTTCATTCAGTTGTACCCATCTGCGGCTCTCATTATCCACTTCCTCTCCTCTTTCCCTCCTTTCTCCTTCCCTTTTCTTTCATGCATATGTATAACCAGCTCAAATGGCAGCTTTGTCTTTTACTAAATATACTGTGACCTTGGCTTTATAGTCCCATTGCTAAAGGAAACTAAGGACCCTGCCTACTCTAAGAGTGTGTAGATTTTGCACATATTTACCAGCACATGTTCATGAATGTATTATATTCTGTTCCAGTCATTCTACCTGTACTAGATTTGAGGGCACAGACAGTAATCCTGAAAATAACAGGATATAGTATGGTAATCATCCTTAATTTCCTATTAACTTAATCTAAAGCTCTGTAAAGCATACACTGTTTCACCATGACTGATTTTAATCAAATCTGGTTTGTTGGATCACTGTTTTGTATTGATAGATTTTATTCAAAGCTGTTATGATTGATAGTATCAAATCTGACAGTATAGGCAACTGTACTTAAGATGACAAGATCCACTAGAATATCCACACTGGTTTGATTATTACCTGAATTTGAAGTTTTATACTATCTACAATGTTTTATTTTACTAATATTGCTATTTACTGCTATACTCAATTATACTGCTATATTCAATTATGCCTGATGATATAGACATTCTATTGATAAACAACACAATAATCATTGTAGATCACCTTGTACTGTGGTTTTATATGACTTTTTGGTTTCATGTTTTTATAGGAATTTGTTTTGTTTTGTCTTGCTAAGTCTTGTTTTTCCCTCTAATACAGAAAGGATAGAAATACACGTAGAGATTCATGCATGCATAGCTGTTCACATTTTCACTGTTTGACTATCTACTTTGTGTGCTTTAATTTTGTAACTTGAACAACTATTTCTAAGAGGATAATATGTAATTTATTAACTAGTGATTTCTTATCTTTTTTTGGAATTCTGTATTATCTCTACCCTTTACATGCTTTTGTTTCTCTTTAAATAAAATCTTAAAAAAAAAAAAGAATTAGGATGTGTAAATGTGGATTAAGGGTGTGATAGTGGGACAAAGGGTGTGGATAATGGAAACCCTAACCTGCGTATGGGTGGAACAAATCAATAGGTTTATAGCCTGGATGGAATATAAAGGGCCAGAAAGAAAGCAGGTTTGTTGCTGCTGCTGCTTGCTGCTTTGCTGTCTCCTGTGTGCTTTGCCATGGACTATTTCTCCTCTGAGATGCCTCTTTCTGCCATGTCATCTTGTCTTAGGGTCGACTAATTATGGATCCAAACCTCTAGAAGCTGTAAACTGAATAAACCTTTCCTCCTTTAACTTTAGATGTCTGGTATTTTGTCTCAGTGATAAGGAAAGTAACTAAGACACATCAAACTGACATGATATTAACTTTATGAATACTACTTTTTGGGACATTTTTGTTTGCTTATTTGTTTGTTTTGCACTACTGAGGACTGATCCTAGGGCTTCATGCATGCCAGCCAAGTGCTCTACCACTGAACTACATATTCAGCTCTTTTTATTTTTTATTTTGAGACAGGGTCTCACTAAATTTTTTAGAGTAACCTTGAATTTGCCTTCTTCCTGCCTTAGCTTTCAAGTTCCTGGGAATTCAAGAATGTGCCATTGTGCCCAGGTCTAAGTGCTTTGTAAAAAAATTTGTTTTCCATTTACTTGGCTATAGTGTATAGGGATCAATCACCTGGTTGTGTGATTGATCTAAATTTCTTATGTTGAATTTTCTTTTGCTACTCTGTCAGTTGCACTGGGCACAGTTTGACTCCTCCCTTAGGATGCGGGAGATTGCTGGGACTGTCAAAGAGCCATTGGGAGCTTTGGCTCTAGTCACTGTCTTTAAGTATATTAAAAGTCTGACACTGCCTTCAGTTCCACTGAGTCAGCAGCAAGTCCTGGTTTAGAGGTTTGGGTTTTTCTAAAGCTTTTATTTGTTCCCCTATTTCATAGTTCACCAGCCACTTTAAGAAAAATTTCTTCTACTTCATAGGCCTTGTTTTTTGCTTTTTCTAGATCCTTTAATTGTGATTTACTTGCCTATTTAAAACCTCCTGTGAGACTGTTTCTTCCAATAAGCAATAGTGGGGAGAGATTTAGGGAATTACGTCAATTGTTGAGAGTGAAGGGACACAAATTCTGGGTGAAATGTTCATACCTATCCCATAGTTTAGCAATACTTTCCCCATTTTTTCCCTTCAGATTAAGAGCTGTCTGCCAGCTGCTCTGTTTATTCTACACATTTTCCATTTTCACAGAGCTGTTCCATTTGAAAGAGAAGATGGGCATGGATTCTTCTCTCATTTTGGTTCAGATGACACTTAATGTCTTTGACATGAAGTTTGGGGTATTTTCTGCATAGCTGATAGTGTAATCTTTGTTCTTTTCACTTGTTTGCTTTTTCATCCAATTTTGGAGATAGAGGTTCTGTGAAATGGTACTCAAGCCACCATATTTTCTGGAAGACTTGGCATTCTTTCCACTATACCATGCTGTGTGATTATAAATATGCTCTTGTACGGCCAGTATGACATGCTCTTATTGGAAAAGGTTTTCAAAGGCTGTATTCACCATAATGGCCTATTTATATGTCAAGTACATTATTGGAAATGTGCTTCTGTAAGAATGAAGCAACAAATAAAAGACACAGTTCCTGACTGTCAAAAGACACTGCAGGACTCCTCCTCCCTCACCCCTCACCCCTCCGTGTTCATGTGAAGTTGCCACAGAGGGTTTCAGTGGTGAGCACTTTTTAACTGAGCAACCAGACTAGGTTTACAGAAGAAAATTTTCTTGTTTTCATTTCAAGATCTTAATTTTTCTGAAGGTGCTCCTGTTGTTGTTGGTCCTGGCATTATGGATCTAATTTAATTTAATTTGCTTCCTTGCATAGAAGGTGATCCCTTGCCCAGCTGCTGCTCTGGGCAGAGAGGGAACAAACAGGCTTGGAGATAAGCCCTGAACTTTAGTAGATTTCTCCAAGGTTTATGTTAATGAGCAACACTTAGAGATTTCAGAAACATCTTCCCAGTGATTGCTTTACCTGCCATACTGCTTCCTAGACAGCAAGACATTTTCTTGGGTCTCTGAGGGACTGTGAGAAAGAAAGGGAGGTGGGACCACCTGGCTGGTCTGTTCCATTGCTTTCTGGTGCCATGACTGAGATGGGTGCAAGACACATGTCAGATGGTGGATTAAAAGGAGTCTCCCAATCCACTCCTTCACTGTGTGTTTGGGAAAGTTTTGTAGTGACAGTTCTGAGGGTAGCAGGTGCAGGAGGGTTAGGAAATCCTTGATTAGACCCTGATTGTACCTCACCAGTAGGTTTCCTTTGTAAAGTTGTTCAGGTTTGCTTCCCTAAGGAAGCCAGTATCTTTAAACCATGTGTGAATTGGGCAAGTCCCTTGAGGAGAGTATCCCAATCCTGTCTGTATACTCCACATCTTGAAGGTGCCTTCAAGACTGTAGGCTCAAAAAGAATTTCCTGAATGAATGAATGATTTAAAGAGAATATATAGACATTTATGGAAAGAAAAGCTAAATGTCATCATCATGTCTCCAGACACAGACTTGCTCTGCAGAAAAATACCAGTCAGGTGTAGGAAGATTAAAAATCATGTTGTAACAAGGGTCTGGTAACAGCGATGATACTGAAGATATCCCCGATTCTGGTTTCCTAGTCTGATGTTGTGAATTGGAAAGGATTTGCTGTTACTTATCTAAACATGTGTGTGATTGAGGCCAGGTGTTATAGAGTCACCCTGATTTTTACCTTGTCTCGCTCTGATTTGCTCAGCCACTGGATCACTTTATCAGATCCAACTCAGCTGAGATGTTTTAGTAATCTATCTTTTAACTAGTGGCGATTAAAGTCAGGCTACTGGCCCAGGCTTGGCAGGCTCTCTAGGAAACTTACATTCTCTTTCAGTAAACAGCTGTTTCACTCAAGATTGTGTTGATTAGTTTTATGTACCAAGTTGAGTAAGGTAAGAGATGCCCAGACAGTTGGTATAACATTATTTTAATTCTGGCCATGTCCGTGAGGGTGTCTTAGAAAGAGATTAGTGTTGGAATCAGTACACTCAGTAAAGAAGTTTACCAATATAAGTAGGCATAAGCCAAACATTTGATCCCCCAGTAGACTAAAGAGAGGAAGAGTGATTTTTCTTTTTCTTGAACTGTGGCATCTATTTTCTCTTGTCCTTGGGCATCAGTGCTTCTTGTTCTAAGGGCTTTAAACTCTTGGACTAAACTCATGGCTGCCTTACTCAACCCCAGGTTCCCAAGACCTTGGGTTAAGACTTGGAAGTATAGCCATGCCATTCTCTCCTTGTACTCCTGTCTCTGGACATGGACTGGCTGGCCTAGGTCTTCAGCTTGCAGATACCACACTGCAGGTCTTTTTGGCCTCCATTGTTGCATCAGTCAATTCTCACAGTGATACATCTTTGTTTGTGTATGCATGTATACGTGTATGTATCTATTGTGTGCATCTATATGTTATTCTATTACATATTCTATAAATATATTTTATATGACTATTTTATTGATTCTGTTAGATATATAAATATATATATATATAACCAATAACATATATATATATATATACACATATACATATATTTACATGTACATATATACATATATGCATATATATATATATATATATATGTTTTATTGGTTCTGCTTCTCTAGAGAACCCTTGCTAAGAAAAAGTCTTTATAGGAAGCTGGTTCTGCCTCATTTCAATGGCTATGACTGTGTTCTTTGATTGGACCAAAGGACCCAGGGCCAGGCTACATAAGCCCAGAGACACTGTTCATGTTGAATTCATCCTGATATATTAGGCCAAAAGATGTCAGAAACTTACTTTCTTCTCCTCTTATCCTGAGATACAGCAAAGCTGTCTTTAGGCTCTGGCTCTTTGCCATCAGTATCTCCCACCGCCTGGCCTTCAATAACTTGCTGTGCAACTTCCTCACTTCCTTTGACTTTGCAAATATTCTGACGATCTGGATAGAACCTTCATTTGTCATATTCTCTTGGTCATTAAGATTGAATTTGTTTCCATTTTCTAAGGAGGCTCAGGCTTTTCAGTGGGTGTTTGTAGTTCTACTAACTTTGCAGTCTATTTTTTCTATGCAAGGAGATAGTACACATCCCATATAAACCTTATGATTTGGAAGACTCAACATGTTAGAAGACGTGTGGCCAGTCAGATGAGTGGGATGTGAAACAGAGGAGGCATCTCAGTCAGTCACAGGATGATAGAACCCCCAGGCAAAGGACAATGAGCTGATGGAAAAAAGATCCTCCAGCCAGTGGAAATAGGCCTTGGCCCTAAGAATCAAAACACACAGACCTTTGAACAAATGTGGTTACTACTCTAAAAAATGCATGCAAGAACATCAAAGAAAAACTCACTGTCATTAGGGGCCAGATATGAAATCAGTTTCAAAAAATTTGTAAGTTTTTTATGTGTGCAATTTTTGAGTTGTAATATACAGAACAAAGAAAATTTCAATCATGATAGCTCAGCATATGTTTAGTAGCTCAGGATGAAGATAATAAAAAATGTAGAACCTTACATGAAAACTTTAAAACATTAAAGTACACAAAAGAAGACTTGAATACTTGAAAAAACACCATATTTCTGAATGGGAATATTGCATAAATATCTGTATATCAGTTCTCTCTTACAATGATTATCCATTTATGGTTTTAGAACTTGACAAAAGTTATTCAAAATTTTGTGTAGAAGCTTAAGCCTAAGAAGAGAAAAAAGTAATTGCTTAGAAAGATTTATACAATAAAAAGTTGTAAAATGATGTACAGTAATTTAGCACTATAAAACATTTTAGTTTTGTGGTTGCTGAAACAAAATTGAATTGGAACAGAATAGGAAATAAAGTAATATAAGTGATTTGATTATATTTAAATATTTATCAAGTAATGGATTTTAGATTGGTGGAGATTGAACAAAATATCAATGTTATTAGGAAAATTGCCTATTTAAGGGGGAAAGAGATAATAATGTCAGTCCATATATAACAATGGGTTGCTAGAAAACACATTTAGTTGAATATTATATTGTATTAGAGTAAGAAGGACATTTCAAAGAATAAAATCAAAGATGGAATGACTGGTTGATTTTTATATATGTGAAAATGAATGTTAAAAATATAAAAATAAAAGGAGCCATTTCTCTGTTCCTTTTTTAGCGGAGCTCTTACGTGTCTTCTCACACTCATTTCCTGCAGTTTTTCCTCCTCTCACTCTCCAATAAGGTCACTCCAGGTAACTGAAGCCACTCCACTCCGATTCCACTACTCCATCGGAATTGTTCTGGTCAAGATCTGCAGTGACCTCCATATTGCTAAATATGGTGATTCTCACCTTGTTTTATGTGTAGTATCCTTCAGATTAGTTCATTGCTCTCTTCACCTTGAATTTGTTCATCATTTGACTTCTAAATCACCACAGTCTCTTATTGTTAATTTTTTTTTAGTGCCTTTCCTGGTTCCAGGTCCTCTTAGAGTTAGCATTCTCCTTAGCATTTTTTTTTTTCTGGTTAGATGGACTCCCTTGATGTTATCACTGAAGTGGTTATCTTAAAGTCCATTGTAGTTGATGACTCTCAGTTTGTTTTTGTTTTTTTAAACCTGTAGCCCAGGCTGCTTTCTAATTTTAGCTGGGAATATCTAACTGCTATGTTCATTTGGTTAATTAGTTTGTCCAGTGTAGCATACACACCATCAAATTCACAATGCCCTTAACTTCTGTCTCCCCTGGTCTTCATAAAGTCAGAGAAACTAGTAATCTTGGGATCAATTAGTACAGTGGAAATTAAATGCCATTTTCTTCTGTCATAAAAGTTGGAAAAATATGGTATATGGTCTAACTGTGGCTGCTGGGTTTTATAAAATGTATCGAAACAAAGCCACATCCATTCATTTAGGTATTGTTGATGGCTGTATTTGCACTACAGTGACAGAGCTAAATATTTGCACTAACTATTTGCAATAACTATTTGCTGACTCCTGCTTTGTTATATCTGGAGCCCGAATTTGGGATGAAACAGTGATGTATAAACAGAAAGCATCTTGTTTTCTATGGCTGGGGTGACCATAGATCTTGTTGTCTGAACTGTGCTGTGACATTTAGGAGCTGAAGGGATGCCTCAGGCAGGCAGAGAAATATTATAAATACAGATGCTCCTACTAGATCATTGAGAATTAGATTAAAACATGAGGAGTACAAGATAGTGATGACTAAACTTGAGTAAGATTAAAGTTAATAAGGTTGATACTAGGAATCAATACTGGTAAAAGAATAGTACTTTAACAGTACTTTCCATAGAAAATAGTATGTCAGTTATTTTCAGCCCCACACTGGACAGAATGTTATTCATTATGCAATGTAACAGTAGAGACAAAAGCTCAAGTACTTATTGAGCTATGCAGAGGACAGAGATGTGAGGTAAGAACAAAATATTTGACTCTAATGAGTGGAAAAGGAGGACATCAGAAGACTAGTAACATGGATGTTTGAAATGGTAGAGAATGGTGGACAGGAAAGAACATCTATAATTAAGTGCAGATCTAAGGAAGTGGCAGAAAAACAGCTTCTTGCAAGTTTGACTTAGGAATGAGCTAACTACTGAGGGCTCTAATGAGGACCAAAGAGGAAGGAGCTTGTGTGGAATGAGACCTGTGTAATCAGCTTGTTCTTTCCCATCTGGGGAGCTTTTTGTGTGCTGAGAAGACAGGCAGTCAGGAAATAGATTGGCTGCCAGGCTGATCTTGTAGGGCATTCAGTCCTAAATCACTGGACCATCAGGAAAAATGCTTGGAAGCGAGCTCTGGAGTAACTTTGCAGAGCAGCTCATGGACCTTGAAGCATCTTCCCTGTTTCTTCAAGAATCAGGAAAAATGCTTGGAAGCGAGCTCTGGAGTAACTTTGCAGAGCAGCTCATGGACCTTGAAGCATCTTCCCTGTTCCTTCCTTCATGAAGGAATGAATAAGTGTGGGTGGATGTCTTGGGAAATGACATCATGGGGCCAAAGGTATATGACAATTGAACAAAATGGACCTGACTTCCTATTGCTGAGGGATGCGAAAATGTTTGCCTTGGGGACACAAATTCATAGCACTGGTTAACGGTGGCCAGCTGTCCTGTGATAAAGAACATTCCATTGTTCTGTGGAACTCTAATTCAAACCTGCAACAAGTGGGGAAATATTAGAAGAAGAGAGGTTGGTTGTGAGTTAAGAGAATGTGGGACTTTCTGTTAAAAGAAAAATGGACCTCTTTCACTTAAGAAATTCCACTGACTCGGGACAAGGCAAGAGCTGTTTTGGCCATCTGTAAGAGTGTTATTTTCTAATCTTGGGATGCCTTGGTTCTGCGTTTTCGTCTCTACAGCATAAAAATCTCAAGGAAAACTTGGTAGATTCATGGAAGGCATGGGCATCTGAACTATGGCATCTGGCTCTAACTCCCCACTTCCTCCTCTGGTGACCAGTGCTGGACCCAGGAAGGCAAGGCGAAGGCTATGGTTACGTGTACAGTAATATCTGTGTATAGCATGCCTACTCCTTGAGCACTTTTTGTGTGCCATGCTGGTGTCTTCTGTATAACTCTCTGAGTTCATTCTCTATCCTTCTGTACCTTGCTCATTTCCCTGGAAGACTCACCTTGTGTCTCACCAGTGCCCTTACACAGTTAAGAATTGGAGGGAAGGAAGAAAATGTGTTCTGGATTCTTATTCTTGTCATTCCTTTCCCTGGGGCCAGGCATGTCCCTTCTCTGAAGGTCTCTGATCCTCAGTGAGGCCTTCTTCTGATGCTGTCTCTTTCTGGATGCTGGGAACTTCTTCCTTTCCCAGTAGGGCACAGCTCTGCTGACCTGCCCTTGTTCAGTATGTTTGAAAACAGTCACAATTTCAACTTTCCTGGAATCTCCTCATTTAAACATGGCAGTTGTGATACTGATTCCTACCTAGGCATGATCTAACTTGATCTTCATTAAGACTGGAGAAGACTGACACTGCTATCATTACCCTCATTTTTAAAATGAGAAAACTCAAGCACAGGTGGTTCAGTTGTTTGCTCAGATTCACACATTCTAAGGGGGAGAGACCAAGTTTGTAGCCAGCTTTTTCCTATTTGTCACCACTATATTATAATACCTTCATTGCTTCTTGTCCTTGCAAGCCTAAGACACAGAAAAAAAAAAGAGTCTGGTTTTGTAGTCTTTTGGACCCTGTTTCTGGGTCCAACTCCTTATGGTGACATTCTGGAGAGGGTAGGAATGATCCAGCTACATGGGGGTTCAAGGTCCCTAAGAACCATGTCAAAAGATTATCATGTGAGGCCATTCCCATGATACCTGAGCTTTTAACTCCTTTATTTAAATTAAAAATGTATTCTTTTTTTGGGGGGGGACTAACAAAAGGCCCCTAGCTTTCACCAGAATGTTGCATCTTGCACCCTGTAGAGGTTTAGATATGTGAGACCATTACTATGGTACCCTGATGTGAAGTGGGAGGAGTCCCAGCACTGCAGACTTGGGGAACACCTGGTGTGGACAGGACCAGTCTGCATGCCTCCCTGAGAGCCTTGTATCTGGAAGCGTTTGCCCCAGGCTGACATTTGCTTCTGTGATGCATTTTTCTGAGCTCTCCTCAGAGACAGCAGTCACCACAAGGTGTTTCATTAGGTGTCTTAATAAGCCTGTAACTGCTGCCTGGCCAGCTCTCCCCTGCAGAGCTGCTTTCTGAATGAGGGAAGGAGGGTGTAAGGTTCAGACATAATTTGCATTGGCAGCAGGAATATTATTTTTGCATTATAAAGCACGGTGGGTGACCTTATCAAAGCAAGAGAAGTGAGCAGACAGCAGGAGATCAGGCATCCATAGTTCCAGGTGACACACAGAGGCTGGCAGATGGTGGGAAGATGTTAAGTCCCTCAGCCACCTCCTCCATCCCTGGGACTTAGTTTTCCCTTTAGACTCCTTTCCTCGGATTCAGCCGGTGGGGCTGTCTCAGGTCTGAGGCAAAACGGATGATCCTAGAAGGCTCAGCAGACCATAGACAGCCCAGACTTCTGGGAAATGAAGGCAGGCAGGAACTAGGTGGGCAGAGGCTTGGACCTCCACCTGGACTGGGGCTCAGATATAAAACAAGAGATGCTCCAGAGAGCACACAAAATCCTTGCTCCAGAACTCCCCTGCCCTAACATAGATAGGCTCAAACTGAGAATGAATGGAAGAGTGCTAGACCCCTATTAAGTGAGCTCTGGACATGTTGGAGGTGCCCAGGGACAGTACATTTTGATGAGAAGTGAGTGACAAAGGAAAAAAGTGTTAGCCCGATGGAGCCCATTTTCATGTGAAGGAGCATGAGGAGGGGTCAGCATGGATGTCTCCTAGGAGGCCCAGCAGGGACTGCCACTGTAGGTGACTAAGTTGGTTTTCTGGCAAAGACTTTCTTTACCACAAGGGGTAAAAAAAAGAGCCATGGGTAAGTATTTGTGCAATCACTGGTCCCACGGATGCGCTCTATATCTAGAAGTCATCTAGGCCAGAGAGGTGTCTTTTGTAGAAAGAACCTCGTAATTCAAATGGCAGAGTGGATGATGCTCTCTTGGCAGCAGCCTTGTCACCAGGCTCATTTCTGAAGCTGAGTGTATCAATGTCTTCATTTTCCTTCTTTTTCTCTTGGAATTTTTCAGACTTTATCCCTACCAGGAAGCTGTGCTTTTTTAAAAATCGGAAACAATTAAAAGTTTAAAAATACTATTACTGTATTTCAAATACTATTTCTGCAAACATTTTCCCATTATTAGTGCTACCATAGAACTTACTGAGAAGGATGTAAAACCATGAGTTTAAGCTGTCTGCGCAGTGCCTGGTACACAGTTGGCACTCAGATAAAGGCCATTCTCCTCTTCTCACATGCACAAGTGCTGTTCCCATGTCCCCAACAGTTATAGCTGACCATTTTAGTTTGACCATCGGTATTCTTCTCCTTATCTTCTATCATTTTGACAAATTTAGGTTATTGATCTTGTAGTTTTCTTGGCTGAGTTTCTAAGATTTTACCAATAAAACGTTCACATACTTATTCTTTGCTGGCCTGTTATAGGATTGTCTTCCCAAGGAAGGGGACATATTCTTTGAGGTTACTTTAAGTGATGATAGGCACCCAAGTCTTCACCCCCTACTTTATTCTGTTATGCAGCCAGAGTTAAGCAAACAGGTGGTTTTAGCCCAATTCCAAAGCAACATGTACTCATTTTTCTTGTGGGAAGCAAAGTCGGCACCATGGGGACGTCCTCTTTCTCTGTATACTTTAGGAAGATCAGTATCCCCAATTTCTCCCCTTCTACTACATCTGCCACATCCTCCATATTTCTCAACTTTGGCTCAGACCACCAGAGGTTGCCGCCATTGCCAGTTTTTTTTTTTAAATTTTAATGACAACTTGAGATGCCACCATCTGCCATATTGATCTGAATGATCTCAAATTTTGGTGTTTCTGTTTCTGCACAGAAGGAATTCCTGGGGTGGATATTTAATAGCTTACTGCCTTGTCTCAGTTGCCCAACAGAGGCCATGCTAGGAGTGACCAGCCTGTGGGCTCTGAGGGGCAAAGTTCCCCAGGGTTGCTGCTGACCCATGTTGAGCCTGGAATTTGTCAACACGCAAAGGCAGCATGTTGTGTCGTGTCATGTCGTGTCATGTGGGACGTGCACTGTTTAATTGCCTATTTACCTCCTGCCTGAGATTGCCTATCGGAAGATATCAATAGCTGCAGTCTGTTTTCCAAATCTCTTTAGGGAATCAGTCTATCACACATAGGAAGAATGATTTAATTGTGGAATTTTTAAACCGGAAGTTTATTTGGGTAGAAAGTGTTTGCACTGCAAGTGGCAACTTTGAAATCCAGGCAGCAGTGTAACAGCTTACGTGAGCTCATACTTGCCTGGCTAGATGAGCTTTCCTAACTAGCTGGGCTGCCTCACTGGGGCTTAGCTGCTTAACTCCCCTAATGAGGCTAACTCTGGGTTCTTTTTCTTCTTTTTGTTTTCATCTTCTCATATTTGGGGAATGTCCTTGGGGGACATAAGAGTCCCTTGCAATGTGAGGAAGGAGACTTGTGGATCTAAATCTGGCTGCCTTTCATAGAACTGGGCTGCTATTGGAGAACACGGGATTTCTCTGATTCGGAGGAGTTTTCTAAGAGTGGTTCTTCTTGGAACAGTGATTTGTAGCAAATCCTAAGAGATGTGGAACTGAGCTGAAGTTAAAACAAAAATCACCGTGATGATTAGAATGGATGTGGCTTCTGTAACATGCTGAGACCTCAGTTTGGGGCTGATGATGAAATGGGGAAGCAGGCACTGTGGAGGACATTTTGCCACTTATAATACAGAAGGCGGAGAACTTCTGGCCAAATTACAGTGTTTTAAGAAAAGTGTCAAATTTTGGCTTGGACTGGATTGAAACTTTTTAATTATTTCCTCAAGATTCACAAGTATTTAATTGCTTTGAATCAGCCATTAGTCAAGACATCTAGATGTATATTATCTTTTGTAATACGAAAAATTCATGCACTAGATTTGGGTTGATATTTTCTTGCACACAGTCCAAAAATCTGTTTGAATGTGAAGAAATTGTTAACACTAAATTCATTTGGCTGTCCAGTCTGACCCAAACTGATAGGAAGTCCTTATTTATCTCATGTTATGTATATTTTCATAGCCCTCATTGTGGAAACACAGTATTTATGTTTGAATACAGAATGTTGCCCCAGATCTCACTGGGATATTGTACATAACCTTGTTATCTTTTGAAAATCTGAACCACCCTGAACTCTGAAGTGACTATTGTGGAATGAGGGTATGGGTTATAATCTGTATTTTAAAACTGAGGAAACAGAAACCTTTAGAGAGCTTCAGCTAATAGTTCAAAGACACTCAGCTCATAAGGGACACAGTGAGGTCTAATACATGTAGATTTCAAATGGACTTTGACTCATTAATGGGGCAGTTCCTGGTGGGCAGAGTCTCTGAGCTGGGAAGCCACCTCTCAGGAGACAGACACCAGGCTAGCAGCTGGATGACATTTCTTTGTAGGTAGCCCCTACGAGCAATGGCACATTTGAAGAGAAAGGGAAACTGGGGAGCATGGAAGGCTGTCAGGAGTCTTGCTGAGCAGGCTAGAGCTGAGGACCCAGGGCCAAGAGCCAGCTGACCCAGGTCAAGTGGCGTAGATGTGTGACCTTTCAGGGAAAAGAGACTTTGTGAGCAGGAAAGCCACCAGGACCCCCCAAATACATAGGACAGTGGGCTGTGAGTGGCAGCTCCTGTTGTGAGCATGAAATTCAACTGACAGACAGGAGAGTCTGCAGCCAGTGCTGAGAGAGTTGAAGGAGCAGAGACTTCAGCTCACTGTCCTTGATTGAATTGTGTCCCCTTCCCATGCAGCAAATATGTGAATACCCTAAACACCAAGGCAGCTGGATGTGACCTTATTTAGATTTTAGATCACTGCAAATATCATTAGTTAAAATGAGTCATACTGGAGTAGTCATATAAGGACTGGTGTCCTTGTGAGAACATGGCCACGAGAAGACACAGCCTCAGGGAGAATGTCCCCTATGATGAATGCAGAGCTCAAACAGTGCCACACTAACCCAAGTCACACAGAAGATGGCCAGCAAAGGACAAAAAATTAGAGAGAAGCAAAGAAGGATTCTTCTTCCAGGTTCTAAGGGAGCATGGCCTGCCTGCATCTGGCTCTAACTTCTGGTCTCTAAAAAGGTGAGACAAAAAGGTTTTGTTGTTTTGAGTCATCCAGTCCATGACACTTTGCCATGACAGCTCAGGGACATTAATGTCACCATTAGGCAAAAGTGCTCATTCTTGACTAGCCTGAGGACCCTGGGGCTCCTGTAAAAGTCTTCTTGCCCTGGTTTTGTTGGCCCAATTTCATCAGAATGGCTGTGTGTGGCACCAGGCATCAGTTTTCAGTCTCTCAAGATGATTTCAACATGCAGCCAAGGGAAAGATCCTCACCTGGGGTGCTGCATTCTGAGGCTCCTGGAAAGGGGTCTGGTTCCCAGCAGTAACTGAGACCACGGAACCTACTGGGGACCCCTTGGAACCATGTTACGCACTCAGGGTGACTTGATCATTCTTTTCCTTAACCCAAGCCTTTCTCTTCTCTCTGCTCTCAGTGGGTTGATTTGAGGGAAATCTTTGTTTTCCACAACTTGTTAATCACTCAGCACAGTCAGCAATTCCTAGCAACTTGCCGTGACTCTTTAGCTATCATAAAACTTTTGCTTTCTACAGGTACCTTTTACAATCCTGGTTCGAAAAACTATGTCTCATTAGGCTTGAAAAATCATGCTTGACTTTTTAAAAAAAGTTTGAGGCTTATTTTGTTTTTTTCTTCCTTTTCTTTCTTCTTTCTGTTTACCTGAGAGCTAGATCATACAAAGGCACTTCATTTTTCTTAAGAGAATAAACATAGGGTAAATGTGACTGAATTTAAATGTGCTACTGCCATGGATTTTCACTCTGAAATTGGAGAGATTCAGGGCCAATGGTGGGAAATCTGATAGCCCAAGGGAGGCTGTGGGGATAGAAATACCCAACAGGCAACAAGAGGCACCTCCCGGCACCTGAGCCTTCTGCTGAACATATCCATCCGTTTTCTATGCTTGCACAAACACAGAAAGGAATCAAACTTGGTCTTGTGTCTACATCCCAGTGAGAAGACAGACACTTAGCTGTCCAGTGCTGGGCAGTGATGCAGGGTACATGGGTCCCTTTTCATGGGCCAATCCTGAAGATGGAGATGTGGAGGACCGCCGGTGTGGTCAGTCTGACCTTAAGCCTGGTACACTGTGTAAGGGGAGAGGAACTTCTCAGAGTTGCCCCTAGGAAGGATGAGAGTGCGTGCAGACCCTGGGTAGGCAGAAGCAGTGAGTGCCACAATAGGCACTGTTGATGAAATGGGAGAGAGGTCGGGCCTGCTTGTGCTGGACCTGGAATTTTCTACTGGGTGTGCTTAGGGAAGGGGGTACAGAGGATTTCTTCATTCTATCACCTCTGCTTCCTTGCTTGTAGACTGGATTCTGGCCAAGGAATCTCAGCCCATTTGTGATATCTTGTCATTCTCAAGATGATGGAGGGACATAGAACTTCAAGGTCATGGCTTAGACCATTTGATCCAAGCACCTGTACCATGCAGGGTCTCCTGGTGTCCTCAGTGATCCGTGTGGATTCCTAATCTTAGCAGAGACATCACTACCTCTCTCCTAGCTCTGAAGACCCCAGTCCCACTCTGGCTAGCTCAGCCTGTGATCTGTGGCTAAAATGGCACAGAATGTGGCAAGGTCTTGCCATGGTGTGCCTTTAAGCAACAGGCTGACTTTTTTTTCTTTTTTCTTTTGGTCTTGTTTTACCTAAGAGTTTAATTGAGGAATCTGCAATCTGAAATTGCCACCTAGGTTGGAAAATGTATGCATTTGTCCCTCTGACTTTCCTGGAAAGGTAGATGTAGCATTTGTGTCCATACAAACATGACCATCAAGAATCACCTTTGACTCCTCTCTTCTTTCAGCCCCTAATCCTGTCTGGTTTTTCTCTTCTCTTGAATGTTTCTCAAATCTTTTTTTCCTCTCTTTTCCTCACCTTTGGCACCAGGATGCTGTCATCTGTCTCCTGTAAATCACTGGTGACTGGTCTTTCTCCCTTTGACCTCTCTGCTACAATCTACTTGTTCAATGGAGAGATCTTAAATCCAAACTGATTATATCATTTCTGAGCCAAACAATCTTCATGACCCTTAGAATAAATCCAGAATCCTGAATCCAGAATGCTAGAAATCTGGATCATGTGGACTCTCACCTCTGTCTATCCTCTAGGGGACATGCCTTCAAGCTCCAGGGATTTCTCAGTGCTTAGCTGGTATGCTTGCTCTGTTCTGCCTCAGGACATTTGAATATGCCATCAGCTGGGACTATTTTTTTTCTCCTCTTTCTGCCTAACTCCCCTACCTCCCTCATCTCATTCTATAATTCTCAACTCTAATATTACCTCCTTGTTAACTGAGTAACTTGTCAAATGATATTATAGACTTTCCTTTGTGACAGACTACAACTTGCAGTTATATACTTACTGGAGTGGGTGTGGATGGTTTATCACCTGTCCCCATGTCTTGCTGGATCATTTCCATACCTCTGATTCTCAATGCCTAACACATTGTCTGTGAACCTAGTAGGAATTAAATTCATGTTTACTGAATGAATTAATGACTAGAGAATGAATGTGTGACAAACAGATGCTTTGTGATATCGTATAACTTGCCCATGTCACAGAGCTTTCATGTGACAGGACTGGGACTAAAATTGAGATCTGTCCCTCTTTGCCCCTGGAGATAGCATTGGCAGATTGTCCTTGTCACTCTCCTCGTTGCTGAGACACACCCAACACCCACAGTTTCAAGGAGGAGAGGCTCATTGTGGCTCACGTCTTAGTAGTCTCAGTCCCTGCGCGGGCAGCTGGCACCACCACAGGACTGCATGGCCAAATGGGCTGGAGGAGAGCTGCTTGCATCTCTGCAGCTGGGAAACAGAAAAGGGAGGAGCCTAGGAGGGAGAGAAACTCTTCCAGGCCAGGACCCCATGGCCCCCCTTCCTGAACAGGCTCACCTCCCTACACAAGGCAGCTGGGAGCCACTGTGACCATCTCTTTACAAAAGCCCCAGCTTTGAGCACATGAAGCTTTGAGGGGACGTGAAGATATAAGCTACAGCAAGGGTCTTCTGCCCCAGCCTTGGTCATGACTTAAAGAGGTACCTGTCACCTTCTCCAGAACCCTGGGTGCTCCCCTGTCACAATCAGTCTTGCACAGAGGCTTCTCCATGGAAGCTTCCTGGCTCTGCTCTGCCCCAACCTCTCAGCTTGGGAGATTTGCAGATGAACCAACAGGCATGTTTAGAAAGTAATTTTTTTCAAAGAAGATACTTGAGCCATTTGGGGGAAAGGTTGTACCCCAGAAAAGGCAGTGACTCTTCTATTCTGACCTGAGTTTGGCTCCTGGAGACACTGTGCCAGAGTCAGGATACCTGAGAAGGAAACATGTATCTCCACATTACATGGGAAGGTGGGGATGAAGAATGTGGCCTCACGGATTATTCCAACATTTAATAAATATCAGTTGAATGTCTATTCATTGTCAGGCATCATTATAGGATGTGAGATTCCAGCTGTCAACTCTGATATGGTCCCTGAATACACACAAAACGTAGAGTCAGTTAGTGGAAAGTGACACTAGGAGAGATATATCACTTGCCTTGGTCAACGTGGGCTGTCTGTCATCTACACAGAGCTCAAGACTCCAGCCAGCTGGGTGTGTCCCTCTATTATCCTCTGTGGCAAGGCATGGGTGACGCTTTTTGTCAGCCTGGAGAAGGGAGAGGAGTCCTGGGGGGTTAGGGAGGGGTGTTACCACAGGGTGGCAGACCTTCTATGTGTGGCTTAGGGTGGCAGGGACCGGAGAGCTGCTTTGCCAGCAAACTGTGCAGATACCTGAATGACACAGACAACCTGCTTCTGGGGACGGGGGCAGTGTAAGGTAGCAGGGTGCTGGGTGTGCTTATTGGGGCCCTGGCTGTGAGCTACAGCTGAGTCTTGGCTGCATCCCTGTCCCTGAATGACTGTGAGATATTTGTGTCATTGTCGTGGGTCTCCTTTCCCCTTGTGACAAGGGTAGGGACAGGGGAATGGCTGGTGGACCGCCACTCTGATGCAGTGCCTGTTATTAGGGGAACCACAGAGTGCTGTATTTAAGTCTGGCCTTGCATTGCCTGGGTGAAAATCCCAACTCTAATGCTTGTTGACCGAGTTACCCTGGACAAATTACTTTGTGCTACAGATTCCTTGTTTTAGTGATACTTAATTCTTAATTTCTAAGGATTAAATGAAATAATGAACATAAAACACTTGGCTGAGTGCTGTAGACATAGCAAGTGTCCAATAAACATTAGCTGTCACTTTAGATATAAAGTAGGCTTTATTGTCCCTGTTTTATGGGAGAGAAATCTGAAATGTGTCTCAATCAGTGCCAGGCTAACTGGGAATTCAAACCGGAGGCCTTTGCCTTGTGTTTGGTTCTGTGTCTGACACGCAGCCCCGGAAACCAGCCCGTGCCCTGTGCCTGCATCGCAGACTGCTGCACCGACTTGCTCTAAAGCTGTTGTCTGTCTTCTCATGTTCCGTCTGGCTCTGCATTGCCAAGCATGCAAGAAGTCATGAGGATCAGCCTCTAATCTGGGAGGGCTTTACGGGGAATAGAAACTTCCAAGGGTTACTGCTTATTTAATAGCTGGAAGTACACAGGTTAGACAGAGGCCCAACGGCTCGACAGCCGTTTATGCTCTTCAGGAAACTCCTCTCCAAGGAGGCAGGCCATTGAGAGGGGATGTCGAACTGTTAGCAGTGTGCTGCTCTGGAATTACACCTGGCCCCATGCAGAAAGTGGTTGGAGTGGTGGCTTTTGGCCTGCAGGCCTGGGCAGCAGGAAGCTGCGATGACTTGCTTCTGGCTGATTTCCTGTTACAGGCCTCTGAGCTGGACTCGGCTTCTGGAGTAAAACTCCAGAGTGAGGGGCAGCTGGCTGACCTCAGGCCCCCATCTTACAGATGATACCATTAGACCAAGGAGAGTTTCATACTGTATACTTTGTTTCATGCCACACACTGTCAGGACCATTTCCCAGTGTGCCAAGCTATGGGACCCTTACTGTACACGTTGACATCCTCCCTGTTTAGAATGAGAATTCCTTCTTAGTGACAGGGGCTTTTGCTATGTTTTCCCTGCTGAAGGAGAAGGGAGAGTTCTTGGCTCTTAACCTCATTTTCTTATTGTTCTTGTTCTCTCATCCGCTTTCTGTCTCTGTCTAATCTGGGACTCTCTTCAGTCAAAACTGATGTTCTTGTCAAGAACAGAGTTTTACAAGTCATCTGTTCTATAAGACTTAGAGTAAAAACCAGCAGTCTTCCCACCCTGAACTTGATCTGTCTCTCTTGAGGTCACCAATTTCACTACTTTTTGTTGTGTCCCTCATGTGTTTACCACTGTATTTTCTTTTCCTTTATCTTTCTTTCTTTCTTTCTTTCTTTCTTTCTTTCTTTCTTTCTTTCTTTCTTTTTTTCTTTCTTTTTTCTTTTGAGACTGGGTGTTGCTGTGTTGCCCAGTCCAGCTTTGAATTTCTAGGCTCAAGTGATCTTCCTGTCTCAGCTTCTTCAGGAGCTGGGACTATAGTTGTGCATCCAGCTGTAATTTCTAAATAATGTAAATGGCCTTGTTCTTGTTTATTTCATTTGCATAGTATCAGTTGACCTCTCTGGGTGCCATCTTAAACTCCCTCCCCACCAAAAACATTGATATTTCCCTATGTTATTCTGTCTTCCCAATATGATATGTCAGCATTTTGAGTTAATTTTTCAGGTTGACTTTCACCTCATTTTAACTGTATTATTTACATCTAGGTGATATAGTAGATTGTGATTAATTACATCTCTTTTTGCATTCCTCCCTGCTACAGAGTTAATCCCTGCCTTATATATGATGAATTAGTTTCCTTTTAACAGATTGCTGAGTTTTCCATCTTTCCCTGAGAAATGTTAATGTGGTCATCACATGTAATCTCATCAGGATATCTATTGGTTTTATTTTTTCCTTTCTTTCCTTGGAGTCTTATGCCTAGAGGCCTCTTAATTTTCTGGTTTAATCGTAGACTTGCAGATTTTGTCTACTACTTATACCTTAGACTCAGCAGATACTCAGAGGTCTTCTTTTTCAGATCCTATAAGTTCCTGTGTAATTTATTTCCTCATTTGAATTGAGCATAGTATCTTGCATGGCACATAATCCTTTTGTTCTTTCCTTATGGTTGATTTATAGTTTGGCTGAGTATAGTGTTCTAGTAGGCTATAATTTCCCTTGTTTACCATTGATATATAGTAATATTCTTACTTTTTGTTACACAGTTCTGAGAATTCTGGCCAAGGCATACAATAATGCATTCATTATTTCAGTACCTACAGAAGAGATCCATTGTCCAAGAAATGTATCTCATGTTGATCCTTTGGAGTTACCACCTCCCTTTCCCAAACTGCACTAGATTATCCTCTGCCCTCAGGTTTTGCCTCATTCAGAAGGCTATATAAACACAGTCATAGGATTTGTAGCCTTTTGAACCCATCTTCCTTCTTAGGGTACTGCATTTGGTGTTTATTCATGTTGAAAAAAATCATTTGATATTCATTTGTGTTGATGCAGAAATCATTTAATATTCATTCATGTTGTGTAGAATTCATTCTTTTATGGCCAGATATGTTTCTTCTTTTGATTGCATGAATTTACCACCTTTGTTTATCTGTTTTCCACTTGAAAGACATTTGTTCTCAGTTTTTGGTAATCATGAACAAAGGTTGTATAAACATCAGTATACAGATTTTTCATATCTGTGCAAGGTTTTTATTTCTTCTGGGAAACACTAGGAGTAGAGGTGGTGGGTTGTATGATAAATATGTATTGGTACTTTATATAATAAACTGCCAAAAAGATGGGAAACATTGCATGCTAACAAATACTGTTTGAAGCTTAGCTTTGTTCCACATCTTCACCAGAACTTGGTATTGTCTTTATTTCTTCCTTTTAAGTATTTTTAGAGATTCTAATAAATGTAAAATGGCATGTCATGGTTTTAATTTGCATTTCCCTAATGAGTAATATTGCTGAACATCTGCTTACAAGCTCTCTGTCTCCCTTTGTAATTTGTTTATTCTAATCTTTTGCCCATTTTAAAAAATTATGATGTTTTGATATTGAGCTTTGAATATTCATGATTATATGACTAGAGGAACAGAATATAGATATAGATGTATGATGATTATATATAGGATTTACTAAGTATATATGATATAAAGAATTTACTATGTAGGCTTACCATGACTGCCTGTAGAGTCAAGGGTAGAAGAATGCAAAACAGTCATGGCTGTGCTGGAGAGCAGAGGAGTGAAAGCTGAAGGCCTGGAGTTTAGAGCTGCAGTGTGGGGTCTGAGTGTGTGTAAAGAGGTGAAGAGCTCATACTAGAGGGCTGAGGACTCTGCACTGGAAGTCTAGCGGAACTGAGACGACATACTTCCAAAGGTGATCGCGAAGACTGGAGCACCCTGGACAGAACAAAAGGGAAATTTCCTGCTTAGTTGCCTTTTTATTCTGTTCAGATTACAAGCCTGTTGCTTCATGCCACTCACATCCCAGACAGGTCTTCTTCCTCAGTGTTTGGTCTACATGTCCATCACCCATAGACACTCAGGGCTGTTCTCCATCAGCCTGATAGGAGCTTCTTAATCCACTCAACTTGGCATCGCGTTAACTGTCAGAGTGATACAGTCTGGATTTGAACATTTTGACAGACATATGATTTTCAAATATTTTCTTCCACTACATGTCTTGTCTTTTTTACTCTATTACTGGAATCCTTCAGAGAGAAAAAAGTTTTTAATTTTGATAAAGTTCATCTTACTGACTTTTTTCTTTTATGGGTGATGTTTTGATGTCATGTATGTGAATTTTGAGACCACATATATCTCCTGTGTTATATAATACATTAGGTTTTACATTTATGCTCCATTTGGGGCCAGCTTTTATAAATGATGAGAGAAGCATGGGTTAACATTGTATTGTTTTGTTTTCATCAGCTGTCCAGTTGTTCCAGCCCTGTTAGAATTTCCTTTCTCAATAACATTATTTATACCTTTGCTATGCTCCCTAATTTTGCAGATATTGGTATGTTGTCTTCTGACTTCCATTCAAAGTTATAAAAATTCTAGTGTTATTCTGGTTCCTTATCTTTTATATGTGATACATTTATTTTTTCCTCTTTGTAAACTTTCAGTCCTTTTTTTAAAATCTCAGTGTTTTGCAATTTCATAATGCTTTAATATAGGCGTTGTTTACTCCTAGTACAGGTCTGCCTGATTACCATTTTAATCTACAACTTCATTATCTTCTAGTCTAGGAAATTTTCTTTGATAATGTACTACCAGTTTTCTCTTATTGTGTTTTTGTCTTATTTTTTGGCTTTGGTTCTTCTGAGGCCAATGCTCTAATTTTCTTATCTCTTTTCTCCTCTGTGCTTTTGAACTTTATCTTCTAGGCCACTTATTATATTTTCATTTATTTTTTTATTTTCATCACCTGAGAATTCTGTTTTGATTAGCTGAGTGCTTTTTTTTTTAATGACCTCTTCTACTGCGTGAGATTCCTTTCCTTTACACGTTTTATGCTTTCCTTTCTAACTGTATTATTTCCCTTCTCTGTTCTTATTTTTTAGTTCATGTTAGAAGTTTCCTTGAATACTGGTGACCATTGGCTGCCTCTACATTTTACACCTGGGGCATTAAAATGTTGGCCCTGTGTGTGGTTTGGGAGGTGACTTGTTCACTGACAGGCTTGATGGCCTAGAGATAAGCAGTCAACTGCCTTTCTCCTTGATGACCTATGTGACCTTCACATCTAAAGTCTTTTCTTCTTCAATGAGTCAGTTTCCCCAAAAAATGAGGGGCTTGCTGTCCTGGAGGTGTGGGGAGCATGTGCAGAACTGGCTCCTAGTATGCTTAGCACAGAGTGGCATACGCTTTCTCTACTCTGTGTATTGCTTTCTGTGGATCACCCCTAGATTTTCATGCTGACTAACCTACTCTTAGCAGGTTACGAAGTCATTCAAGGTAAGCTGGGTATGGTGGTGTATCCCAGATATTCAGGAGAATGAAGTAGGATGCTGAAGCAATTTGAGGCCACTTTATAAACTTTGAGACTGTCTCAAAATTTTTAACAGGGCTCAGAGTGTAACTCCATGGTAGAATGCTCCAGGGCTCAATCCCTACTCTACAAAACAAGACAATAAAATCCAAGCTAAATCATTTCTGCTTGACTTGTTTTTATGACTAAAATCGTCATAGGTATAAGGAGAGGACTGTCATTTAGCTGCAGAAACACGCAAGTGGGAATGTTAGGAGTCTTAATATTTTTTACCACACTTTCAAATAATTCTGCTTTTTTCTCTTTCTGTCCCTGTCTTTAGAGGACTATAGAAACTCCAATAGCTGGATCTCTCTGGTGTCAGTAGTATTGGGTTGGTTGCATTCTGCTTTCTTACCCCATTGGTTTCATTTTTCACTGTTTTGCTTATTCAATTACCACTTTTTTCTTCCAAAAATTTGTTATTGTTATACAGTTATTGTTATTCCCTTTCCATTCTCTTCATATATGTGAGTTTTAATCTTTGTAATTTGTATAGTTGTCATTGTAGTGAAAGTTGGGGAGAAAATGGAGTTTAATGCATATATATATATCTCAGAAAAAACTGTAACAAGCTGCTAGATAGCTTTTTTTCCTCACTTAAAACTATCATAATATTTTTCTGTCATTGGTATCCTTTAATGAATGAACTTTTCCATCACTTAAGTTATTTAATCATGTTCTCACCTGAGGGCATTGAATTAGCTTCCAATTCTTCATTGTTATAAGTAATTTTACTGTGAGTTTTTTTTTGCATGAATTTTTGTTAGGATTTTTAATTATTTCTTCTATATTGGGATTGTCTGCCTAGTGGTGTGTGCATTTTTAACATGCTTTATGATTCATATTGTAATATATGATACTTACCATGACTATGTGATATGTATTGTTAAATTGTCTCTCAGAAAATCTATGTCTGCTTGTAGTCCACACAAGTGATTATTCACTGAATTTTTGCTAACATTAGAAGTTATTGCTGTTTTAAAATCTTTATTAATTTGATAAGAGGCAATAACACTGCATCATATTGATTTTGATTTTGTGAGCTGAACATATTTCATATTTGTCTTCTCAATTGTATTTTCATGAACATTTTTATATTTTCCATGTGTATTTATAAGATCTCTTCTGGAATAATGATGTTTATCTTTATCTGATTACTTATATTAAAATATATTTTCCTACTTTATATTTGGTTTCAGAACTTTTAATGTCTCTGAAGAATAGTTTTAATTTTTATGTTGTCCATGAAAAACATTTCTCTCCTTTGGTTTTGGACTTCAAAAGTTATTTCTCTGTCCCTGAGATATTCACCTATATTTTTCTGTATCATAAATGACTTGATTTTTTTCACTTTTCACATTTAACTCTTTATTCTTTATATTTATGAATTAATTAATTAAAATTAATGTTTGGTTAATCATGTGGATAGGAATCTAAGTTCATTAGTTTCCAAATTTTAGCCATTATCTTTGTGTCCCCACTTAGGTGAATTTTAGAATTAGTCAAGTTCCAGAAAACTTGAGTTTTATTTGCCTTGAAAATATTGTACAAATTACTTTTTGTGAGCATTTCTATCTTGGCTTTATTGAATCATCGGATATGGAATCATTACTTGTATCTTCACTTTTTCAAGGATTCTTTTATATCCCTCAGTAAAGTTTTATAGGCTTCTTCATCTGGCCCTTACATATCTTTGTTTAAGTTGATTCCTAGGTATTTGCTACTTTTGTGGTTTAATTTATTTCCTGTTAGTTTCTAAGTGGTAAAAGCTACTGTGTTTTATCTGTTTATTTTTTAACCACTCACCTTACTGAACACTTTCTGCCGTACTGCCACTCTATATGTGGATGCTTGGGGGGTTTCTAGGTATTCAGACATCATCAGGCCAAAGTAGATTATTTTATCTCTTACTTTTTTTTCACATAAAATTCTCATTCTCTCTCATTTCTTTCTCTGTCTCTCTCTTTCTCTCTATTTCTTTGCTTGGAATTTGCAAATCAGTATTGATTAATATTGGCATAACCTTTTTTCTTTCCTGAGACAAATGGAAATGACTCTAGTGTTTGGTTCTAACACATGATTTTTTCTTTGGTTTCAAATGGACACTTTGATCTTCTTCTGTATCTAAAATACCGACTTTTTAAAAATCAATGAATATTGAAAAGGTTTTACCGAAAGTCTCTTTAGTGAAAATAGGTTGGTGATTGTTTCTCTTAATTTTTTGCTAAAGTGAGAAAATATAAGTGCATTTCAGATTTACTATTTGTGGAATAAGTATGTTGTCTTTGAATATACATATATTTCTTTCTTATATTGTGATTAATTTAATTCAGTGAGCATTTTTGCATACATATTTTTGGTGAGATTATACTATGGTTTTATGCTTCACTTCATTTTGAAAAAAATTGTTTTGTTAAAACAGGGTGTAGACATTAAATAGCTCGGAAAGGCTCATGTTTTTAAGCCGCCATTTGCTGCTCAGCTCTTCTGACACATGGACCCCACCATCCTAGGCCTTCTGTTTCTTCTGTGGTTGTGTCTCCATGTGTAAATAATTTGCTTAAAGTGCTTTTCTTTACATGTTAACTTTAATCTTCTCTCTTGGCTTTCTGCTAGGGAAAATGAAGATTTGCGCTTTTCAGTCACTCCTTACCACTCATAGTTAGATTTTACATTTTATGCCTTCCCCTGGTAATCTTTGCATGTTCAGGTAGTTTACTTAGACTTCTGCTTACTGCTTCACAAACCATTACTGGTGTCTCCGGGGTGAGGTGAGGAGGACACTGGGTCTTTCTCCCTTCCCTACTTGCCTCCTTCTTTTCCACTACAGGATCAACTTTTTCTTTACTCTTTTGTGATCAGATTTGGTCATTTCTTGAATTTTCTTTGTAATTCTTCTTGTCTTTCATGGTTAATTGATTTCATGATCCTGAAATTTGAACATGCATACATTCCTCTGAAATTGTTATGACTGTATAAATTGTTTCACAGTGTGCTAGAGTCATATTTTGTTGTTTTCTTGATTCAGGCACATCTTTTACACCTTTTAAAAGAGATTGCTCTTCACTTCAAGGTTGAGTGGATTCTTTGTCTTGTTTACCCGCTAGTATCTACTTTTATCATCCTACCTAAGCTATTAACTCTTCTCTCATAAGAGATGTCACTTGCTTCTAGAGCCACCTGTAGTATTGTTGACATCATTGCAGGATACTTTTCATGGCTGCCATCTGAGATATATTTTCACAGGAGCACTGGTCTCAACCAACAAGAAGTTTGGCTTTGTTTGTTTGTTTTTTCCTGCCAGCTCCATGTTTGGCTTTTAACTGCCAAATCTTTTTTTGGTTGGGGTTTGCATAAGGGTAGTAGTAAAGTGAAACAAAGGAGAGCATAGTAATTAGAAAAATATTTTAATTCAAATATGACTATAATCATATGTAACTCCCTAAAAAAGAGTATATGAAAAGTGAAATTTTCCAGGTCTCTGTGACTCAAAATGTCTGCTTTTGATTTAACTGACAGTTTTGTTTGGTATATGTTTTTTGGCTACAATTTTCTCATAAGAGTTTCAAACTATTGGGGGCCAGGGATTTAGCTCAGTGGTGTAAGTGCTCCCCTGGCAAATGCAAGGTTGTGAGTTCAATCCCTGGTACCAAAAACAAAACAAACAAACAAACAAAAAAACAGAGTTTCAAACTGTGGTGACTTTTCTTTCCAGGATCCTAAGTGGTCAATTAGAAGTCCTTTCAACTGAGCTCTTTTTGTCTCCCTTATTTTTGTGAGCTTAAACACTTTACAAACTGACTCGAGATAACTATTACTATTTTAGACTAAAAATATTTCTTTAAATTTTTTTATCTTTTAATTTGATCTTCACTGGAAGAAAAAAATGCTCCTTATTGGGTTGAAGCAAAGGGTGCAAATTTACTCTGCCACCTGGTTCCCTTTGCTATGGACCACAGTCTTTGATTTCCATCGTGGTTTGGTGATTTGGACTTTGCTTCATTGCTCAGTGTTGATATTGAATCCTTTTAGCCACAGGTTGGAACTCACTTTTCCACTTAGTCATCTGATAAACCCTGAGCCCCTTGCGCCAGCTCTCTACCCTCCTCTATCTCCTGGTCCAGGGCTGTTCTTGAACATAGGCAGAGACAACAGACCAATATGTAAAATTCAGAGGGCCAACATTCTCTAGGTTATGCGAATAAATACACTGTGTCTTTTTGTCTGACCTGAATGAATTCCTTTTCAAGAAAACTACTATAAAAACACCAGGGACTAATGTAGATTTTCCTGAACTGTCCTTGAGTAAGATGAATAAAGTGTACACTTCAGAACAAAGAACCGAAAATTAGTATTGAAACTTTAGTTTTTAATATCCAATCTTGTCTGTTCTTTCACTGAATTTATTTTTCTTTTTAGCTCTTTTCTTACTCAGATTTTTCTCTTTTCCTCTTGTATTTTTCTTTTTCTCCCCTCAATTATAAAAAACAAGTAAGGTTTGCTCCCAGATTCTATCTACAGGCTTGCACATTTAAGTCCATTTTATTCACAAAACAGGACAGCCTCTGATAGGCAGACTTTTCACCTAAGAAATGAATGAAAATATTTTCTCTGATTCTTAAAATTTCTTGTGAATGATATGCTTCCATCAGATTATTACCACAGAGTTCTTGTGTAGCCTGCTTCTTGATGGATGTAACTCTTAATGACTATGTCCATAATCTCGCTTTCCTTGCATGTAAAATAATAGGAATGGGCTACATGATTTGTAGGATTTGATCAAGTGCTGACATTTTATAATCCTGTGAATTAGATAACTAAGTTCATTATTGTAAATCATTCATTCACAACTACATTTATTAAAAGGTTACTCTGTTTATAAAATATGAGAGCTTGCAAAGCAATTTACATGTATTAGTTTAGTACTCCTAAGAAATCCATGATCTCAGTATTATAATTTCTATTATCTCAACTTATATGTGGAAATGACAACTCAGAAATTCAAGCTGAGGTCATTGACAGAAACTTAATTATAGAATTCCTTTTGTTCAGTACCTAATAAATCAAGCACAAAAGATACAAGAAAAATACATACAAATAAAATTCATATAACATCTAAACAAAGGAAGGAAAATACAAACTTAAAATACTACTAAAAAATGAAAGAAGCAGAAAATCCTGGAGTAATGTAGTAGGGATAGTCAAGCTTTTAACTCCCTAGCACAACAAAAATATATTTGTAGTAAAATCCTGTGAATTCTTACTAGCACCAAGCTCAAAGAGGAAATCAAGCTGGGGGTGTAACCTTATGTTTTCCCTTTTATGATTAAGAAATGAGAAAAGTAGCCTGCAGTGGGATGGGAATGAAAACAAGCCAAATGAAGACAGTAAAGCTACCTTCTAGATGGGGTAGTTACATTCTAGATTGGGTATATTATGTGAGTATTCTTTGTTCTGCCTGATTCCTGTAGCCTGGTGGAGTCACCAAAAGAAAGCAACATGGGAGAAAAATCAGGTATTGACTATACTATATATCATGGCAAAGCCAATGTCATCTAAGCAGAGCTACATTGGCAGAACAAGTAAGGAAGAAATGTCGTGACAGAATTAAAGCATACAACAAATAATAACAGTCAAAGGAAAAAGAAAGGAAGAAAAAACCGAAGTATGAAACCAAGCTGTCAGGAACTATAACAAGCAAAAGCAATGAGTCTAAACTATAAAGAAATACAAATTCAATATCAGAAGTAAATTATTCATATTTGCTTTGTTCTAAAAAAAACAACTTGATAGGAACATCAGGTCAGTAAAGTAAGAGTTTAGGGAGGAAGCAATAAATGAACACAATGAGATTAGTAGGGAAAATAGGAAACAAATTGAGTATTAATAGGATTAAAGAGAACAGATAAATTTGTAACAGTAAAAATGAAACAAACAAAAAATAGAACATTCACTGCTGGGAAAAAAATGTAGTGCAGTCTTGACAACCATATGGATGCAGATGAAAGAGATGGTAGCAGTCAGGGGAATATTAGCTAAAGGTAGCTGGAGGAGAAAAGAAGACAGTCTATGATTCATATAGCTGTGTAAGTATGTTATATAAAGTATGCTATATAAAGGTGCATATATATTTAACTTTTGATTTCTTTAACCATTTATCATAATGTTAACATAACAGTAAGAAAAATCCTTTTTAACTGTATATAAGACTTCTTTTAGAAGTTTATACATATTTTTAATTTTCACAATTTGAGGTCAATACTATTAATATTTCCAATTTATAGGTGAGGAAATTAAGACATGTTAAGTAACTTGCCTAAGGTCTGTGTGTGTTATGTGTGTGTGTGTGTGTGTGTGTGTATTTCTGTTTTTCTAATTAGAATCCAGGTAACATAATTCCTTTGGATTCAAAAGACTGGAATTATGTTACCTGGACTCTGATTAGAAAAAAATATTCCTGAATCAAATAAATAAGCTTATAGGCCAAAAGACAGTAAGTTCAAGTAGCTGCACAATTTTTTCTGTCCACCAGAAACATACATACTAGTTGTGTTTGGATAATACAGCAAATGTTTAAATTTCAAAACTTGATTACAAATTTGGACAAATTGTCATTAGTGTGCCTCAGGATGTTACTCCTTGTTTTAAACGCACTTATCTCATTATTCTTGCCACTTTTGGAAGCAGTTCTAAAAGTCTTCTTTAGTGAGTGACTTTAGTTGTACTGTTGTTAGGCATTCAAACTGTTTAACTTTTTATGATCAGTCTGACTTTGGGGGAGAGCCAGGAGTAACACAAAGTGCCAGATGAAAGTGGATAAGTGCATATTGCAATGTTTTTAGAACATGCCTTTCTATTGGATGATCCTTGGTAGCATCATTCACTGTATTTTTGATCAAACTTTATAAAGACTAGTGTCCTGGAAAAGGACTTACAGAATTGCTTCAAAGTGGTAAAATGGGATAAGTGTGGTTGACGTAAGGGGGAATATTTTGAGAGGAATTAATGGCAATGTGTCTTTTATTGTATTATTTTTTAATTAAATATTTCATATTTTGATCACTCCTTGTACAAGTGTTTATATTTATCCACACCCTCCTAGTCCTCCATATTGTCTGTTTTTTGATTATAGAATTCCATTTGTAAGAAAAATTGACAATATGCAATGCATAGAGACAGAAAGCAGATTTAAAGTTATCAGTTTGGGGAGGGGCATGTAGAGTTATTGCTTAGTGGTTACTGAATTTTTCTTTGCAGTGAGGAAAAAGTTTTAGAAGTGTATAATAGTAATATCTGCACAATTTTGTGAGAGTAATTAACACCATTGAATTTTTCACTTCAAAACCATAAAAGTGGCAAATTTTATGTTACATGTTTTAGAATAAAACCGATATATAGATAACATATTGCAGAAAAATAGTGGACATCAAGACATTCCTCGCTAAGGTTTAGGATAAAAGAAAATAATCTTCCAGTTTTCTAGATACAAGACTATCCTCCAAGAGGAAGAAAAAGGAAAAAAAATTAAAAAATGGTTAGGTTGGCCTTATGCAGCATTTAGTGTTAGAAGAAAAAGGAATGATGTCTAAAAACTTTGAAGGAAAGCATAGTTCAAGAGTATCACAGACTAGAAAGCTGCTAAGTACTTGTTATCATGAATAAATGTACTTAAGCAATATATTTTCCATGAAATCTTAATAAAGCAAAAATAATCACAAAGTCTAACTAATTAAAAGTGAGTAAAAATAAAAGATTTATGAAAGCAGAGCTCACAGTGTAAGGGTTAATGAAAATTGAATCCATATACATATAGAACTAACAGTAAACAGCTTGGGCAATTATAGTTATCGATCAAGATATGAAGGTTATAAACTTAAGAAGGATAACAATAGCAGCCACCAACAATTAAAACTGAGAAATCAGGAGATAAACAGGAAATTGAGAGGAAGTAGAGGGTGCTGACATCATCTTTCACAGCATGGAGTTATTAAACAGTGTCTGAAAGGAAAATAAAGAATTAAAAAAACAAGGTAATTACTCCAAACTCTGCATATTTTCCTCACAATCTGTATGCTTAACTTTAAAAGAATCTTTTAGTAAATATCTCTGGATGAGGAAAGATTTGAAGGTCTAGAATTTCCTTCAGTTTTGTTTTAGTTTCCTTTTTCTTCTGTTAAATGCAAGTAAAAAGAAATATAATATTAAAATATTTTAAAATAGCATGCAATATTTTGTCTCATTTCATTGTACTTGTTTCTACTTCTTCTAGCCAGGCAGCCACCAGTCAGCTATCCACCATCTTTGCATCTCTGTAGATATCATAAGATATTTAAAATGGTGTCTGCCATATGTTAATGATAGCTATTTCTGGTGGTAAAACTGGGGATTTTTAAAAAAAAAAAAAAAACTTGAATATTTGTACTTCTCTGCATTTCTTGAATTCTTCAAAATGAATATGTATCATTTTCACAATAACAACGAAGTGATCTTTAAAAATAAAAAGACAAAGCAAATATGTCAAGGCCTTCACAGTGGGTAATCCTACATGGTAGAGCTATGGGTGTTTATTATTTTATCCTTTGTAGATTTTCCTGTTTCCTGACTTTTAATTTATTAAAATGTAAAAGGAATTTTTAAAAAGTGAAGTGCAAAAGGGCTTATCCTAAGTTATACTGTCAGAAAGTGGCAAAGTAGTGATTCAGGCTTAGATGTGGGGAAACCAGCAGCTGAGAGATGGGGTTGGTAGGACACAAGCCAAAGTAGGAATCAGCAATAAAAATCCCCGGTGGGTGCAGTAATCCTGATGAAAATGGTTTTCCATTTGACAGGAAGAGGAGAGGCAATATTTCAGTTGTGGGGTGAGTTACTTGTTAATCTAAAACCCTCAAACTATAGGCTGTGAGAGCTGGCAGAATCTGAAATCCTTCCATCCAACCTGTACATTTAACAGATGAGGGGCAGCAGGCCCAGATGCTGCTGTGTGCTATGGAGGGCCCTAGAATTGGAATGCCTTCAGGGGAAACCCACCGCAATCCTGAATGTGAGAAGAGCTGGAAACTTTGTGTTAGTGCTGTACAAACCAAATCAGTCTCCAAGTCTTTACTTTCAACAAGTATTTAACTCAGGCTCTTCCTGTGTTACCGCAGTGCCAAGGTCTTTGCTTTGCTCTGTCTTACACGATCATCTAACATCCAGGCAGATCACAGTCTCCCCCACGTCCTGTTTGATTTAGAACATAATTTGAGTTTTAGCATAAGGGTGAGTGACATGCACATGGTCTCTCACTATAGTTGCAGAGAGCTGGGTAATGGCCCTTCTAAAACTGGGACAAGTCCCAGCTCCTGAGAATTGTCCCTGTGATCTTACTTGAACAAAAATTCTTCGAGAATGCAGGGGAGTTAAGGTTCTCAAGATGAGATGATTCTGAATTTAGTTTGGTCCTTAAATCCAGTGACAGTTGTCTTTTTGGGATAAAGGGAGCTTTGAAACACAGAAACAGAGAGGAGAAGACTGTGAAGCTACTTGAAGGAACAGAAATCACTGGAAGCTGAAGAGGAGGGCAGGAAGAATTCTTCTCCAAGGCCCTTGGATGCAACACAGTCCTACAAACACAGACGTTGAGTTTGGACTGACTCTGGAACCTGGGAGACAGTGGGATTTGTGGCGGTTTGGTACAGTAGCCCTAGGAAAGTCATACACCTTGCAAGGATGCGGTGGAAAAAGACACTAAGCCAGGTTCTCTCTGCTCCATCTCAGTGCCCTTTGAAGTGAAATGCCAGTGCCAACAAAATAGCTATCCTGAACTGGAGCCACACCTACCTGTGATCTCAACTGGCAGGACACCGGTTATGCCCTTTGTGTACTCTTCAGGTAGCTCTGCCACTTGTCCTCACTCCTGCTCACTTTTCCTCATGAGCCTCAGAGCTAGCTTGGTGTTCTTGGAGTGGAGGAGAATTAGGAGTGACAATAACACCTCTCATTTGGGCTTTTGCTTCAGCCTCTTAACTGATTCCCCTCCTTGAAGCCACTTCCGTGGTAGCCTGTCTCACATACCTATGGTCCCTAGGAAGACACAGCCTTCCCCTCTCCCTGACTCTTTTCTGGACCATGAAACTTGAAGCCTGGTAGCTACATTTTCTAGATTCTTTAGCCTGCATGGTTCTACTGAGACCCCACCAGTGACAGATTTGGAAGACAGAAGAGTGGGAGGAGCAGGTGAGGACCTGTGTCCAGGTGTTAGCAGTGGGAAGATGGGTGTTTGCCTGTGTTTGCTGAGTATCCCCTGACTATCACCCAGATGATCAAAACTGTAGTTTTCCTGTGATCCCTGTCCTTAGAGATTTCCTGAGGGGGTTCTTCTGGACTGTCATTCTCTGCACTTTCCAATAGTCAGGTAAAGATCTGAGTTATTCTATGGAATCTGTCTACTTGAATTATCCAGAGCGGCTTCTGTTCTTCCAATGAAACTCTAGCAGGGACATTGATCTTTGTAAAATGATTATTTTTATTATATCCTAGTAATTCCTAAAAATATCCATTGGACAATCAGTGCTTTAGCCTGACCATCAAGGACTTGGCTTCTTAGACGCTGGCTCCCATGTCCCCCACACATTAGTTAGAATCAGATGCTCAGGAACTCGGATCATACTGTCAGTTACTCTTTCTCCATGTTTCCTCTACTGGAACTGATTGTTCTCTCTTTTCTGTGGGATACTCCTGTATTTTTTTTTTTTAAAGAATCAGTGCATATACAATCTCCAAGTGTCCTGGACAGTGATTTGCTCCTTATTTTTGTTGCCAGACCTGTGGTTGCAGTTGAGTTATGTGGGAAGCAGAAGTGGAGAAGGAGATTAGTGTTTGTTAGGATGTTTTAGGATGTGCTCCTGGGTTTGGCAGCTTTGAAAATGTTGGGAGGGCTGAGTAGCAGATGGAGGAGAAACTGAGCTGTGATGCAAACCAGAAGACCTCCTTGGCCAACTCCAGAGGCAGATCCAGGGGTTAAAATTGCCCATGAGAATGTGAAAGGGCAGGAGTGGCTGAAGCCTGTGTCTCTTCCTTTACCAGTCATTGAATGTGCTATACTCTGCAGCTGAGCAAACCCTAGGGGAGCTGTCAGCAGCAGGCTGTGTGCCAAATCCCAGAAGCAGGGACAATAAACGTTTCTTTGGAGAGGGACCTAGGTAGTGCATCCCAAACTCTACCTCACCTAGTTAGAACTAGAAGTCCTTCAGGGAAGAAAACATTTATGCTGCCTCTCTGTATCACCGGTACCAGGAATATAATGCTTGCTCATTAACATTTGATGGACTTGAATGAGTAAATGAATGAGCAGATGAATGAATGAATGAACAAATGCATATAGGATACAGACTGAAGTCCAAACAAGCAAGAATTTTTTTATATAAGTTGAAAAGTTTGGCTCATACCTGTTCCCTGTGCTTTTGGTTCTGGGCCATAATATATCGATTTTGGTCAAGGCAGGAAAAGTAGGGCATATTTTAAGCCTGGTGTAGGTGGTAAAGAAAAAACCTGGAAGTCTTGAGAAATGGATTAAGAATTGGACCCACATTTTTGGAGTGAGATGTGAGTATCACAGAAGCATAGAGACTAGTAACAGTTCTTATTGTTCAGAGGCCATACTGCAAATGAACCTTGAGAACTTTTGGGAGTTTAGATGCTTCCAGTTTCCCATAAGCATTCCCATGGGGACAGCAACAAAGACAAAAACCTATAGCTACAGTGACAAGTAAGATATATAACTTTTAGAATCTGCGAGACCTCTTCCACTTAAAGACTAGTTGAAGTTAGGGGGGAAAAGCCATGAAATTAGTCATGTATGCTGTGTTCTCATTCAAAGTTAAGAAGTGGCTTTAATCTTTTTTGCATCCATCAGTCAAAGTCCAAGATGTGTACCAAACTAAAACAGGACAGACATCCCTTTATAGCGTGAACAGGACTCTCAGGCACTCAAAGTTCTATCACCCCCCCTCCCCCATCCTTTCTTTTTGCATCTTGCTGGAGGCTGCAACTCAAAAATAAAAGGCAAAAATTAGCAGGGAAATTATGGCAGCATACTGCATCTTGGAAGGTGTAGTTTTCACAAGTGGAGTGCTATAGGTGGGCTGGAAGGAATGTTTCTGAGGGTGGGGGTTTTCATGTACGCCATCTGTTCTTGGTGTCAGAGAACCAGACAGTAAGCGTAGGAGAGGAGCCAACCACCAGCCTTCAAATCTAATCATAGTTAATAATAATAATAACAAACATTTATTGAGAATTTAATATTTGCCTGGAACTGTTCTAAGCCAAGAGTTGGTCAGCTGCAGCCCACGGACTACCTCTATTGCCTGTTTTGTAAAACTTTCTAGAACACAGCCTCCTACCTCCATTTACCTATTGCTTATGGCTGCTGTCACATCCTGAGAAGAACTAAATAGTTGGACAAGGACTTTGTGTCCTGTAAAGCCTAAAATATTGACTATTCAGTCCTGTATGGAAAAAGTTTGCCAGCCTCTCCTCTAGGTCATTACATGAATTACCTTGGTTAATTCTCATGATGATCCTAAGAGGCTAGTCTTTTTATTATCTCCATTTTACAGATTGGGAAACAATAATGGAGACAGTCTAAGTAATTTGCCCAGGGATGCACTGGAGGAAATCAAGAACTGGAATTTGTCTGCAGGAGGCTGGCTCTAGAGCTTGCATCTTAATTGCCATGTTGTGCTCTCAAGTATGAACCCATAAGATAAGAGGTTCTTCTGTACAATAGGAATGGGAATATGAGATGTGCCTGTCTATCCGCTTCCCAAGTGTGCATTCAAGGAGAGGCTCTGACAGAAGACAGACTAGCCTGCTCTCCCTGTTCTGTTAGCAGAATATAAGGTACAGTGGCCCACAGTATTTAGAAGAAAAGATTGAAACTCAAGAAAAATAGTTACAGCTGCATGATCTGTATTATAAAAATGGTGCAAAATCAAGACACATGGGCTTAGAAAATATACCACTCATGGATCTTGTCTGGGGATATAATCATTGCAGAGGTACTTCAGAGCATCAAAAGATGAGTGAAATATCAAGAGCTGAATATGGAGAAATCATGGCATAAAAAGACTAGCAAGATTCCCTGGAAGTGGGGGTCTATAGGAGTCTTATTCAACTTGTTCTAAAGCTCCTGAAGAGAGTTTTCTCAGCAAACTGTCTCTGATTATATGTCTTGCACACAGCTGTATTCCCAGGGCCTACAACAGGGTCTGGTGCATCCTAACTGGTGCTCAATATACATTTTTTGTAGGACAGATTGGTGACATCAGTGAGCAGAAAGACCTGCAGAAGGGGTGCTTGCTCCTTCCCCAGTGGCACTTCTGTGAAGCATCAGTGAAAACCAGGCCTTGATAAACTGTTATCCCTCATTAAGCCTCTTCTTCAGGAAAAGTTTACTAACTGCAATCACAAGCCCAATTAAATGCCACAAATCCATAGAAAGTACTAACCTATGCCAGGAAATGAGATGATAAGGAGACAGGAATGTATGTGTAACTAACCTCTCTTTCTATGGTAGGTGATTTTTCACTACATCTTTCTACTTGTCTGTTTTTTATTTTCCACGTAGTGCTTTATCATACTGTATTGTACCACACCCCCTCCAAACCAGGCATTCAGTCATGTCAGTGGAAAACTTTCCAAGGATTGCCTCAGACATCTGTTTGGGTGGCAAGCACAGTAGCTTGTTAGCTGGTGAATTTTGTCTCTCCCAAATCCACATGTTGAAGTCTTAACTCTTAGGATATCGGGACATGACTCCTTGAAAGTAGTCATTGCAGATGTAATTAGAAAGGTGTCATCTTTGAGTAGAGAGACTCCTAATCCACAATGACTGGTATTAAAAGGGGAAATTTGGATACAGACTAGACATTGTGTGAATCTGAAGGCAGGAAGCAGAGTGATGCTTCTAAAGGCAAGGCACACTAAACATCAACACACCATCAAAGGGGAAGGAAGGAGCAGGCAGTAGATCCTCCCAAACTCTCTGAGCTGCCCTGAGGCCATGGTGATCTCAAACCTCCAGCCTCTAGGATTATGAGATGAACACATTCTGTTTTTGATGACTCAGTATGTGGCCTTTTGTTAGGGCAGCTCTAGGACAAATCCAAAGTTCTTTCTTTAATTGACAGGGTCTATTACTAGAGCGGCCTTCACTTCATCATTTCATCTTGTTCTACTCTTGCCTCCCCATCTATGTCCAGGTCCTACTTGGAGCTAGGTGACCTAAGGGTCATTGTCTTTACAGATCTGGAGCATAGAGTTCACCAAGCTGGCAGGAAAGACAGCAGCAAGAGGAAGGGTAGTCAGGTTGGTGCCTGCACTGTGGTCAAAGAGGAAAATCCAAAGTGGGCTATTGGTAGAGAAAGTGGGCCCAGGGATGAGTTTTGGGGGAAAGGTAAGGGTGGAGTAGGAACCAGCTGTTCTGGGGAGAAAACCGGAAGCAGGTTAAGGAAGTAGAGAAGAAGAAAAAACTGTGAGGTCTGAGATGAAGCCTTGAAGAATGTCCTGAAGCTCAGGGAGTCTCTAGTTGATAGCCCTGGAGACATTCTGGTGGCTTCAAACACTCCAGGAAGACTGGGTTTCTGTGAGCTGTCATTTCTCTTGATCTTTCTCCTCTGCAGCCTCCCATTTCCTCGTCAGTGAGTACCTAGTCCTAGCCAGCTGATGGGGTAGTGAGATAGAAGACTTCCTAGAGAGTAAGCTGGCAGTTTCAAGAGAGGCAGTTTAGGGAAGTGAACAAGAATGCAGGCTCAGGGTCACGCTAAAGTGTGTCCCTCTGTGGACAATATCTAGTAGGCAATATCCAGTGGATAGGAAGTGGCGTGAGCCCCTGGGTTATGCAGTCTCCCTAGATGGGCTGAGGACCAGCCAACCTGGTTGCAAACACATGGGTTTCATATTTGAGCATGCATTTTCACCACCTGTGGTGTTAATTAAATCCATATGACCAGGTCCCATCCCAGTTTAGTTGGTCAGTGTTGTGGTCCCTGAGAGGTTTTTGTTTTTGTTTTGTTACTAAAAATTGAACCCAGAATCTTCATGATGAGGTAAACCCCAGTGGTTTATTATTTTTTATTTTGAGATGGAGTCTTATTAAGTTAAAGAAAGTTCTGGGAATCTAGACATGTGCCACCATGCCCAGCTCTGAGGGTTTTGCTTTCATAACAAGTTCTCAGGTGATGCTGATGCAGCTGATTCAGGGACCACCACTGAAGACAGATGTTCTTTAGGGTCACCTGGGGGAGATGTTCTGTGGCCTCCTGCTACCTCCTAGGACCACTGCCTGTGAGACTGGGACCTGATTTACTATGCTGGGTTACATAGTCAGCTATTTTGTGCTCTTAGAGATCCATATGATGGTTCAGAGATGCTGTTGCTGCCTCTGTGACAGCACATAAGATATATTCTAAGCACATAAGATATAAAAGCAGGTCTGATCCTCATAAAAGACCTCTTAGGCAGGTACTACTGTTGCCTTAATCATATCCATCTTACAGATGCATAAACTGAAGCTCAGAGAGCTTAAGTAACTTACTCAAGCCCACACATGTGGTAACTGAAAAGCCTGGGATTTCATTTGGTAATCTGAATTCAGAGTTCAATTTCTTATCTTACATTATTTTACTGGTCTTGCAGGAGAAGAGAGGCAAGGAATGACCCTCATGATGTTAGCCAAGTTACTTGGCCTCTCTTTGCCCTTATTCTTAACTCAAAAAAGAAAACAGCTTTTCCTGTCTTACATGAAAAAGATACCTTTAGATTAAAAAAAATAAGCTGTCAGGATTAATTGGATAACAGCTGTCAAAGTCTAGTAGCTCCTTTGAGGATGGTAAAAGAGGAGGAATAATTATTGTGCTATTTTCTATGCAGACCCTAGTACATTTGGGGGAGTCAGTAAGTGTCTAATGGTATTCTTGATAATTAGCAGTGATGGAAGGGAGGCTGCTCAGGCCAGAGGAGAGGGCTTGCTAGCTGGGCAGCAGAGAGAGCCTTCACATTCGAAGGTGGGTGGCTAAAGACTTCCTGTCCCTGGGAGAGGTGGGTGGAGTATGATCAAGACTGAAAAAAATCTCCTCCTACAGATGAACATTCTTGTGGCCCCAGAAGGGAGGGGGAAATGCTACCTGGGCCTTGCTACCTATCAATCTGCCCAAGTTAGTGGGCACTTGGCCCATCAGGACTGAGTAACAGAGGCAAACTGCTTCAGTGGTTCTCCAGCTGCGGCCAGAGATCATTGGCTTCACTTAAAATGTGTTAGAAGTGAGAATTCTTGCACTCTACCCCAAACATTTTGGAGGTTGGACCTAGAAAAATTGAACACAATTTCCAGGTGTTTATATATTTTTAAGTCTTGGAACCAGTGTTTTAGAGGGAAATAGCACTGACCTTGGAGTCAGACATACCTAAATTCAGATGGTGGTACTATCAACCATTTGGCTGTGTGACTTTGTGTAATTCACTGCATCTCTCTGAATGCCTTATTTGTCATCTATGCACTGAGGAGTGTTCAGTTAGTGAGCCGTTGATGTCTAAAACTCATTCTGGTCTCTCCACAGGACAGAGGCTGTCTTAATTCTTAGCTTTGAAACAGAATATTTTCTCAGCATGGAACATTCCTTCTGTTTCCCCTTCACCCATCTGACAGCTACATAACCTCAGGGCTCCACACAGAGTTTATTTGCTCTAGTGAGTTGTTTTCTTTCTTTCTATACCTCCTCTCCCCAGATCAATCTGGGTCAGACACCCCTCTATGTATGCGCCTCATTGTAGAACTTCCCAGAATGCCTTTAACTTTGCTGTGATTTCCACAAAGGCAAAAAGTTTCCCATGCTGACTGTTAAGTGTAACACACATAGCAGGTACACAAATAATATTGGAAGTTAGAACCAACTTTGTTCAATTTATAAAGTGCATGGCTGTGGTGGATTTCGCAAGGAAAGTGGTAGAGGGGTTGACCTGCATGCAGGGAGCCACATGAGAGAAAATGAGGCATAAAAATAGTAATAGATTGTGGGATGCAGTGGCTGAGACAAGCAAGCGAAGAAAGTAAGCACTGTTGGTTAAGGATTTAAGGGGAAGGTTCTATGGAACTGGAGTTTGGACAGTCTTGGGCAGATCTCCATGGGACTGAGGGGCCAGTCAGATGTGTGCATGAGACCGTGTGATACACTCATCTTTGCCGTCCACAATGTGGTGTGCCAAATAATGCCCCATCCTAGAATTATGAAGACAGGCATTTTGCAAACCTCACACTAGCTTTAGCCTGCATCCATTGGACTGTCTGTCAGTCTATCTTGGATGGAGTTATTCTTTGAGAAACAGATACTCTTTCCAGAAAATAAAACAAAGCAAAGCAAAACCAAACACTAAAGATGCAAACAGCTCTCACTGTTGACCTTGCCACTCACTGAGTACGTGACCAGGTTGCTTTCAATCCAGTTGTTTCAGGAGAGAAAAAAGCATCAGGTGTGCAGAAAGATAGACTATAATATTACATGTCACTCCAAGCATTGGCATTTTAGAGCTTTGGAAATAGTAGCAATGACCTAATTTAGTAATGTGAAGGCAAGACAGTACTATTTTAACAAGCTTAGTCATCTCTTCATTTTGCTTTTTTTCCCCTCCCCTTTCCACTTGTGTCTTTTCCCATTGCAAATATTCGAGGTAATAATCCAGTATTTTCTATGGAGCATGGCAAGCATGCTATATATAAGACACAGTTGAACATTCCGTAAGTGTAATTGGAGCATAAATGTAACTAATCAAAATATTATCATGCTAACGGATGTGTGACAAGTTGGGAGATTTAAAGATATATATATTTTAGTTCCATGTCATTTCATTTTCAAGCTGTAGAAGCAAAGGACTCAGCCCAATGAATGTCAAGAACAATTGGGGGTCTGACAATGGCCCAGCAAGCTTGTTTTTCTCTTTCCTCTTAATATGGCAGCTGCTTGCCAAGTGATTTAATTTTTGTTGTTTCTTTCCACTCTTTGCCCCTCTTATTACCTGCACCAACTCCTCAGGGCCAGGCCAGCTGACTCTGGGGAGTTTATGGTCATTCTCCACTGCTAAATACACCACACCCACTCATGGCATAGAGGCTAGGCACTAATGATGGTTAAATCCTGGCTCTGCTAATAACCATGTGGCCTTGAGAAAGTCACTTAGCCTCTCTATATCTCAGTTTGCTCATTTGTAAGAGGATAATAATAGTGACTCATCCACAGAGTTGATGTTACTTTAAACAAGAGAACATAAGTAAAATGTGATAGTATGCATTTGCTATTGTTGCTAATAAAAGCAGGTGTGATAAAGAGTGGAAATAATTCTGTAGAAAAACACAAAATACTGTGTTTCTCTAAGGAATAAGACCCGAGGAAAACGTCTCTCCTCCCCACTGCTTCTTCAGAAGGATCCTAGGTAGAAAATCCAAGCCAGACCTACCATGTGACTCACCAGTGACTAGTAGCATGGCTGTATTGTCCAGTAGCCATGGGTTTCTACAGCTGGAAGGAATTTAGCAACTCTCCCTGAGCACCTGTTTCACAGGTGAAGAAACAGGGAATTCTTTCTTACAGAGCTGCGGTAGGGCTAAAATGGGTACATAGAAGAAGGAGGGAGCCAGAGGGGTATGGCGTTATCGGAACTTCAATTCTGTCTTGACTTTGTCTCATGAATTGTGATGTTCCCTATGTCAAAGAGCAAACTGAACAAAGCTTCACAATTTACGTATCTGAGTTCTGACCATCATGTGTTGATTTCCACCATTTTTCCTGCAATATTTATTTGTTCTCCTGGGATACTGAGGCATTATATTGAGATATCAGGCAACTTATAGAAGTTATAAAAGAGGAAAACAAAGGTCTGATAATCTCTATAATTTTTTAAATAGACCATATGTGATTTAGATTTTATTTAGCTTTGTTCCTTTGATCCCTTTTCTCTTCTCTCATTTCTCCTGGTACCGTGTCCTTTTCTGCATTGTATTTTCCCTGCATTAAAATACTCCTCAGCTTCCTGTCTGCCTCTTGTCCTCTCCTTTTGTTCTCTCGTTCTCTCTCTCTGTCTCTGTCTCTGTCTCTCTCCCTCTTCCTCCCTTTACCCTCTGCTCTTCTTTTCCATTACTCTTGTTTTCTCCCTCTAGCCTTATTTCTTCCTTTTCCCTTTCCCTTTGGGCTCTGTTTGCTGTCTGTCTCCTCCCTCTGCCCTCATTTGGGGATGAGGGACAGGGCTTCCCGGGATCTGGACTTTGGGGAAAGGCTCCAGTGTACCCGAGCACCCTGCCAGCTCCACTTAAGTCAGGGTGTGGAGTGTGGGAGTGTAGAGCCCTTTCCTCAGTGCATTCAGATCCAATCACCTGAATTTAATCCCATTTTTAAACCACATTATCCACACCTGCGAGGATTATCAGGTAACCGTTTCTTGGAAAATTGCCTTCACAAATTTGCATATGAAATGCTTAAACCCCAAGTTATTGGCCCGAATGATTACAGACATACTTATTACTTGTTCACACAAACTGACTGACAAAATGCTCACAATGTGCAGTTCCTTTGAAATTTCAGGATATATTTTCCTTGTTTTAAATAGATAATATGTATCCATTAAGCTGTAATTAGCACCCTCCCCCATTTTCTAGTGTATTAAAAAAGCGGCGCATTTCTTCTTTTTTTTGACACATGATAATTAGATTGCTTTCACAGATAGTATGGATAAGGAGGAATGATATGTTTGTTACTAAGACTATTGGTTTAGGATTATGTTTGTGAGTGGCTTGATGCTTATGCTGGTCATACTACGTGCACATACATTTTCATCCTTACAGTGCATTGTGCTTTTTGACACTTTTGTGCCTCTTGCTTTTTTTTTTTTTTTTTTTTTTTTGGTGACCAGATAGCTTGATTTTATCATTAGGGAATTTTTAATTAAGGCTTGTCTAAAATAGCTATAATGGGCATATATGGTGAGGTATAGGGACAGCAATGCAGCAATAGCTGCTCTGGGCATTAGTGACAGCCATTAAGTAGAATTTAAGTAGTTTGATGAAGGATCGTGGCTGGGTTGATAGCTTAGATTTCGAGAAGGGCATTACATGAGCAAAACCCAGAAGTACGGCTACAGACAGAATGTTTGGAGTGTGTTTAAATTTCCCATTTTAACCTTTAATTACCATAAGTTTAGTCACTAAAAGTAGCACAGTGTTTGAAATCTTATAATTGTGAAGATCAGCATGCCAAATAGGTCACAAGGATTGAAACTCAAGATATCATCAGGGCTGTGTTTCTTTCTGTAGGTCCAAGGGGAGAATGTGTTTTCTTACCTTTTCTAGTTTCTACAGTCAGCGTCCCTCCCTTCCTCTTAGTCTCCCTCCTTCCCTCCCTCTGTCTTGTCTTTGTCATCCACTTATCAGGAACCCTTGTGAGTCCATGGTGCCTATCTGGAAAATGCACAATAATCTTTCCATCTCAAAGTTATTTGATTTGCAACCACAATTTTATCTGCAATCTTAATTCACATTTGCCATGTGACAAAATACATTCACAGATTCTAGAAATTAAGATTTGTGTATTTGGGGACGCTGTTACTTTGTCTATCACAGAGTATATGTGGGGTGTAAAGGGGGATGATCTCCTGTATCAGACATGGAGCTGAGGCCCAGAGTGTACAAGCCTCCAGATAGCTTGATAGAAAAGATCTCAAACTTTACATGAAATAGGAGAAGGACTTTATTGGAAGAGGAGGACATATCATGGTCAAGTTTTTGTCTCAGAAAAATGTTGCTGACTGATATTCATTGGATAATAAGAGAATAAAGGACTACACTGGTTGCAAAATTCCATGAAACAGACCAACCAAAAGTGCATGACTCAAATGCCAAGGATCTAAAAGAGGCCACTGACCATCGGAATGGAGAGAGGAAGATTATCTGAGCAATGAAGAATGGGGCATCCTTGGCCTGGGTGCCAGATAAACTGTAGTGGAGATATGGTGTCAGATTTTACCCTGTTTCTCAATGGATTTCTTGCTATTTTCTTCAATCTATTGAGGTCTCCCTCTAAACTAAAAAAATTTTTTTTTCGCTTAGACACATTATAATTCATGTAATGCTCCATTAAGGCTGAGAGAGTTTAAATGATTTGTCTGAGTTTATGCAGGGTGAAGAGGTACAGCTGAGATTCTAGTCCAGGCTAACTGACCTGCCTTGATGGAAGTATCCCACATTATCCTTACTCTGCATGGTGAGGGCCTCAGCAAAGTTGTTTAACTGCACTTCAGGACTGAGGTTGGAAGGGCCCTCTGCATTTACACATGCTCTCCTGAAAGGCAGGTAATATGTAGGATGCCTCAGGCTCTTTTTCTTGGATGCAGCATAACATTTTTCCTACTACCATAGCTTTCTGGGGAATCACTCTTGCAGCTGTAACAGCTCTGGCAAGGATGACAGGCTGTCTACAGTGGAAACAGAGATGGGAATCAAGAACTCAGAGTATAAATATTTATTCCATTGTGTGATCTTGAACAAGTCACTATACTTCCAACCCCTGGAATTGAAAAACTGTGTATGTTGTGTTATTTTATCTCCTGTCTCTCACCCAGATATAGTTATGCTTGAATGAACATTACTACTAGAACCTAGAAAGATAATATCCAACAGAACTTGCTGTGACAATGGAAATGTTCTATATCCTGTCCAAAAATGGTGGCCGCTAGTCTCTGTGTCTTCTGGGCATTTGAAATGTGGCTAGCATCTCTTCGGACATGATTTTTTAAATAAGCACAAGTTGCTATTAGCTACTGATTTGGAGAATACACTTCTAGACTCTAAATTTTTTGCTTACTGAGTAATGGTCTTGTAATTGATTATTTGGCTGCTTTTTGGCTCTGTGATTTCATACCAATGACTTAACTTCTCTGTGTCCCAATATTTCTTGCTTTAAAATGGGGTTAGCATGACACTAATTCATTGGGATGCTAAAAAGATACTTAGGTTAATGACTGGCAAAGAGTGAATTCTCAATAAACATTAGCTGCAGTAAATGGCTTTGGGCCCACTGTTATTTGCTATTGGCCTTTTATTATAAAATTAGCCATTATTGAGTCAAATACTGATTTTCATTTAATTAGCCTTTTGATGTATAGATTTCATTATTGCATTTTATAGGTGAAGACATTGAGGTCTTGGGAATTTGGCTTTTCAGTCACATGATTAAGAATGACAGAACTGGGATCTAAGCTCGGCTTTCTTGACTGAAGACCCAGAACGCGTTCCATGTCACCACAGCTGCTTGCCTTTCGGCAGCATTTGGGCCCCTGTCTCCACCCGCTCCCTTCACGTTGGCCCTGGTGCTGGAAGCTGGCAGGGCCACCTGTCTGCAGGGACCGCCTTGCATTCTCAGAGCTCCAGGCCCTCAGCTGCCAGTTGCAGAGCACACTCATGTAATCTTAATGAACAATGTGCAAAGCCATTAAAAACTCAATTAGGACTTTCTTTTTACTGCCGATGTGAGGAAATGCAATCCTGAGGTGCTCATGTGTAAACACAATAGCCGCCATCTGCTACAGAGAAGTGTTTTGCCTCCGAAAAGGGGATCTGTGTTACAGACACATCAGTAACGGGGTGCTTATCAAGGCATTATTATGCACGAAGGGGAAAAAATGCAAAATTTATGGCCAGCCAGAGAGTACTTCCTGGTTTAATTCCACAATTTTCAGTGTTATGTGTAATAACTATGAGGAAACTAATGCTGTTTTATGTTCCTTATCACATTAGTAGATTTTTTTTTAAAGGTGAAGGGAAAAGAATGTATTTACGGTCTTCCTCTTTCTTGTTTTTTGACTGATCTTGGCATAATGACTGGCTCATTTTTGATCTCTAAGAAACTGACAGCCCCGGATGGTATTAATTATCCCAACCTGTTGATCAAAGAGGGCCCTGCCGAGCAGCAGCTATACAGATCGTTTGCTCCTGAGCAGTCTCAGAAATGGCAGCCTGTGCTCAATTCAGAGACTTGGCTATCCGCCTTTTTAGAGGACATGGCCAGACTCCTGTAAGGTGGGCTAGAGGTGGAGGGAGCTATAGATGACCCAATCTACCTCTCTGAAGGCAATATCTTTGCTAGTGGCCTCTACAACTTCTCATTTCTCTGCTCTTGCAATTCTGTTCTAATTTCAAATGTCTTTCAAGTTACTGCCTAGGGTTACTGTTCTTAATGATGTCCCTATTTAGAGGATTTTGCAGGTTTGCTTAGTAACTATCATTTCAAATCTTATCTCCTTGAATAAAGAGACTTGTAGGAAATGGGGGCCCTACCAGGGTGCCAAAATAATAATGATAATGATAGTTGTGGAAATAGTAAGCTTAAAATTTTCAGTGGCTCCATAACCCAGTAAGAGTTTATTCATTCTTTTTTACTTAAAGCTCCAAATAAGTATCTCCAATATGTGGATTCCTGTACTTCAGTCATGGTCATTTGGGAATCAGGATCCTTTTATTTGGATCAGTCTACCTGCTACATTCTTGAAATCCTGAACATTTTGCAGCTAGATGGGAAAAGAGAAGGGAGCATTGATTTTCACATCTTAATGTGCATACATATTAGCTAGGGCTCTGAGTAACATGTAGAATCAAATTTGATAAGCTTGGGATGGGTCTGAGATATTTATATTTTACAAGCTCTTAGGTAGTTCTGTCAGGCTGAGGACTGAAGGAAGAAAAGTTCTGGGTTGGTGGGAGGTGCTTTTATTGACCATACCTGGAAGAGGTACACAACCTGTGCATGCCCTGCTGACTAAAACTCAGTTGTATGTACCCACCAAAGCATTAAGGGTAGCTCAGAAACATGATCCAGTCATCTATACATGAATTCACATAGAACAGAATGAACTCTTCCTTCATCATTTTGACTCTCAATCTGCTTGCACTGCTGCTGAAGTTAGAGTGAAGAGAAATGGGGACAGGAGCTGGTGGAAGGAAAACTCTCCCACTTCAATGTTGTGGCTTGTGAGAAGTCTGGAATATATGTGCACCTGATGCAAATTGGCAGCCACAGGAGCTGAGGTGTGTATGAGGGCCTCGTGTGGGACCTGGAACGGAGAGAACCAGACACACCTTTCTTCTCAGGCTGCCTCCTCTATCTTCCAATGGGAGATGCACCACTGTTCAGTGAAGGCACAGCCACTCATCCGTGGTAGGGCTTATGGGTCATTAGTCATCCATCCAAACCTGGACCCTTGTAAGATATAGGACAGCAGCCAGACCTGGCCCTGGATGAGGGCTCAGTCATATCTCTCAGCCTCAGTCCCCTCTTGGGTAGTTTCTTCTTCACTGCCCAAATGTGAGGTTATGGTAATTAGATAGCATGTCTGACCTCTCCATTTAGCCTGGGGTATAGCTAGATCATAAAGTAAGATACTTCATTCTTTTATAAGCAGTTATTTCACATCCAGTGGTTGTTGAATTTATAATTAATCGAATGATCAAAATACAAAGGTATTTAGTTCAGGGTTCTCTGTCTTTGTCATCTTGCTTGTTATTAATTCCTTTCTGGTGCAAGCTTGCCCAACTGTCCTCAGTAGTTTCCCAGTGGAACAGTTATTGTCCTAGGAATCTGGACAGGATTCAGGCGGGGTCCAGTCTACCCAATTGCTTCTCATACTATTTATGTGTGTGGATTACAGGAAAGCTAATTTGGCCTCAAGTCCATAAGATAGTTCCTGTAATTCAGTTTTGTGAGTAATAATAAGGAGGTTTTGAACTCATTTGCTTGCCCATCTCTGTTTATAAATTAACTTGGAATTCAGAGGAGGTCGGATGTGAATGATTGATACCTTCTAAAGCCCAACAAATATAAATATAAATTACCTGACACTTATCTGTTAGTTCTTCTGGTTTTAGGGTGAAAGAATTAGGTGACATATCTATTAAAGAGGGTCACCTTGCCTGGGGATAAGTCATTTTATGGTTTCATTCCAAATGAAGATTTTAATGGTTAAAATGAAAATTCAAAGCAACAGTAGTTTTCTAGGCAAAACATTCACCCCAGAGTCAGTCAGGTTTAGCTCTCTTGTTTTATGATGCAGTTTATTCAATAGAATCATAATACTTTAAGTTCTAGAGTTCAAGCCTTCTAGTTGATGTGAAATTCCCCACAACATCTCCTTAGTTTGTTCAGGCTGTGTCTAACCACCCTAGTGGTGCAAAAACTCTTTTTGTCATTGGGCGGTCAGGCCTGTTTTTGCATCAGCTACATCTGTTAGAAAGTTTGCAGCACATTTAACAGTCCAATAGGAAATCAGTAGCAGGTGAGAATAAGCATTTGTTCTGATAGTCATGGATCTTTACACTAATTATGGGGTTGTTTGGTCTAGGCTGAGCTTTTGGCCATGGAGCTGTGTTTCCAGCTGCCAGGGTGGCCCAGCTTGGCTCTTCTCTGTTGAGCTCAGGTCTCCTCCATGTGAGTTTATTCTTAATCCCAAGATGAAAGGGGAAATAACTATCTGAGGCACATTCTTCTCATGAAAGCTGGCTGTCGTATAAAAGATCAAGTCAAGGCAGGCAAGTGCCTTTTAAGCCTCTGCTAGAATCCTGTTAAGATACTACTGACCAAAGCAAATCAAACTGTGGCCCCCAAAGACAAGAGATGGGGACGAATCCTCTGCTTCTACTTGGAGGAACTACACAGTCAATGGTAAAACACTTGGATCCAGGCCAGGATCCAAGGATCTGGAGCCAATCACTTAATCTGTTAGAGGAAAAGAGACTCATTTTTTCCTATGAATTAACCTATTTAATGGTTTGAAATTGTAATTATGTTTTCTGCAAATAATAATAGCATAAACATTAAAATTACAGAGAATCTGGGTCCCTCCCTCTCTGACCAAGAAGCCCAAGCAAAGTCATTTAATCTTTAGGTAAAATAAATGTCTACTACCTCTCAGGGTCATCTGAAGAGTAAATTGAAAAGTACATAAACAGTATACCTAACATCAACACTAGTACTCTAACAATGCCTAGCAATTCTTATTTCCCTTTCCTCTTGAACACCTTCCAGTAGGTTCTTATGCTTCTTACTTGAGTATTCTTTACTTTCATCTACTCTGATTTAATAGCAGTTCACTGTCCTAAATGCAGGATTCCAGATGGACTTTTTTGGAATAATACCACCTCCCATATTGTAGAGGTTCTGCCTCCATCCAAACTGTTCAAGCTTGCATAATCTATTTTCATCTCATTTCACCTGCAGAGGTTACAGTTAACTAACTTTCTGGGATTTTATTTCGTGCCTCCTTCAGGAGCCACTGGCTATAATGTTTTCTCAGTATATGTTTATAGCCTGTCCATCTTGTAAAAATATTTCCTACATGCTATCAGGTCTTAAATCTTAAAATGCAAAGTTGAATATGGATATTTTTGTCCCAGTTATAGCAGGTTTAAAGAGATTATGTAGTTTTCTCAAGGTCAATCAGAACCCCCACTTAGGGTCATTTTATTTCTAGCCATCCCTCTGGTCGCCATGTTTGTCAATGTGACTGATTTTCAGAAAGATTTTCTTTCTCTCTCCTGTCTCTACTTCCCACCCTCACTATGGGACTCCAGGATCCTTCATGATGGTGAACAGCTCTGGGAGGGCCTCTGGCCAGAAGGCCCATCTTCTTCTGCCCACCTTGAAGGAGAACGACACCCACTGCATCGACTTCCATTACTACTTCTCCAGTCGTGACCGCTCCAGCCCGGGGGCCTTGAATGTCTACGTGAAGGTCAATGGAGGACCCCAGGGCAACCCTGTCTGGAATGTGTCTGGGGTAGTCACCGAGGGCTGGGTGAAAGCAGAACTTGCGATTAGCACCTTCTGGCCACATTACTATCAGGTAGGCCATTTTTACCAAGGTTTGGTATTTGAAAAGTAATATCCATACATCTGTACACCCTTTGCTCTTCCTACATTGGTGAGGTCTGAAATGGACTTATGAACTCCTATGTTCACTGGGCTTCTTTTCCAAGTTAGCCATGCAGGTGTAGAAATGACCCAACACAGCCTCTGCCTCCATGGAGGTCAGTCTGGGGGAGGATACTGATGTGTAAATAAACAATTACAGCATAGTGTGATGCACATGGCCCTGAGAGAGCCGAATGAAAGTAGACCTGGAAACTTTTTATAAATTAAATGCTTACAACAACTCGATGGTGGGGAGCAACTGAAATGACAGAGGTTTAGAGAGATGAGCTGTGTAGTCAAAGACTACCCACCCCTGAGAAGGGCTGATGGGTAGGGAAGGTAATTAGGATGGCTTCTAAGACATGAAGCTTTGAGCTGATTCTAAAGAGTGAATAAACTGTGATATGCAAAGGAAGGAAACACATTTGAGTTGTCACTATGTATGCAATGGGCTGGAAGAGTGAGGGAGGGATTATGGGATGGCTTGAAAACTCTGTCCTTCGAGGGTACATGGCACAGGGAATATACAGGGAGATAGATGAGCGTCCAAGGCAAGTGCATTACTGGGGCTTCCAATGTCACCCTAATGAGATACAACCCTTTCTCTAGTCAAGAGCAGTGCTACTCTACAGGCAAGGACTACTTTCCCCTTTATCTCACTGTGGACCAATAGCTTTACAAATTACAATTTAAAAATGGCATGGCAGTGCCAAATTGCAGTATGTTTCTAAACAATCTCTTTCACTTTCCCTGCTTGTCTTCATGTGAACTGGTAACACATGGTCTCACATTGGTATTAGTCCACAGAGCAGGCTTGGAGGGACACAGCTCTGAGTGTTTTTAGATTGAGACTGCTGAAGTGCAGAAATGCACCTTCTCCACTCATGACCACTATTGATCTTTTTGTTGTTTTTAAAACAACACTATTAAGGTAAAACTTACATGCATCCATCTACTTTAATTGTGTAAACAGTGATTGTTTCTAGTACCAGGGGTTGAACCCAGGGCCTTCACACTGAGCTATATATTTAGCCCTTTCTTTCTATTTTTTGAGACATGGTCTCAGTAAGTTTTCTAGATAGTACTCACACTTGCAGACCTCCTGCCTCAGCCTTCCCTAGTGCTGAGATTATAGTTGTGTACCACCACAAATGGTTGAATACAGCGATTTGTATAGTACATCTACTAGGTTGTTCAACCATCACCATACATCATTTTTGGATCCCTTAAGGCATCCCATAAAGACGCCCTCTGCCCATGTACAATTAATTGCTATTCTCACTATGAAAGGTTTTAAGTATGAAAGTTTCATAGATCTGCCTTTTGGGCAAACCTCTCTATTGCCTGAAACAGAAAGTAAACCTGAAAGTGGTAAGATCAGTGGTTGTGGATGTTTAGACATCCTCCAGTCCCATATTCAAGGTATAATCTTCTTGGACTGTGATGTTAGGAATAATTTGTTTAACAAAATCACTTATTGACTTGTTGGGCTTACAACAATGAGATGATTCAAGCTTTATTTTTCCTTGGCATTGGCAACTAGAAATCACATTTTAATACTCAGCTACCTGCAGTACTTAACTTAGATCTTTGCCATATCTATTTCTGTTTCATCTGTAATTGCTTGTGATTTGTTTTTTAGAATAATTTTATTGTCTTTTGTTACACATTTCCTGAATTACTTTCGGAAATGGGGGAGAGAAGATGATGGTAATAACAGTGAAGGAAGGGTGATGATTATTCATACCATTTGTTTCGTGTTTATCATGTTTCAGGTACAATAAAAAATGGTCTATGTACATTAACTTAATCTTCAGAAAGATTCTTTGAGGCAGGTACTATTATGCCCATTTTATGGATGATGAAACTGAAGCTTGGAAGTAAGCTCACATGGAGTTAGAGCCTTTTTGCCCTTCTTATGATTGGTTCTACACTCAAGCTAGTAGAATCTAACATATATACAATTTAAGCCATGTCTAATTTTTGAAGTCATATTAAAAAGGCACAAAAAACTAGTAAAATTAATTTTATAATGTTTTACTTAACCCGATATGTCCAAAACGTTATCACTTCAACATGTAATCAGTTATTAATGAAAAAATTTGCATTCTTTACACATTTTAAAAATCCAGTGTATATTTTACACTTACAGCAAATCTCAGTTCAAATGCTACATTTTCACTGGAAATAGTGGTCTGTAGTTAGATTTTATATAATACACAGTTGCAGAAGTGGCTTCATGTACCTATTCTGTGCATACTCAAAGGTTTTCCAATAGCTGGATTATCTGTTTTTAAATTTGAATTTGAAGTAATTAAAATGGAGGAAAATGGAAAAAAATCAGTTTCCAAGTCTCACTGGCTGCATTTTAATAACTTTGTGTGCCTTGTGGCTTTCTGCGGTAGGCAGCAGGGGGAAGCTCTTTACTTTCCTACAGAGCTTCCTCTAGTGGAATTCTTGAAAGGCTTGGCCCCACCGGCACCCCTGGGGCATGGATGAAGGGGAGACTTCAAAGCTGAGCTCCTGGAAGGCCCCTGGCTTTATGCTGAGCTGATTCCATTGATTCTCATGCTCTCATTGTATCTTGTGACTGTCTCCTGTAGTCTCTGGATATGGACCTGCTTTGTTTGTTTTTTTGTTTTGCTTTTTGTACTGGGGATTGAACTCATGACCTCATGCTTGCCAGGCAGGTGCTTATGCTGCTGAGCTAAACTCTTGGCCCTGGACCTGCTTATTTTTGGTGTGTAGTTTATACTTTGAAATCCCTTGTTAGGAGACTTAGAGGAGTGGCTAGTAGGATGATTTATTTGGAGCAGAGCCTCTCAAACAGTGCTAATTTCCCCATGATTCCCAGGCTGTTTGAGAGGGGCCTAAATAGCCATGCTGGGCTCACACTTCTTTCCATTCTCTCCCATCCTTCTCAGCTCTGGCTTTCCTTGGTCAAGAAAGAGAGGCAGGAAGTAAGGCAGGTTAGAAAGAAAACAGAAGGACAAGAAGAAGTAGGAGAGGGAAGAAAAGAGGAAAAGAGAAAGCAAATCCTTGAAAGAACTCATTTGAAGTTTCATAAAGATGGTAGCGGTCATGTGCGTGTTCTCACAGACTATGACTCACTCACCCTATTTACTCACCCTTGTTAATAATTTAGTGATGGCATCCTGTCTGAGCCAGACAAGTGCCAGCTGTGAGGAACACGGCAGCGAGTTGGACAAAGCCAGGCCTTGAGGAGGTCCGAGCAACCTGTGTTCCTCTGAGTCATGTGAAGTTTCCCATTCCATTCAGTTTGCTACCAGAATCATGCAGAGAGCCGAGTTTATGAACTGAGATACCATTATAATATACCTTTGACCACATTTCTGTGTCTTTTCTCTGTGTGCAATATGTGTTTACTCAATCAGTACCAGGTCCATAATTCTTTAACTGAGGCTTGTAGTATTAAACATATTTCAAAATTCACGACGTTTGGAATTTTAACAGACAAAGTATTTGCATATAACATGTGCTTTATGGCACCCTGGTATGCTCTGAGGCAGCACCCCATAGTCAAGAGTACTGAACTAATATCCCTACAGCAAAACCTACCCATACGCACAATAAGTAGGATAAATTAAACCTGTAAATAACATAAGAATAACTCAGTTCAAGTTTTACCACCAAATTACTTTATGTAACTATGTGAAATGATTTGTTCCAGAGCATTTGGGCTTTTAGAATTTCATTCAGGATGTTGCCCTATACTGTCTTCCTGCATCACTCACTACATGTAGGGACAGGCCATTGTCTGCATATTTTGGGGAGATCCACAAAGAGAACAGCTGATTTCTGAGATACCCTGTGGTGAAGGATGATATAGTTGGGCTCACAACAATTTGGAGAAGCTACAGGGAGCATCCCCTTTCAGAAGCTGCAGACAGCCCAGTGGGGGTTATGCGCAGTCAGAGAGAAATCTGTGTATTGATATGTAATTTATTGTCTCCAGTCTAAGTTTGACCTAATACCTCCTTTGCTCATGTGCATATCTTAGGATAGAGATAGTATTCTATATGTTAGGGCTCTCCATCCTGGTTTTCCTGAGACAGCCTTGATTTCCTCCTTTCGGTGAAATTGCTGAAAACATCTGTTTCATCATGAGCCCTGGTTTGGATGATAAATGATAGAGTCTCCCTACCTGTACAGATTTACAAAATGTGTGTTGGCACATGTGGCTTTGGTTCATTTCGATTTGTGGATCAGGTCAACATTTTTCTATTGCGGGTGAGGCAGAAAATATTTTTGTTTTAGTGGCCCTTAAAGCCTTTGTTGTACTATCATTACTCAGCTCTAACACTGTACCATGAAAGCTGCCATAGACAATATGTAAATGAATAGATATATCTGAGTTCTGGGAAAATGTTATGTACAAAAATGAATGGTGGACTGGATTTGCATTTCAGGCCATGGTTTTCTGAAAGTACCCTGAGGTGAGTGTTCAAGCCGAGGTGGAGAAATGGATAATTAAGTTCAAGAGCACACAGCAAATCACTGTCAAAGCTGGTGCCAAAACCCAAAGGCCTGGTCCCTAGACTGTCTCCATTATATTACTGAGTGTAAACATCTGTGATCTCCAGGGCTCATGGGTAGCCCTAGGAGGCCTTAGGAGTCCAATTATAAACACTCTACCAGGGCCACAGGTGGGGACCACAAGTCAAAGGACAATAAGCAGGAAAAGTGACCCAGGAGGACAGACCCATCCTTTGCTACTCTTCTGATGGAATTTGGGGGAAAAGGGGCTTTCTTGAGTTCCTGAAAGTCCCTGCTCTGAGGCAAGCCTGTTGCTTCTCATTTGTCTGTGTAGTGGCTCCCTGCCTTAGGTAGCAGCCTGTCTTGACCTCTAGAGTAGAAGATATTATCAGTAAATTGAAGTTCCTGTAATCCTGCTGAGATTCCCTGGCTCCAAACTTTGTGCCCTGTATTTAGGGAAAATAGCTCACTGTTCTGAGAATCTTCTGCTTTATAGTTTTTAATGTTGGCTGTACCTGTCATCATTTGGAAACACAGCTTTCACATTTGTAAAGTGGGAAGAGGCATAGGTACAGTGAGGGGTTCTTGGGGGTGCGGTTAAAGTTGAAAAAATTTGTGGCATTGTGTTCAGGTTCCAGCAGTGATCGGAGATTTTTTTGAACGAAGGAAGGAAGGAAAGAAAGAAGGAAGAGGAATGAGGAAGTCTTCTTTAAGGAAAAACACTGCTGTTTTGCCTTTCCTCACACCTTTTGGGTATCCATGCAATAAGCAGTCTCATTGGCAGACTTTTTTGACTTGCACTGTGTTGGCTGTTATAGCATTATTCCATTTTGGTCTAAGCATTGCAGTGCAAAAAGCACTAATATGTTGAGAGCAATAGTTGGAAAATCACATATGTGTCATACACACACACACACACACACACACAGCCACTAGTGTACTAAATGACCACAAATACATGTGCCCAAGCACCTGTGTACTTGGAGCCTGACACTTATACCTGCACACACAGGTTCTGTGGTTCACAAAAGGGACATCCCAGATAACTCGAAGATAAGAGCAAAATGGGTCTTAAAATTTACCAGACTTTGAGCTCTGGTCCTGCACATAGGATTCTGTGGACTAAATACAATTTGTTTTCCATTATTGCTGGGCTTCACACTTGATGATTTTGGTATTCATTTTATTAAAGTCATATTTCATAGTCTTAAATTTGACTATGGCTCTGTGACAAGCACAAATCTCATCATTCTTCCTACCAGGATTTCTGATGCTGGGCCTGCGGCAGGAAGGCCTTTGTGCCACTCCTGCCTCCTCCGTGGAAAGCAGGTGCTGATTGAATGTCTGTTAGGCCATGTGCTTGGGGTTACTGTCTCTAGGTGATGAGAATTTTATTTCATACTTTTAATGATTCTGAGCTTTTCTGCCCCGAGATTTATGAAATACTATAAAATACAAGAATTTTTATTAATTTCCTAGCTACCTGCTTACTGTGTTCTGTCTCACCTGTCTACCTAAAATGACCTTTTATTTAGTCCTTGTTGCTAGGTAGATCCCTGAAATGAAGGACTCCTTTAACTTTGATTTAGCTGAATTTAAAACTCAGTCCCTTTCTCAGGAATTCCCCTGGCATCCAGTGCTTGGGGGGTTTAGTAAGGTCACTGGTAATTCAGCAGGGTTTATTATAGTGAGAGCTTACTCTCCTGCTCTCGGAACTCCACCCCAACTCCTCTCTCATTCCTTCCACTCACTCCTCTAAACACCCAGTCCTCGTCAGCATCTTCTCCAGGCCTCCTGGGGCTGATGTGGGGAAGAATGTCTCTTAATTTTGCTGTAAGTCATTCTTTCCCATGAAAATGTACCTGGTCTTTTCCCTAAGAGTTCTGATAAGGCAATATTTTTGTCTTAAGAGAATGTTTGCAGTCCTTTGAAATTTTTGTCATATGAGTTCTCTGTTCAACAATTGCAAAAGGATAAAATTCCAGGGCCCTTAAATCATAGCCTGGTGTGCTCACACCCTCCCCCTTTGATGCACATAACCCATCTTTTTGCAGTGCTGTGTGAAACATCTCTGAGCCCCTTTTGGGAAATTTTTACTGGCTTTTCCCAATTCCTCATTCACAGGGAGAGAGTTTTGCACCTTTATGTGCAAGTCTGTTTCCCCAGCACCTGCACCAGGAGGTTTCCTAGGAGATTCCAGAGCTGCTCCATGTGCAGTTGACAGTAAGTCTACATGGGAGCCTTAGGGTTGAAGAATGTTTTTCAGAGAAGTAAAGATTCCCAGCTGAGGTCTTCTAATCTGGTCCCTTTATACAGGATCTCTCCTTCCATGTACTGTTTTAAGTCTCACTGGCATGTACTTCAGTCCACCACCCACCTTTCCTCTGGGGGCAGCCAGCATTACAATAGCCTCTAGGCTTCTCTTCTTACTCCTTTGTGACTTCTCTCCCTGGTCCTGACTGTCAGTCCTCAGAGACCTTGGTTTGAGTTTCCCTATGAGTGTGGCTGGCCAAGATGAACATTTTGTCTGTCTTCAGAACTCCCAACCAGGTGTCTGCATCTCAGAGGGTCCTGCCATCCTCTCATCTGTCCTTAGGAGCTAGAGCTGGCCAGATCATGGGTGGGGGCGTCCTGTTATCAAGACACCCACACCAGTGCACAGTCATCTCTACCTAAGCTACCGGTATCTTATGGGGCACCTTCTGAGAATCCCCTGTGTCATCTAAACATTTTGCATTCATAGATAATTCCAATTCCACTTTCTCTTTTGTGAAATTACCTACTGAAATCACTTGTCAGTTTTTCTGTTGGAGGATTTTTTTTTTTTTGATACTCAATAGTCTTTTGCACACAAAAAATGATACATTCCTGTTAGCAGGCTTATGTATTGGAAGCATTGTTCCCAGCTTGTCATTGACTTTCAATTTTATTTCTGACTTTTGTTAAGATACAAAGCATACTTTGACATCATAGTTATTTAGAAGGTATTGTATAATGTTAAGAAATTGATTTTTAAGACTTTGTAATTACTTTCTAGTTTTAGTAAATTTGATTAGAAAAGTGTATAGACCCAAACCTGTATAATTTTCTTCTTGAGAGATTTATTGAAGTTATGCTGTGGTCTAGTTTATGACCTTTTCTTTTCTTTTGTTCTCTTTGGTTTTTTTGAAACAGGATCTTGCTCACGATGTTTGCCCTTCAACTTATTATGTAGCCCAGGCTGGCCTTGAACTCATGGCCATACTCTTGCTGCTCCACGTGCTGAGATTACAGGGGTGCTATGATCTTTTCATAAGTCCTTGAGCATTCAAATAGAAATTTCACTTTCTCTGATACATTATTCCTTATATTACAAGTATTTTTCACCACATATTATACATTAGTAATATATTGTACTATATTCATATAATATACATTTACTTATAAACATACATGGTATCTTTGCCTTTTCTGTTTGATTGGGCTACTAAGCCATTCTGTTTTAGGTGTTTATGTTACAACATGAAATTAGACTTTGGTTATTTAGACAGTCTGGGAGATTGTCTCTATTTTAACTCATTTATATTTATTGTCAAAACAATTATTTTTTCTTTTGTCATTTTTTAACACACTTTGAATCTGTTCATGCTATTTATTTTTAAATGTAGTGATTTTTTTATGTTCTAATTTTCTTTATTTTTCTATGTGTTTTGATTTTGGTTTTCTTTGAGTTATTAAAAAATATAGCTAGACATGTGGTTCTTTATAGAAAAGCCTTCTATTGACTTCCCTTTCTGAAGGATAGGGCCGTTCCCAGAATTATATTTTTGCAAGCTTTCCCATATCCTGCACACTTCTGTTTGTTAATTCTTTCCGAAGGGTTCTGCTGTCTTATTCTTTTAAAAAATCAAACCAAAAAAAGGATAGAAATAATACAGAATTTCAAAAAAGCAGGAAATTAACACTAGTTAATATACTGCACGTCGTTATCTTTGAAGTAGTTGTTCAGGTCTTAATAAGCCACTCTGCTAGAATGGTTGTCATGCTAGAGCAGCTGCCTTGTGCTGTGTGATCGTCATGCCCAATCACTTCACATGATTCCCAGGGAGCCTCGTGTTACTTTACGGATAGATCTTCTACCACCACGGAAGCTGCCTCGTCATAGCCATTTCCTCTGTCTCCAACAGTTTCCTACTCATTTGTTATATCTATTAGAGCTCCAGATCCCACTGAGAGCACTGAGCTTTGAATCCACAGATCTGGACCACATAAGCCACAAAAAGTTTCCACAGGGAGGTTTTCCCAATGATTTCATCACACATCTTGCCATTCATCCCCAGGTTTGGCTTAAACTGAGGAGGAAAAGACTGAGGGAAAGGATGTGTTTTGAAGGTTGTCAAGGTCATAAAGATAAAAACTCAAGGTAGGTTGAGCCAGAACAATGAGACTGATGTCTGATTGGTTTTGATCTACTAATGGCTACTCTCTCAGGTCCATTCTAATAGAAGGAGTGGAGAGACAGGGGAAAATTTACTACTATTAACTATTGTCAAGGAAAAAGGAAACTGAGTGATAAGCAAAAGTGATCTATGGACTGATGGTAGAACAGTCTCAGATTTATGAGAAAAACCATGACATGACAGTGAAACATCCTCTGAGCCCAAATAAGAGGGAGATCCAGAAGAGAAGTAATGAATACTGACAATTTTAGAAGAGTAGTTAAATAGTAATAATTAGAGAAGACATTTGTTGAGAATATTCTAATGTCCTAAGTAGGACATTAACTCTTAATATGAAGAATTATGCAATGAGGTAGATGATGTAATTATAGACGGAAACTGAGCCACAGAGCAGTAACAAACTTGCCCAAGGTCACACACCAGTAAGTGGCACAGTCAGGACTTTCACCCAGGCATTTTGGTCCTTTGCTCAAGCACTAACTATATTGTCTTCCATCTCAAAGCAACATAAAGACTGGAAAAATATTCACTGGACTCAGCAATTAGGGTATCACTGGAGCCTATCACGAACTGAGTTTTGGGGGGTGTGTTGGAGACAAAATCCAAATTATTTGGCAGGCTGAGGGTTTGAAGGACAGAGTAAAGAAATGTTGGGAGTTGTTATTTAACTATTGAGAATTTGTAGGGTGATTGAAACATACCTGCCAGTAATAGAGGAGAGCTTATTACAAATGGGTGTCCTTCAAGAAGTCCAAGTATTTACATATGTCAAGGTCAAGGATGAAAGAGATGGTTTGAAGATACAGGATAAAGAGAGAAAACTGAGAGAACCAAAAAGCCAGAAAATGCAATGGGGCATTAGAGTCAAGAGCACTGACATTTTCTGCAGAGAAGAGGTTGTTGTTGGTGTAAGTAAAGATTAGGTGGTAAAGACCGTGCTAGAAACCAGCCCCTCTCTTTTTCTCTTGCCTCTTGAAGATGTGATGTCTGCTGGAACTGGATGGGTGGATCTTGAAAGGGGACATTTGTTGGGGTTACAGTAGTGGAGAAGACAGATTTGCAGTAGGCTCAGCAGTGTTGGGTTAAAGATGTAAAGGCACTGGGGCTTATGCAGAGAATTGTATGGGTGTTAGCTAACTTGGTGGGGGGAACGTGGGTTTGTGGAGTGTATAGACAGATCCAGGTGTGTGGATATACTCTGGAGGGGAAAAGGTCCAGATAGCATGCAAGCCCCAAAAAGCAGGTTAAAGAAAAGTGAGTTGGGAATGCACTGTGGAGTACAAAATTATATCAAAGTGTAGAAAAGGGGAATTTCCAAGTTTTATAGTGGGAAAAGGTAAGGTGGAGGTTGCAGTTGCAATGGGTTGGAGGCAAAGGCACCTGTAATTAGGGAGGTCAAGGGTGTTGCCCACAAGGCTATTTATATACCCTGCAGGAAAATTAAGGTTGTGTGTGGGAGAAACTGTTAACTGAATTATGAAATTTTTAATAAGAAGTGAGGTTAGAGTCAGAGTGAAGAATTGAAAGAACTTATGGCTCTGTATTCCTGGATACCAACAGGTAGGTTGTTTCTTGTTTTTAAGAGGTGTTTAATATTAAGAAACTCAGATGAGTATGCAACTTGGGACTGCAGAATTAAATCAGAATGAATCCCCTTGGCTTATGCTAGTTTCCAAGGTAAGCATCTTTCCCATTCTTCAGAAGCAGGTTGGAACATTCAGAACTGATTTTTCCCTGGGCCTCCTATAAAACCACAGTGAAAAAGGTGCAAATTGGGGTCCTCGGTCCAGCTTCAGGTTGCTTTTCCCACATATAAGTGTAATTTCTGAAATCCGTTAATAATGTTCCATGTGGCTGACTTCTGTCACTAGTCACCAGAGTGTGGTCTTTTCCCTTTGTTTTTAAAAACTAAGTCAACTGCCAGGGCAGCATGCTGTCCTGACATAGGGTTTCTTTGGTTGGTTCTGATAGGAAGCTAAAACATAAAGGAACTAGGGGCTGGGCAACCACCTGAAACAAATGCTTAAAACAACTTCTGCAAAATTGACTCCTGCCCTGTGTGTTGCAGGTGATTTTTGAATCCGTCTCTTTGAAGGGTCATCCTGGCTACATCGCGGTGGATGAGGTCCGAGTCCTTGCTCATCCGTGCAGTAAGTCTGTCCCCTTTCCCCAGTGCAGCCTCGCTCCATGCCAGACTGGGTAGCAGGGAGGCTGCACCTCCCCTATTCATTCAGCTCACAAACATCTCTCACTTGTTCTCTTTTAATCCTTCAAAAATGCTTACATGCCCAATGCAATCAATCCTGAATAAAGCCATAATTTTGCTGGGCTGTTCAACAGGCAACACCTCTAGAAATTTGCTGAGTGGCACAACATCTTCGTTTGAATCTCTCCATTATTAAAGGATTCTGAAGTCCTGATTGTTTATTAGTGGGATTCAGACCACTGAAGTGGAAGAATTAGAGGGCTTTGGATAGAATCTTGTGCAATTGTCTTAAAAAAAAAAAAAAGGAACACCACCAAAATGCTGAACAAATTAGCACACTCTTCTCTCTCAAGAAAAAGTACCCTAAATCTATTAATGCTTTAAAAATAATTTAAAATATACTCATCAGCTCCATGTAGGCATAGAGAGAGATTTCTGCTAGTGGTTAGGACTTATGATAGTGTCAAGAATACTCAAAGGCACACCATCCTCCATATCCATCCATTTTCCCCTTGAAGTTCCCTGTTTGTAATATTTAGTTGAGACACTTGAATGTGTTTCCTTTTCCCCACTGAATCAAAGGAAGCAAGTGCTGAATGAAGGTGATTGATATGAAGTCATTTCTAGAGACATTTGTTCCAGGGGACTGTAATCAAAGCAATATGCATGGGGTTCAGGTAGCTTGAAGAAAGAATAGCTGGGATGCTGGTCCCCCAGTTTGTCAGTCCTCTGCATTTTGGAGATTCCTATTGATTTTTAGGCAGTGACCTAGTTCCAGTAACCTGGGAGACCTCTTGCCACTCTCCTGGTATGATCATGAGTCATGGGTTAGTCAGCTTTCTATTACTATAAAGAGGTACTGGAGGCTGGATAATTTTGTAAAGAAAATTGGTTTATTTAGCTCACAGTTTTAGAAGAGTTCAAGGGCATGGCAGTGGCATTGGCTCAGATCTGCTGATGACCTTGCTGGCAAAGTCCTGGAGCAATGCAGAGCATCACATGGCAAGAGACAGGGAGTAGATGTCTCTGTGTGATCTTTGTCCCTCTTCTTATGAAGACACCAAGATTTAATCATAAGTGCTTCACCCTAATGATCTTATTTAAACCTACACATTTTCCAGAAACCCCACCTCTAAACATCACAATTGGAATAAGGGGTCATCCTCTTAATGCCTATGACTTTAGGGATTAAATTCTTGTGTGGGTTGAAGGGTCAAACCCTAGCACTTGTGTTGGGGGCTCTGGTGTGACTTGCTACTGCTTTGAGAGACATCATATGTGTTTTCCTTAGGAACCTTGTAAACCTTTCATATGGGAGCTGTTTTCATTTCAGCTATATCCATCTTGCTTTAATTGAAATGACTTTTTCTACTTTGCGGCAGTGAATTTATCAGGCCCTCAAACACCACATCTCCCTCTTCCTGGTGCTGGAATGCCATAGTGTGACTCACTGTCTTCGAGCACCTTCTGTGGAGGAACTCGAGATAAATTCCAACTTTCAGACAGTTTCTTCTTCATATAGTTTCTTCTTCCCAGAAACTAGTCAGCTTCTCAGGAAGGCTGAGGTCTCCTAGCCTCTTCAGCACTCTGGCATAAAGTCCATATTCTCTGGGTTACCTCCTAGGTCTTTTTAGACTTTCTTGGATGGGTTCATCCATTTAGTCATGCTTGTGAAATAGCACTGCTGAATTAGACTTTATGTGAAAAGGATGCTAGAAATCCTCCCAGGTATGCAGGATTTACATAGTGGACATGCACATGAGTTCTCCTTACTAGGATTAAACAAAGCATCTCCCTCCCTGATGACTGGGAGTTAGCAGAGCTGCCTACTGAAGAGTGATCTTTGATTTAAGAACTAGACAACTGTCAGGATATGTCTGTTCTACCTGTGGTCCTTTTAACCATACCCTCAGCCCTGCATGGCCCCAGTTTTGGACAGTGCCCCTGAGACAAGCCTATCTTCATCAGGTCTTATACACATTCATCCTCATGAAGCATCTATCTACCTGAGTTCCTTCTTCATAGCTTTGCGCTGGATTCTTGGACTTGGGCTTTATAGTATACAATGTTTGGCTCTTCCCAGCAGAATATAGCATGGATTTCTCTCCCTGGATCCCAGAACTCTGTGCTCTAGTGGGAATTTTTACCTCTACCATAACACCCAACCTTGTTACCACGTCTTGTCCTAATCTGGTAAAAGCTCTATTTTACCTTGTAGCACTGTCCATAGTTGCCACTACAGGAACAACATTAATAAAAAACTCCGTTTTCTCTGACAAATCTCCATGAAAGAGTGTTCTCTGGATGGCATTTGAATGCCTTTCCACCCCCAGAATCTCATGACTTCTCTTGGACTCTTCCTTTCATTGGTGCTGCTGTGAATTTAGGATTCTTCTGACAACTTCCTCCTCCTCCTGCTGAGGAGTATGGATTGCTTGGTTATAGTATTTTTGAGAGCCAGTTACCCAGCAAATGGGCCATGGGATATAACTCAGGAAGACGTGGCCCTGACTTTATTACTGCATAATGTGCTTTGCTGAATTCAACCTCAGTTGCTTGGTGCCTTAAATAAGTTTCCCAGAAACCACAATGTGGGGTAGAATTAGGAAAATCTCACTTAATTATGTGTGTAAGGAGTAGTTATCTGATGTGTATTAGCCCATGGATCAGGTAGAGTTGAGTAGAGCCCCTTTCCCAAGGACCGGTGCTCAATCCATACATAGCTATGAGTTTTTTTTATCTTTTCTTTCAGTAAGTTGATTAATGGATGCATGCTATGCATTCAAGCACTGTTCTGGGCAGAGTGTTTACTTAAGACAGAAAAGTTAGGTCCTTGTGCTCATGGCGTTGACTTTACAAAATAGCAGCAGGAAGAAAGGCACTAAATGAGTCACTTATATTAATAATTTCAATCATTTCAAATAGTGATAAGTGCTGTGAATATAGTAAATATGGGTGACTAAGATTGGAGGGTTCCTCAGATAGAGTGGTCAGGGAGGCATTTTTGAAATGGCCTTGAGCTGAGACTAGAATCATAGCAAGGAGGTTTTTGTGCAATGGTTTGGGGACAGAATATTTCAGGCAGAGGAGATAAATGTGCAGGGTCCCTGAGGTGGGACTTGTTCAGTGCTGTGAGTGTGTGCTTAGCAGATGGAACCAAGCAGAAAGGGGTCCAAGTAAACATGGGGCCTGACCACTCAGGGCCTTGGGCATCATCATGAACAGTTTAGATGTTAATCTAAGTGTAGGGAAGCCATGCTGGATATAAGTATGATGTCACTTACGTGCTCTGTTGAAAATGCGTTGAAGAAACGTAGCAAAGGTGAGGAGAACGGTGATGAAGAAAGTTCTGGAGCCATGCAAGAAATGGTGGAAGCTGTACCAGAGTGGTGAAGTGTCACCCACTTATCAGCCAACAAGTATTTAATGAGCATGTAGTTAATGCCAGGCACTAGGTTCAAGGGAGTGTGTTCTCTTTTTGTTCTCTTTTCTCACAGGCTTCCATTGAGATGAAAGAGAATGAAAACAAAACAAGTAATGAGGTGATTATATGATACACAACAGATGGTGAATTACTTTGCTAGGACTGCCATTATAAAATACCATAGTCTGAGTGGTTTAAACAACTGAAGTGTATTTTCTTACAGTTTAAGGCTAGAAGTCCAAGGTCAGGGTATGGACAAATTTGGTTTCTTGTGAGTCCTTCCTCCTTGGTTTGCAGATGTTCACCTTCTCATTGGGTCCCCACATGGCCTTTCCTCTGTGTGTCCTCCTGAGTGTCGCTCTGTGTGTCCAAATTTCCTCTTCTTATAACCACAGTCTGGTTAGGTTACGGTTCACCCAGTGGCCTCATTTGAACTTAATTACTTTGTTTAAGGCCCTGTTTCCAAAAATAGTCATATTCTAAAGCACTGGGGATCAGGGTGTTAACATATGAATTTGGCAGGGCACACGGTTTAGCCCATAACAGATGGTAGGGTGTGCTATGCAGAGACACAGAAATAGCGAGTGGTGACTAGATTACAGATTATACAGGCACTGTCTTACTTAGTGAGTTGCACTGGGAGATCAAAGCATGAAAGAAGTCTGTTTCCAGACCTCTGGCTTAAAGAAGGTGGCAGTGTAAGTCTGGGGGAGATCTGAGCATGTGTGGTGTCTCCTGGGGTGCTGACCATGGGCCTGGGGGGCTGCTCGTGAGATTAAATGTCATGCAATACATAGTTGCTTGTGACCTGTCCTTTATTTACAGTGAAAGTACTTTCTCCAACCTGCAGACTTAGAATTAATATATTTGTGATGTTACTCATAAATTGTTAAAATTTTAAATATCTTGAAAATATGCATTTCCTTTAGATCCTCTGGTTTTTAATTCTTCAGTCTGTCTTTCAAAACGTGCTTTCCATTAATACATGACAAGAGTTTATCAAGAAGTGATTCTGCTAATTATTCCAAAAGTTTGGGGAGGGGATGAATGTCTGATTTGCAAATTGCATCATGTATTGATTAGAGCTGAAATTACGACTTTAAATGCTTGCTTGAAAGCTCCCAAAGCAGTGACCGACAGTCCGATGTAAGGCTTAGAAGTAATTATTTTCTCTTACTACCCCAAAATCTCTCATCTATATTTTATAGCTCATTTAACATTTTTTTTGTTATTCCTAAAGTATTTTAGCCAATACTTACCATTGCTGCCATTTTTCAGTGTTAGCCATTAGCAAGGCCCCAGCAGTTATAACAGTGTACGATAAATGTCAGCACAATTTTCCACTTGGCTTCAAAGTTTTTAACTCCTAAGCTGACTTTTGGAATTTTTTAAATCTATTTTTTTTCCCATCACAACCTTGCAGGCCATGTCCCTGAGCCCACAGAGCGTCTGCAACATGTTTCTTCTGTATGTACCGAGCTTTATCTTCAATTGCATGGCTTCCTACTGAGCTTTGTCAGGTTTAAAGAGCGAGATAAAGGGCACAATAATACGTCTTCAGATGCTGCACTGACATCTGCAGGAGTTTAAATGTCACCAGCATTTTGCCCCAAATGCACAGCCAGTGTTCTCTTAACCCCATTCTGTGGGATTTCATTTTGGGGGAGCTGAGTTTCAGAGGGGAGGAAGTAGGAAATGCTTAAAACCGCAGCTGGTGCCTGGCCTGGGTACAGAGGTCAGCTGTGTTTGGCTAAAGGTTGATGAGCTGGAGCTGGTGGAATAATTTCTTTCCATAGTGGAAGAGGGATGGGGGAGAAAAATAGTGGAGAAAGTGTTTGACTGAAGAGAACAGAGTGGGGGTGAAGAGAAAGGGGACAAAATAGATCAGGAGCTCAAAGAGGATCACAAGGTCTGCGGCAGGAGGAGGATCCCCAGAGGTACATGTCTGTCATGAGCCACGAGGAGAGTGAGGAGAGGCTTGTTGAGACCATTTCCTGGGATTTAAGGCTCCCCTTCCCTGGATCCCTACAGTGTGATGCATGGAGGGATAGAATGTCACTGCAGTAATCAGACCAGACAAACCAAGGGTGGCCAACAGAAATCATTCCAGGTGACTTATATAAAAGCAATGTATCAGAAACCACAAACTAAGGGAGCCTGCTGATGTATTTTGTTAAATTTGCATGGCATTTAAAAAAAAATTCAGTTGTGATTTTAGATTGAGAGATTTCATGTACTACCTGAATTTCTCTGGGGGAAACACTGATGAAAGCACTCTTACCTTTCTTCTGTCCCTATGCTGGTTTTAAGTAGCAGCTGGCCCCCTTTCTGTGGGACACAAGGTTTCTGCAAACTCTCTCAGACCCCCACCTCTCTCTGTTGCTTTCCCAGTGTTGGGGCTGGTGTCAGATCCCAGACATAATTGTGCTTGCCTCACTGTTTTTTCTTACATAGGGAATGGTTTATTTTACTCACTTCTCTATCAAACGTGGGCAAATGAAAGATGGGGCAAGGAGGTGCGGTTTTTATTTTGATTTACAATAGAGCCACTTTATTAATTTACATGTAACTGTCTAGCTCTTGTAGGTGCACAGGTTTGATATCTCTGCTGTAAATCACTGGTGATTCCCCAGAATAGTAACACCAGGGGCCATTAACCATCTGAATTCTGAGTTAAGAAGGGAGAGAGGAAGGGATGGAAGATGGAAGAATCAAGACAAAAGGTCTGTGGCTGAGAAAGAAGTAGGAGGAGTCAGGAACAAGCCAGGGACATTCATCTGGAGAAGATCTATCTCTAATTGCACATGTCACAGAGCTTAATTGTCCACCCAGTGTCCCAGGGTAAGGGAAAAGCACCTCCTTGTAAAACCTCACACAAAGATTCCCAGCCCCGAACCACTATTCTGTATACCCTTCTGCTGTGGGTTGGATGTCTCCCTCCAAACCTGTGGCGTGCACTGATTTACAAGGTTCACTCTATTTCCTCCTGAAGCATTGACTTGAACTGATAGTTACAAAAATAACTTTATAAAATTATACAGGAGAGCCCAAAGAAAACAATTTCAGGCAATCACAGCAGCATGACATTTGTCAGGATGACTAGATGCAGGAATCTTAAACTCTGAGAAATCTTCTAGAAGCGGTCTTCCCTGGGCCTTGGACTTTGGAAGCCACTCTAGCCACAGGGTCCTGAAGGTAGCATGTGGGGGTCTCTAAGCTGTTGTCATTAGTGTAAAAACCTGAGCAGAAGGTGTCTGTTTTCTCCCAGCAAGTGTGCCTGATCACACTGAGGTCCTTGGCTTTTGCGGAGCTTCATGGGTGGTGACATCGTTTGGTGGACAAATTTCATTCAAAGCAAGAAGCCAAGCAAGGAAAGAGGTTACTTGAAAATATTTAGGAGCAAAGAGAGGATCCTGGAGAGTCAGTATAACCTTGCCTGGGAACCAGATGTCTGTCCAGTGGCACTGTCTTCATCTCCAATACTCACAATGCGTGAGGGTGTGCTATTGAGTTTGGGGCTCGGATAGCACTGGAATGAGTTCTGTTTCTGTCTCTCACTGATGCTGTGTAGCTTCAGGAATATTCAACCCCTTTGAATGTTGGCTTCTAGCTCTCTAGCAGGGAAATGACAACAGTATCTGCTTCACAGGGATGTGATAAGGTTGAATTAGATAAAACATGCAGAGTGTTTATCACAGTACTTGGCACTGGAGGAGTTTTTAGTTAATGACATTATTGTTACTATTTATTTCTCTGTGTTTTTAACTCCTTGTGGAAAGATGGTGTGTGGCTCCTCTTTGGTCATCTCAGAACTTGCCACTGGGTCCCATTCTGGGATGATTTAGGCCATGTTCATCAGTGGCTTTGTCGATAGTGGTAAAAATCTTTTATTGTGCTCAATGAAGAAATTCATTCTCTTGGTCATAGGTGGTCAGCTGATGTAGAACTAACACTGGTGGAATTTGGAGAGCAAACAAGGAAAAAGGTGAACCCAAGTTACCCAATATAAAACATAGGTTTAAGCTTAGGGCTGATTGCCTAGAGACATTGATTTTCATTTGAAAGCCCTTTCTGCTGCCATGGCGGTCCATAGCATCCATGTCTCACCACCCACTCTTGCTCAGAAGGTGCCATGGCTTAGAGGTAAGAGTGAACTGTGGATGCTGGTGACCTTGGGGAAGTTTCTAGATTTCTCTGTATCTCAATTCCCTCTCATACAATAGAGTAGTACCACCACCAGTAGCACTGGCTTAGATGAATTACTGCACATAAACACAGCAAGTGGCACCTGTCACATGGTAGCACCCAGTGACTGAGAGCTACATGTGTTCTCTTGCTTCCTCTTATCCTCCACATTTCATTCTCCTCATCTTCATTAGCAGCAGCATCACCGAGGTCAAGGGCAGGCTTCAGGCCAAAAGTGCTTCCTTTCACTTGTTTTTCAGTCCTCCCAAGGAGCATGAGAGACCCTTCAATAGTGAAGATCTCCCTCCCACCCCACTCCAATCTTTTGTCTTCCTAACTTTGAGTTCTCTGGTTCCATCTTTCAGCTGGTGCCAGCCCCCGGGGCAACAATCAAATTGGATGTGTTTTAGGGTGCATGTGTCAGTTTAATAGAATCATATCACACAGCTGGTAACCGGGACTTTGAGGGTCTATGTGAGCTGGATTCATGCTACCTTTCTGCGTGTGGGACTGTGTGAGACTGTAGAAGCCCTCAGAGCTTTAGTTTTCTGTTGTGTCAAGTGGGACATTGTGAGGCTTGCATGAGGTGATGTGTGTAAAGTTCAGAGTTGGTGCCTGCCTCCACGTGACCCATCAGCAGTGCACGGAGCCCGGCCTCTTCCCAGGCACACTTTCCATGCTGCCCAGTGCCCATCTCAGCTGCCGTCCATGAGAGGGAAGGGATGCAAGCTGTTGAATCCTCATGTGTTTTTTGGTTTCTGTCTTAGGAAAAGCACCTCATTTTCTGCGACTCCAAAACGTCGAGGTGAACGTGGGGCAAAATGCCACATTTCAGTGCATTGCTGGTGGGAAGTGGTCTCAGCATGACAAACTTTGGCTCCAGGTAAGAATGGAGGAAGTGCCTGCTCCTACTGGTCCTTCCTTCTGTAAAGCAGGAAATTATCTGATATGATGAAGGGTTTGGTGGTACAAGAGGGAATATTTTAAAGTACCTCTGCTCCTTAGGTGCTGCTTTCCATCAATGAACTTGTTAAATCTTCCCTACAGTTCTTTTAGATTGGCATCAGGGCACCCATTTTATAGATGGGCAAACTGAGGATAAACCAAAAAAGTCCAGATCTAGAAGTTATGACTGTCACTCACCCTAACTACACTCTTATAAACTTTGTCTTTTAAGCCCAGATTGCCAGGTATAAGGAAAAGTGAGCATTTTAGGTTCTGGATATGTGACATTCTAAAATATTGATATTGTTTATATAGTTCTTATATATACACAGTGGTTCACCAGTGCATCTGGGCAATCAGTTACTCTTCTTCCAGAATATATCACCAAAACAAATAATCTGTCTGTTCTCTGGCTAAAGGAATCCATCAATGACATCCATCAGGAAGGTATTTTAAGTTTGAATTTCTTTTTCTATTATTTGTGTTCATTGATGCTAGTTCATTGGCAAGATGAAAAAGCATCTCTTGGTTAGGAGGTAAAGGCATGGGGTAGAATGCAGGACTAGAACCTGCACAGTGGTAGCAATAGCATGGTCTTGCCAATATGAACACAACCACCAAATCCCAGGGCAACACAGAAGTTAAAACAGTAGCTATGAGCTGTATATGACTGTGGCTAATTCCACTATGCTGGGAGGCTGAGACAGGAGGGTCGCAAGTTCTTGTCTAGCCTTAGCAAGCTAACAACCTAATGAGACTCTGTCTGAAGATTTTTTTAAAAAGGTAATACAGGCCCTGGGTTCAATTCCCAGTACCACCACCCAAAATAATTATTTTTCTTAAGCAGCTTTATGGAGATATAATTTAGATGTAATATTTAAAGTATACAACTTGTAAGTCTGATATACATTTACATGGGAAGCTTTTTCCACAGTCAAAGTTATTCTACATGGGTATGAAACCCCAAATTTCTCTCTCTCATTTTAATTCTCTCTATGCCCTCCTTACAGCAGTGTATAATAGGCAACCACTCCTGCTTCTTGACTCTATATGTTTACATGATCTAGAATCTTATATAAATGGAATCATGCAATATATACTTTTCCTCCACAGGACACAATTATCCTGAGATTTACATATGTTGTTTCTGCATCTATACTTTATTCAGTTAGTTAACACCATTGTATGGTGATTCCACACTTTATTATTCATTCATCTTCTCGTAGACACCTGTTGGATTTTTTGCAGTTTGGGGCTATTACAAAGACATTGCTGTGAACTTTCATGTGCAAATCTTTGTGTGGACATAGTCTTTCATGTCTCTTGTGTAAACATCTAGAAATGGAATGGCTGTGTCCCCAGATAGATGGATGTTTCAGTTTTTAAAGAACTACAAGCTGTTTTCGAATATAGTTGACCTGTTTTACATTCCCACCAGCAGTTTAGAAAAGTTCTGTTTGCTGTGAAGAGTCACCAGCACTCACTATGGCCAATCCTTTTAGTTTCAGCCATTTGATTAAGTGTGTGTAGCTCTCTGTGGTTTTAAATTTCATTTCCCTGATGACTAAGGATGTTGAATGTGTTTTCATGTGCTCATTTTCCCAAATAGCTCTATGGACTCCTTGATGGGAGTTCACACTGTCACCTCTCTTCTTAAATTTGAGCCCATTTTCTGTAGTTAGAAGCTTCCTGGGGGAGAAAAAGCCCATCTAGGGACTAATAGTTCTTTCTTGCTAGTTTGCAGCACAGCAAACAGAACTGCACCGCAGCAAATAGCTCTGTTTGCTCCTCCTTCTAAGCCTCTCTGATATCAGGTAGTGTTATTTACTCTTTTCATTGCAATTAGCATTGAAGTGCAGCTTGGACCCAAGAAGTTTTGTCATTTCAATGGCATGGCCTCTTGAGGTCATGCGAGTGAACTGGGACATTCATAATATTTTGAGCAACTTTATTTGTGTTTTCCAATTATTTTATGATTGTTATTGCTACCATTTTGAGTTGCAGGCCCTAAACCTTAGATCCCTTAGAGAAAGGATGTCAAAGCAGAACATAATGGAAGTTTTGAGGAAAATTGATAGAAAGACACAGTGTACAGCTCTTCCACATCTTATTATTTATTTATCTACTTTTCAGTGTAAACCAAATCTTATTTCACAGAACGTTTTTCAGGTGGCTTACAGTGAGATATAAGACATGACAAGGCAGCATAAATTAAAAGCGAGGTAAGACAAGATGGTAGGAAAGACTACACTGAAGCTGATAATAATACAAAAACTGCATTTCTGCACACCTCCTGTTGATGAGTGGGTTACAAACAGCCCACAGCAGCATAGCCAGCAATGGAATAAAGAAAACTTGTCAGATATACAGTTCATGATGTCTGTGAGATAAACACAAACCAATTGCTCTGGAAAATTCTAACTGTTGTTCACACAGAGGCCAGACAGGAATTGTTCCCCAGAGTCCTCATAAAGAAAACACTGTGTGATGTAATGAACGGCGTCCTCACCACAATCTGACTGAGGGCACACAAGTGGGTTTCATAGCCCTGTTCCACATAATGATGTTCTGTGTAAAAGCAATCTGGGAAAGGGAGGGGAGGTGGAGGGGGCCAATGGGGACAGCTATGCCAGAGGTCCCCAGTTTTCTGCTAATCTGTCTCCATCCTGGGATGCTTTAAACATAGCTAGTGAGTGAATATACTTGATAACTATTTCTCCAAGGAAATCTCCCTAAGTATTGTCTCCCTCATCTGTATTTCAGGGTGTTTTGAGGAGAATATTTTTAATGCACTCACTGGAAAATGCTTGCATGGTTAGTTAAGTCCAGGCTTGTATGCTACAGTCTGGTTGGAAATAGGTTGTACTAGTCATAGGGTTCTTCAGGGAAACAGAACCAATAGCACGCCCCACCCTTCCCCACACCGTGAGTGCACACACGAAAAGAGATTTATTATGAAGAACTGGCTTCCAGGATTATGGAGGTTGAGAAGTCTTAGAAGCTGTTGTCTGCAAGCTGAAGACTCCAGGAAGCTGGGGATGTGCTTTCGCTGCAAATTCAGAGGGGCTGATGTGTAAATCCCAGTTCCAGGGGAAAAGACCAATGCTTCAGTTCAAACAGGTGGGCAGGATGCAAAGGGGAAAACTTCTCCTTCCTTGGCCTTTTTTTTTTTGTTCTATTCAGGTCCTTGAAAGACCGGATAAGTCCCCCACCCCCACTTTGGGGAAGGCAGCCTCTAGTGCTGAGTCCCCTGGTTCAAATGTTGATTTCATCCAGTAGCACCCTAACAGATACAGTCAGAAGTGAGCTTTATCTGGGCAGCTTGTGTCCCAAGTTGACACAACATTAATCATGACAAAGGTTAGCACCTTTCTACAAAATAGGAGGTGCCTGTCCAGATATTGCCACCCAGGAGATGGCTATAGTCCTAATGTGAGATAGGCCATGACAATAGCAGTTTCTCATGAGGCACTGCTTTGGTGCTGATCCAGCACCTAGGCTATGGAAGACTTGCTGGGGTGACAGCCTGAGTTTCCAAAGCAAGTGAAATGGACACACTGGGGCCAAAGGAGTAACCCTATGACTTCTGCAGCTGATCCAGGCATTAGTAATGCTATTTCCTCCTATAACTTCTACTGTAATCCGAGAAATCTTATTATGTCACCAAAGATTGGAACTTTTTAATCTACTACTTTGAGTCAGAAAAGAGTCTTAGTTTCCAAAATTGGATATCTTGATCCTTCTTTCTGCAAAGGCTCCAAAGCAGTCTCTGGACTCACAGTTTGAAAGAAATCCTTGCCCCCTGTATCATGTAGAGAGTGTTTCTCTCCCTTTTCACAAAGCACAACTCTGTAGCTTACTTTTCTTTAAGTGTTTTCAGATCAAAAAATTAGATTAAAGAGGAGCACCACCCCACATCCCTAATTTGTGTCCTCTTGGAAACTTCATATGATCTTTAGATTCCATTTCTTACTGTTGGCTTTCATGCAATTACAGTGCAAGTGTTTGCCCAAGACCTACATGGAAACACCTGTATCTGAGCCTAGAATAATCCTAGAGCTTCAGGGGAAAGGTTTAAAAAGAGGGACAGTAAATATTTGAACAAGCTCTTCTCATCCTGGGTTGATCTCTTGTTGAGGTAAAGAGGATAATGCTACGGTCCATGGTCAAAAGCCTTCATTCAAAATTCCTTGTGATACATTGAAAACTTTTCAGTTTTCAAGTGATTTTTCAAAGAACTAGTGGTGTGTATTTAAAGTAGAACACTCAGTATGCAAAGTGGTTTAGAGTTTTTGGAAGCTCTTGTAGAAAGAAGGTACAAAGAAGTGGGACTTCACTGACAGACTTGTCTCTTCAACAAAGTCAAAACATAAGTGGGTATGTCTTTTCCAAAAAATAACTAGGCAGCATTTCTTTAAAGTTTTAAATGTGCAGATTCACTAATGGGTGATTTTACTGTTGGTAGAGTACAAAAAAATAACCAAGAATGGTGGTCAAAATGTACCTGTGAATATGTTCAGCAGGATTCAGAACTAGGAAGAATCCAAATGTCCAGGAAGAGAGGTTAAGTAAGTAAATGCTGAAATGAAACAACTAAATACCTGATTATAGACTTTACTTAATAACATTTTCACAGCATATAATAAAGTGAAAAGAACAATTTATAAGATGATATATTCAATATTTTAAGTTTTATGAAAAATGTATATATAAAAACATATGCATATATACATACATATATAATATATCCACACCCTTATATACACACATATATGCATATTTACATACAACACTATAAAACAAATATGAATACACTTATCATTACTGATTAGTATGCTTTTTATTTTCATTTCTATTGCCTGTTTCACCCAGATACTATAAAATGAACATAGAGTACTAATACACATAGAAATATATGCTATTAAGAAATAGAAAGTGGTCACTTTCCTCCAACAGGAAATAGTCTAAGGCTGGCAGGAATGCTTGCTGTGGTTGTGCAGGTACCTAATTCTGGCAGAAGTGACAGTCCCCAGCAAGGACACGGTTCCTGTTCCCTCAGCTTTCCCCACAGCCTTGTCATTGCCGTCAAATTATGTTTCTATATAAGGGTGCTTAGAATATTCTGTGCATGTTCTCCTGTTTTACTGAAGCACGTGGCAGACAGGACTTTGTTTTGGAACTCCTCAAGGACCCCAGAGCAGACCTTGTCAACCCCACTGTAGAGCTGACTACCAGCGATCTCTGCAGAGGATTCACTCACTGGGGGGTTATACAATAAGTAACATTTGAAGCATCTCACAAATGAGGCCATGTGTCCAAATGCTCTGCGCAGATCTCAGTAGGGACCATGTATGTGTTGAGACAGATCACAGGCAGTGGAGCGGGAACATACACTGATCTGGCAGGAAACAGCTCTTGCTCTAGGAGCCCATCGGCTACATGTCAGCTGCCACCAGGGCTGACGAGATAAGGAGGCACATCACTTTGTGTTGCTGCAGATGATTCTTCCATTAGACCTGTTTTGGTGCCCCACAGGGCTGCTGCTGGCTCCCAGCGCTGGGAGAATTGTGTGGATTAACTCCTCCTCCCCTGCCTGCTTTAGAACCAGGAGTCCCTTCTGTACTGGATTTTGGTATAATGGCCATACCACAGTGAAACAATCATGTTTAAGTAGTGAAACTATTTCCAGCAGCTGACATTTATTGAGTACTTACACCAGAATGCATTTAATTCTCATAACCAGTGTTTAAGATAGCTGTTAATACAGCCCCATCTGTGGACAGCGAGGCTGAGCCTTGGAGGAGTAAATGATGTCCTCAGATTTGCATGAGCCATGAGCAATGCATGTAGGATATGAATATGGTTCTGTGTTGTGTTTGCAAGTCCTGAGCTCATCCTTCCATGCCTGCCTCATGACCTTGTCACCTTTGTGTCACCACTCCAACCTTATATCCTACGCAATTGGCTTCCTAGTAACAAACAAACTCATTTATTAGGCATGCATTTATACACTATACAGCTCTGATTTGCCAACCACCATACTAGATACTTAAATATGTTTGAGCTTCTCACTTCTACAAATGAGATCCACAAAGTAAACATGCTCTTGAAATTTTTATGAAACTGACTCTTCTGGTCTCCTTCTAACATTTCTTGTCCCATTCTTAACTGTGTATCATAACTTCAATGTCTTCAGTAAACAATGTGTGTTTTTTGAACTCCCACATTTTTGTAAGTTATCCTTATAAATGACAATAACACTTTCCTTGCTAAAGCCAAAGGGCTCTTATCAGTCCTTACAGCACACTCCTCGACTTTACGATGAAATTACGTTCCAGATACACTCATCGTGAATTGGTCAAAAATGCATATATACATTGGACCTACTGATCACTGTAGCTTAGCAACATGGTATATGGTAGAGTATTGATGACTTCCTCTCGGAATCGCTTGACTGACTGGGAACTGTGAGCCCTGCCGCATCTCAACAGAATTTTGGGCCACTTGTGGCTAACCTGGGGAAAGATCAAAATTCAGAAATTTGAGATAGGTTTTTTATGAGCTCATATTACTTTTGTGCCATTGTGAAGTTGAAGAGTTTGTAAGACAAGCCACTGTAAATGTGTATACTATCTGTATGTGACTTTTCTTTCAGTATTTGGTGATGCTGTTTCTTCCATGAAATTCTTCCTGCCTTCCCCATTCCTTAAAATCATCTCACATCTGAGGAATCTTGGATTTTATCTGATTTTCAGGCTAACATAGTGCCTGCCACTATGTATAAATGCAGGCAGAAGACATGTCTCCTGGGTCAGAGACAAAGGACTTTACTAATCAAAATACAGCAGGCAGGATGCGCTTCATGTTTCCATGTCTTGCTGAGGAACCCTGTGTTTAAGAAGCCTTGATGGACACTTTTATTAATAGATTTATTGAGATGTAACTTACACATTTGGTTTTTTTTGTGTGGTGTTTGTGTAGACTTGTGGTGCTATCATGACATGTTCTGTCCACTACTTTTCATGTGACAGAAACTCCAGATGAACAAGCAACTCTGGGCTAGGGATAGAACTCAGAGGCAGAGCACTCACCTCTAGGTTTGATTACCAGCCCTGCAAAAAATACAAAACAGCTCATTTCAGGCAATCTGGAGGATTAAAATGTAAATGAGCTTCTCTGCAGAAGAGAATGCCTTCTTTCAAATTCATCTGCACCCACTGCATCGGATTACTCTTCCCCCTCCAGGGCAACTCACCTCTGAGGACTTTAGTCTGCAAATCCTCTATTTCCCACTGTTCTCTCTTGTACTACTCCCTGTGCCTCCGTCAGGGGCTGTTGGGAGTAAGTGGGGAGCATGATATGCATCAGAGCAGCGCCCTCTATAGAAGTAGTCTTTGCGTGGAGCTCTGAATAGTGACCAAAAAGGGAGTGGGAGTTGTCATTTAGGGAGATGGCGCAGTACAGATCCTTCCTCACCTGCTCATCTTCTTCTCTCAGGGCTTATAGTTCCATGTGGGACTTAAGCTATGCCCTTCCTGACTGTCTGCCAGAGCTCTGAACCCAGAAGTCAACCCCAAATAAACCATCTGCCATGCCTGCAGTGGGCTCTTGGAAAGGTTTCAGTGTAACTAATCAAAAGTGATTTACATCTACTTCTGTTCCTTTTAACTTTTAATAATCAGAAGCTATTCTTTGGGGAATGCCAAAAAGGTAAAAATATGCCTTTAGAAAAGCAATGGGTGAGATTTTTAGCAAGTTTCCAAATGTCATGCTATTGTAACAGAATGACTAGATGTGAGAATATTCACTATGAATGGATTGTGGGAATTTCACCTAAATATTTTCTGGCCAGAAGATTCCTGGAGCAATCAGAATAATTTTCAGGTAGAAATGCTCAGCCTGATTTTATTTTATTTATTTATTCCTATATTTTAATGCCTGAAATTCAAAGCAGCACACTGAAGTCTTCCTGGACCCTCTTAAGAAAATTTCTATAAACCAGGTATAATACCCACCATATAAAACCAGAACAGTTTCCTTTTATTAAAGACAGGGATGTTTCTACTTCTACCAATTACAATCAATTGCAAAGCTGCCTGCTCTCTCTGAAATAATGACAGCCATTTTTTGCAGACTACATCTTATATCTTTGTGAAGGGAATAATGTAATGGCACCAGAAGAGAGTGGATGGGGAATTGTAAAATGGTGAGGCCATTATAGATACCTTGATAGACAATCAGATAGTAGGAAAACAGCCGATGTTCCATGCATTAGACACATCTCTTGTTTTCTCCTCTAGATTGTTCCAAAGATGGAGAGGTCCTACCTGCAGGTGGAAAGATGCACATATGCTAGGGACAGAAATACTGAAGTGTATTTACAGGCACTGTTCTTCTATGGTTTGTGTGCTCTTAAAGTAAGCCAACTTATCTACATAAGACAAAGCAAGCCCAGAGACAGTAGATTCTGAGTTTTTAAAAAGAGAGACAAGTAGATGAAAAAAGAGATGAGGAAGATGGAAAGAGATATTTCAAAGGCAACAGTTGCCTTGATGAGAGAGATGTGGGTATGAGCTGAATTCAGCAGCCTATAAAATGCCTTTGTTCAATTTAGAACATGTGTCTTACCTTGGATGGATGAACTGGAAAAGTAGATTCATCTTCTTGGCTTGATGCATATAACTGGGTGAGGAGATAGAGTCTTTGGGTAAGGAAAAGGTAACCTTCCTGCAAGGGGACTCAGTCATCCCTAGGTCAGAGCTGATGACATTGTCCACAGAGAACAGGCTGGATGTGGGTGCCATATCTTCCCTATGGCCAGGTGTCCTTGGAACAGTGACCAATTACTCATCTTTAGACAATGGTCCTAGATATGAGGGACTTTTGCAGTGCCCTTTGCTTTCCATTGATGGACTGAAGATGACATCAGCCTTCAAGTTCTGGAGACTCAGGCCAAGGTCAGCAGCATCAGCAGCATCTGGGAAGCTGTTAAGAATTTATATTATCCAGCATCAGCTCAGATGTCCACTTTTTAGATGATTTTGATGACCACTGATATTTGAGAACTCCTGCTGTAGGTACATGAATCTGGCATCATAAAACTTTGTGCAGTCTACTAACATGTCAGATAGGCCATAAGATAGCATTTATTGAGAGGAGCTGTTAACCAAGAATTTAGGAAGACATCTTGTATTTCTGACTTAGAGCACTCTAGGGCTTCCAGAAAGCTAGATATCTGGGCTTCCATCACAGCATTTCCCAAACTATTTCTATGAAGCAGTCATTTTCTATAAGATGACATTTGGTGTTATTTCAACAAAGGAAGTTTCTGGAACACTGCACACTCTACCCTACTCATAGAGCCATTGAGTGTAATTGTGCACTGTTATGTACTGAACAGCAGATGGAAGATGAGATTAGTGCCCCAGTCTCTGAAATTAGTTCACCTGGGCCCAAATCCTATCTCAGCCACTCAGCAAAGCCATGTAATGTTGTGCTTTTTTTCCCAGTGAGGCTTACAGATCAGCTTGTGAGAAATGCAGAATTTCAGGCCTTTCTACAGGCTCACTGAAACAGAATCTGCATTTTTAACAATGTCTCCAGGTAAGAGACCACTCTGAATCATATTTCTTGATCTCTCAATTTCCTCACTTGGTTAAATAGGAATATTAATAGGGTTTATACTTTATCAGACATCAGGATCAGGGAAGATTTGTTAAAACAAAAATGGCACATCCCATGTCCACATTCCTGATTTCTAAGGGCTTGAGAGGAGGAGGAACAGAAAATTCACATTTGTAATTCATACTACTCCCTCGGGGATGGTAATTCAGCCAGTTTTGAGCCATATTTGGAAGCATTGCTCGGCTATTCTAGAGCTTTGTTCTTCCCATGCCAGTCCTGTTTTCCCCCTTGAAGCAAGCAATGCTGGACTTTATGTTTTACCCTTTTTGCTATTTTGTTGGAATCTTTACCCAGCCTATAAATTCTTCTGGGCAGAAATTATACCTTCGCTACTCCACACTCTCTCATTTTCTGTTTTGTAAAGTAATGAGTACATTTCCAGTGTGACTAATAATAGAACAGGGAAAGGGGAGGGGAACCCTTAGATTACTAACACCAATAAATAGCATCTACAAATGGGTGTCAGCTCTGGAATTCACTTAAAAATTTACTTGTTAGAAAACAAGTTCCTGGGTATTGCTGGTGTGTTTGGTCCAAGGACGATTCTTTGAGAAGAACTTTTATAGATTTTAAGAGATGCAAGTAAATTCTGTGCTGTAAACCAGTAGCCATGTGTTTAGCACAAAATAAGCCCACAAAAATATTAGTTAATATGACCCTTTTGTTGTAAATGCTCAGACAAATCCCAGTTGAACAAAATATTCATCAAATTTAGTTATGTGACTATTCATGAGATCTACATTAGCATTTCATAGGGAGCTATTCCTGATTGTAGGGCACTCAAGCTTTCTGCTATGGACAGTGTCCTTCAGAGGTCAGTTCCCACCTCTATTTAAAAAAAAAAAACAAAACAGAGTCAGAAACAATAGACTAGCAAATTCCAAGGTAGAGGCTTATTGGATTTCAAGAGAAACCATGTATTATTTTCTGTAGGAGATGGCAGAGATAGGAGAGTGCCAGGCAGAATAGATGTTATTATTATCCTTGACAGTTCTCCTTTTCAAACCAGAGCCCCCGATCCACAGCACTATGCATGCTGGCTACTCAAGGCTCACAGACCCTCTCCCTGGAGAAGTGCCTGCAGTCAGATAAAAGGCTTCTTCCTTTTCTGCCTGGCAAGCCATGGCAGATTGCTGGCTGCCATGCTAACCTGGTGCAAATTCTAACCTCCTTGCATCAAGGTGGGACTGCCTGTAGGGTATACTTTATGCTCTAGGACTCCCATGGGAGCTTAGTCCTTTTTGGTCACCCTTATACTTCCTTCCTTCTAAGAGCACTCGATCATCGTGTTTCAAGTTTTGCTTCCAGAAAGTCCAGACTACGACACCAGTTATCAGTGCTCACTAAGGAATGTGTTCCTTTGACTTGTAGAACCAGATGGGCTCCATGTTAGAACATCAGGCAAGCCAGACACAATAGAAAAGGAAATGTGCTCTGAATTTTCAGAGGAAGGATATACTTAATCCTGAGAAACACCACAGGATCCAGAAGAAAATTTCCGGCAAACCGGAGTGTCAGATAATGGCTGGACCTGTTATCTTTCCCAGGTTTCTTATACATTCTTCCAAGTCCTGCTTCTCTTTGGCTCTTCCCAGTACTTTGACTTCTCCCCATTGTCCTGCTCCTCTTTCTTATCATTCTAGCATTTTCATTTTTGTGCTTTAGATGATTGTACCTCGTGTTTTAGGCGCGTGTGTGTGCGCGCGCACACGCTCAGGATCAAAGCTAGGGCTTTGTGCATATTAACCAAGTGCTGTACCACTGAGATACACTCCCAGTTCTTAGTTGGGAATCTTACTATCCCATCCTGTGTGTGAGTTACAGCCAATTTCAAGCTCCAAACACTTCCCCCTTCTCCACTCGTCCCTGCTTATCCAACCCTGCTCAGTTGCCTGTTGACCTGTATTTCTGAGTCTTTATTTGTTTAACCAAATTTCTCATTGTTTTCTTCCTTTGCATTTTGCCTTCCCTTTATTGGTACTGAGGCAGTAGCTAGCTCCTGTGCTTTCTATATGTCCCTTCTCCTGTGTCACAGCATCCTCTCACCATCTGAGAATCATATACCCCAGGCTTCTAGCATACCCTGGATTTCTGTTTCTGGATTTCTGGATTTGTGCTCACTGCCTCAGCTTTCAGCGCCTGCCTGCCCTTCCTTGCCTGTCCTAACCAGTCATGCTCACAGGCTATTCCTGTCTGGGCTCATCTCTCTAAACTTAACCTCTGTCTCTCCTTGCCCATGGTCCCTCATAACACTATTTCCTACCATGACTCTGAGCCCTCCTGCTCATCCCTGTCCTGCTGTTGCCTGTTCCCAATATGACAAGTGTGATTATCAAAAGGCCTATTTTCCTGAGATTTTACAAGACAACCTGCAATTTCCTATCCTTCCATAGGACAAAGCATCTTGGTGCAGGAGCTAAACAGAAAAATACGAATCATTCAGGGGGACATGCTTAATTTTCCCTGGTTATGCTAAACTCCAACATCATTAAGAAAATGAGTAAATAATACTGGAGGCAGCATCAAAATAAAATTTAAACTACTACAATGTGGAAAATGAATATTTTTGTATTAACCAGCCTTTTCTCTTCATATTAGTTTCTTTTTGCTATCATAATAAATTCCATGAACTTAAGGGCTTAAAATTAAACAAATTTATTTCCTTGCAACTTTAGAGATGAGAAGTCAAAAATGAATTTCAGTGATCTAACACTAAGCTGTTGGCAGGCTGTAATGCTTCTAAAGAATATGAAGAGAATCAGTTTTCTTTCTTTTTCTAAGTTGGAAACTACTTATACTGATGGCTCTTGGCCCCTTTCTCTAGTTTTGGGGTAGTGAGGGTATTGCTTTGACCTGTCCTTCTGTCCCCTCCCTTCTTCTGTCACTGTGAGTCTGCCACCACCTTCTTTTATATGTTAGGAGCCTTGTGATTACTTTGGGCTCAGGGGGATAATTCAAAATAATGTCTCAGTCTCGTCTCATCAACCTCCTCAGTCACATCTTTGACATCTCAGTGTCACCTCCTCAAAGTCCTCAGTTACGATCTTCAGTCTCCTATCCCTAGTAAGGTAACATTCACAAGTTCTAGGGACTAAGATGTGGGCGCCTGTGGGCACTGTTATACTGTGTATACTTTCCCTGGCTCATTTCGTGATTAACTTGGACAGCTCTGCTAGCGCCAGAATGTTCTTTCACATGCTAATTGTTTTACACACATGCCTTATCTTTTATTCCTCATAATAATTTCATGGGAGTCCTCATAGCAAATACGAAGAGACTGAAACTGAGGGACATGATATTGCATGGCTAGTGTGACACAAACCTGGAATTTACTTTGTCCCAATCACTTAGTTCATCGTTGAGACATAATAACAGACACCTACATTTTAAAGGAGAAGAGGTTTATTATGACTCACAGTTTCAGAATTTTAGTGCATGTTTTGCAGTCTCAAAAGCACAAACACTGTGGTAGGAGGGCCTGACGTGGAGGAAAACTGTTCATCTTATGGTGGTCAGAAAGCAGAGTGAAGGGACAGCGAGAAGGTGCTAGATATATCTTCCCGTGTCGTACCCCTAGTGACCTGCCTCTTCAAACCAGACCTAGCCTCCTATTGGCTGACTCAACTATGAAGGAATCATAGGCCACTGATGGGTATAGCACCCCCTCATCCAATCACCTTCCAAAACCCTCACCTCTGAAAACATGTTTTTGGGGAACTTCTTGATCTAAACCATAACACCTCCATTTTTTAAAAAAAAAATTAGCAGTCTCCATCCTGTTTTTCCATAACTGTAGACCTATCTTCTTGCACGCGCTTAGTAAACTGCTGTAGCCCCCTAGTCACTCACTTATGACCACTGGTGGACCAGTAAAAGCTAGAGGAGGTCACTGGATTTGGAAATCATTTTAGATGAGGAGTCTTTGATCAAATGGGTTAAATGTTTTGTACATAATTTTTTCTGTCTAGATTTTTATGTAGTTCTTAACAGACAGTATCTTTACAAACATCAATTATGTAAGTTTTATCGAAAAGATGGTCATTTCAGTCTGAAGATCATATCTTAGTTTGGTGCAGAAAACTGACCTAATATATCTTGGACTATGATTTGTATTCCATTTATTTGACTTTTTTTTTTTTGAGCATCTATTCTATGGTAGGCTGTCATCTATTTCCTGTTCTCTTTATCAATTTTTCCACCTCTTACTTTACTTTTCCTCTCTCTCTCTCTCTCTTTTCTTTTTTTCTCCCTGGGTTAATCTTTCTGTCTTGCCTTCCAAGACTTTCAACTTCTGCAGTGTTGGTTCTGTCTTTTACTTCCCAGTGCCATGGTAAATTCTGCACCTGAATTCTTGTTGCAGTTCTGCCCTGATTCCTCCAGGTTTATTGTCTTTCTTTGGACTTTTCCTATCTATTCATCACATGGGACATGTTTTGTGAGATCCATGTCAACCTCACATGTTGATATCACACTCAGTCTTTCCTTTTTAATTTTCTGAATTTATCAGCTTCTCAAAACTTTGGATGTCTGAGCTATGTCTCATGGTCTTTATAGCTGGGTCATGTGCAATTTTGCTTAATTTTCTTCATCTTTTACACAGTATTTCTATTTCTTCATCTCCTTTCCTTTCCTTATTTTTTTTTTGTTCTTAGCTAAAAACAAAACTGGTACCAAATAAGTGGATCCTAGTGCCACAGCTGTTGCTCATATACTCACATTTGCAAATGATCGTGTTTAAGAAGGTAAGTGATGGGCAATAATTATTAATTACTGTATTTCATGAGGATTAAATGAAAGAGTATAAAATACATAAGCACATAATGGTGTTTCTTCAATATTAGCTTTAAAGATAAAAGAGAAGAGTGTATTCATGATGTTATAATTAAATCCAGTTGGAAAATATCCACAGAAGCCTCGTCACTAACTTATCCATCACTGCCACAGTGGCCTTGCAATGCCTTGCTCAGAAATGGAGAAAATGGGCTCCTTTTGCTGGCCCCATCTCTTCTAAAGCCCTCTCACTCATTCCATTTCTCTTCTCCAAATCAGGGCACCTTTCTGGTGTTGGCAAGAATTCCTTGGCTTCTCCCATGGTACTACTGTGGAAAGAGAAATTACTTGATTTGTCAGAAAGCATCTCATGCTTGAGACCAAGTTGTTCCATTTCTTGCATATGGGTAGCAGGGCTCAAGATACAGGAGCAGTTTCAACCCTCATGTTTCCCCCAGTTACACTTGTTTTTGTCCAGTCATGTCAAATTTTTTAAGTGTTGTGTGTGTGTGTGAGGGGCGGGGGTGCAGGTTATGGCTGCCTCTCTTCTCATTCTGGAAATAGCATCTATTTTATTGAAATATATGGGTAATACATGTTTGAGGTAAAAAGTCTGTACCACCAAATCTAAGAATACCAAAAAGTGTGTGTGTGTGTGTGTGTGTGTGTGTGTGTGAGAGAGAGAGAGAGAGAGAGAGAGAGAGAGAGAGAGAGAGAGAGAGAGAGAGAGAGAGAAAATGTTACCTGTGATCATCTAATCTGGGACAGGTCTGTTAGTTGCTCTCTGGTGGGTCCCTGGCTACTTGTGTTTCTTGACTTATATACTCAGTGCTCCTTCCTGGTGTTGGTACTGACTCAGCTGCTACCACATACCTGAGAAGGTGGCTCTTCCTGCTCCTGTGTTCCCATCCTGACCTATCACTGAGGCGGCTGGGTTAAAAGATGACATGGTGGAAAGTAGGTCATACGGATAGTGAGACTGTTCACTTCTTTTGCAGGGAGCAATAAAGATCACATCCACAAAGCTCAGGGCATGTGAATTATAAATCACAAGTTTTCCCTAAATCCAACCAGACAATTAAAGCACCCCATGTTACTTTGAGAGAAGTAATTGAAATTAAGGGAGGCAGTAGGGATAAGGCCTCAGGAAAAATACAGTGTTTGACTTGAAGTTGGAAATCCTGGCGAGGGACTTATTTGCTCCTCATATTTATTTGACCTCTTTGCCATTTGAATTCTTTTGAGAAAAGTAGCAATAATACATACTTCAAACAAGGATATGAAGATTAAAAGGAGATTTACACAAAAATACCCGTCTTAGGGGCTGATGTATACTAGGTGCTTAATAAATATTCACATGCATGTGCCTTACCTGTTATCATAGTTTGCAACTGTGAAAGCTTATTCTAACATGGAATATCACACTTAAAACCCAGGAAACTAGAGACAAAATCTCATATGTATTCACCTTGATTCTAGAAGTATCTACCAAGTTGGTTCTGGAAGTGAAAAGAGCAAAAGCCTATATTTGGGGAGCTCACATGTAAAGAGGGAAAATTTATAGGCAAAGGTGGAAAGCTTGCTACACAGAGTTATGTCTGACTTTCTCATGGTGGTGTGATACTCATAAGAACTCACTAGAGATGATGGAGAGCCAAACTCGATGTTGAGGGAGACAGGACAGTCCAAGCAGAGGAAAGAGCTCATGGCAAGGAGGAAAGGTTTCTGACATGCCTCCTATTCCTGGTGACATTTTGGTACAAGTGTGGCTTAGAGTCTATGGGTGGGATAGTAGGTCACCAGCAGTGAGACTGGGAGACAGGCTGTTTATTATCACTCCAGTGGCTTGGGTTCTCACTAATCTACCCGAGCCTGTCTTTGGGGTGAATGCTATGGTTTCTGCATGAGGGATGGAGGGAGATAGGAGAGAGGAAGGTCAAGGAGTGACAGCTAACCTCAAATGAAGTCTGGGCAGATAGCTAAGATGACCTTTAGTGGCTCTCACTTTGTCTTCTTGCCACCAGGCACCCACTTCTTGAATCAGCTCATTAGCCGCATTTATCCTTGACACATATCACTAGCACAAACCAAGGTGAAAGCTCTGAGATTATGTGGAAGGCCTGGACCCCAGAAGCATAGGGGTGGGGGAGCATCTATCCTGACAGTTGCTAAAAGCCCTATAATGCTGACTTTTCGCCTTCTCTTCCTCTGTCTTATAGCAATGGAATGGCAGAGACACAGCCCTCATGGTCACTCGTGTGGTCAACCACAGGCGTTTCTCAGCCACGGTTAGTGTGGCAGACACAGCCCAGCGCAGTGTTAGCAAATATCGCTGTGTGATCCGCTCAGATGGGGGATCTGGTGTTTCCAACTATGCGGAGCTGATTGTGAAAGGTGAGTGACACCAGTCGGAGCTTCTACTCAGAGTGGCAGCATCTGGGGCCTCTTCTGCTCCATCCCTTCACAGAAATTAAAGTCCTCTCTCCTGCAGTAGCACGAGACGCAAGTTTTCAATCATCCCATTCTCCTCAACCTACACAGCATCAAAGAGGAAGAGGATATTATAAAATTATGCAACAGTGTACCATTTGATTTAGATTGAGTCTTACAGATGGGGTACATACACAAAAGAGCAGGGGATACAGAGCTCAGAGGACATCTCCAAATTTGACTCTATTTTGTATTTAAAGTTTGGATGAACAAATATCCTTGTGCTCTGGTGACATTCTTCTGTAATTTTTGCACAGGATTGTTTCTGAGGGATTTTAAATTTAAAATTCAATAAAATGACAATATTTTGGGAAGACTTTTAAAATAAATAACCCCTACTCCGCTGGACTTGATTCAATTCTTTTCAATTTTCTTGTTCACCTTGAGGTGCTATTTACATGTTTTTCATTAAAATATGCATGTTATTTTCTTTTCTGCTTCTTTCAAGCACTTCTTTCAGAACTTCTATATAATATTATCATGCTTAATGGGCATATACTATTTCATCAAGTGCGTTTTCCTGTTTTTAAAAGTCCTTGTATTTGCAGTCATTAAGATAACTCCAGGTGTTTTTGCTTTTTCTTTCATTTGGGTGCACAACAATTAACACTTCCATGTAGCTTTTCTAAGGAGAACATTTTTATTCCATTGAACAAGTTTCTTTCCTTAAGATAAATTCCCCAGAGGTAGAATTGATAGGCCAAAGAATATGAACATCTTGATGTATTTTTCCTTGTTTTGCAATATAGCTTTAAAAAAAAATACCAGTTTAACAATTTACACTGGCAACATCAGCATATGGAGGGCCATGTTGTTATGTTCTCCGATTAAAATTTCAATATAGCATAATTTAGTGCATGAGATAATGAAGCTGCTCATATTACGCCAGTCACAGGAGGTTGCCTGGTGTGTTTGAAGGGAAGAAAGCATGGCTAGGTCCCCTCTAAGGCTTTAGAGTTGACTTTCTAAAGACTGCGTTAGTGTGGAAACCTTGACCTCACTTTGCTGGCTGTCCTGTGATCTACCCAGATCCAGGTTGGGGGTTACATGCTGGGTCCTCTGTTCTGGGCCATCTTGACTCCAGATGGGTATTCACGTGGCTGACCATGTGTTGTCACCAAAATCTCAGTGTAAGTGTCAACATGGTATCTTCTCCCAGAGAACTGCCCTGGCTCCTCTCTCTGTCATCGCATTCTGTCACATCACCTGTTCTATATAGCTCTGATCATGCTTCACAGTGACAGTTTCCCTTTCTTTGTTTACAGGGTGATTTCTTCTTGCCTTTTTGGAGATAAACTATGACAGGAGAGGCATCATCTCTCTTGTTCTAAGTCTCCCATTTAGCTCAATAACTGGCATGGGTTTGGTGTTTGCTGAACCGTGTGGACTTCCCAGTGCTTGACTGTTTTGATCTGCAGTCAGTCATATTGTAAGGTTCAATTTTAAAGAAATATGTGGAATAATGGATGAGCAAATGAATTATTGGCCTCAGCAGGGATTCATTTCATCACCATAATGTCATGAATGCTTAAGCTGAAGAACAACAAATTAGGCAGTCTTGAACAAAACAACGAATACAAAAATATAATCTTTAAATTTGTTTACATTCACTGCCATTAATATATAAAAGAAGCCATCACTTTGATCACATTAGGCTCATATCCTTGCCTTTTTTATGCTTTAAGATTGATTTGTGTGACACAGTGGCCTTTGCAGGGCTTTCAAATACCCAGTGAATATGTAATTTCCTGAGTTGTACCCTGGCAGGCTCATTATACATCTTCCTTGGCTGACCTTCCACTCCAGACTGGGAACCTCAGGAGAGAATTACTTGCATTCTTTTGTATTCTCTATGGTCTTAGGAGCACTAGTGCCTGGTATAAAGTTGGCGATAAGATATTAAGGCAAATGTGTGTTGGAGTTGGTGCTGTACTCTGAGGGTTTCATAGATGGACAAATGGACCCAGAAAATTCTTGGCTTATTTTGTCTGTGTCTACTATTCTTCTGCAGGATGGGACACATGGAAAGTCAAATCCAGAGGCTACTGAGCAGAGAATGTGGTGAACATCAGTGCCTTGGTTTAGAGAGGTGACCACTGGAAAAGTGATTCATCCTCTATTGGCTGTTCAGTCTGAGCCAGAGTTAAGGAGGGGACCGGTGCTCCCTCTGATGCTCAGTGCACTCACCAGGACTCTCATTATGACTCAGTGACCATGGGTGCTTTGAACCCTCACCTGCAGCCCTTGCTGCTCCAAGTTAAAGTTTGCTGGGTGCTACCCAGGCTCCTTTATAATGGACAATGGTGGGTTGGCATTGTCTATAATTTTACGTAGGTGAAATTCAGCCACATTTGTAGCATAAGAATATCACTTTTTAAGTGCCCATTTTCCTCTCATGTTAATATTCAGTTGGTGACAAGCCACAACTTGGTCCCTTGAATGTAGAGAAGTCCCTTCACATATGTTATCTCATTTTATCTTAATTGCAACTGTGAACATTGCTTGTATTTCAACTCATTTTATAGCTGAGCGGATGGGCACAGCCAGGTTCAGAAATAGGGTAGTACTCAGTGACAGAGCCCAGATCTGACCTGGGTCTTGCTTAATGCTATTTTGGTCACACCTGGAGGGCCTGGGGACTGTGGTCTTCTTGGCGCCTGGTAACATGTGTCATGTGAAATGCCAAAGTAGGTCTCAGGACAGGAGTCCCTGGGCCTGTCTAGATAACTTGCTGCTGTAATTCAGCACTTTTGGCTCACTTCTAGATTCTGAGAAAAGCACTTGAGCTGTGCCTGTGTGTGCACGTCCACACCCAAACCCACACCCACCCATCCGGAAGAGCTCCTGGTATCCAAGGAAAACAAGCAAATGAAAGCTAGGGCCACCCTGAAGCAAAGAAAAACTATCACCCAGGAGTGTGTGTGTGCCCAGCAACCATTGCAAAGCAGTGCACAAGAGCATTTTGGGGAGACTGGCATTTGAAGAATGACTTGCTTCCCCCTCTTAAGAGCTCTTTGTCTTTGCTGAGCCAGGGTGCTTAAGTGCTTTAATATTGAAGTAATTGCAAAAAAAAAAAATCAAGGGGAAAATATTAATCTTTCTCTTTTTCCAGGGAAGAGAGAGAATCTAAGAAACAGCACAAAAATTATATTAAACATCAAGCTCTGTCCTAGTCGTGGGACTGTAACCTGCATTTCTTGTTCTTGAATGCTGATAAATTTATATTTTTCACAAGTAGTGTGGGCCAAGGGGTCTGGAGCCTTTGACTGATCCTGAGATGTTACAGAAAGAAAATAGTCTCCCTGCAGTTTTCCTGCATACAGGTTTCCTTCATTTGGTTCTTGTTCGGCAGCGAGAGAGAACTGCAGGCTCTCAACTCTGATTGTCATGCTTGGATTTAAATCTTGGCCCCAACTTGTCTCAATTCTGTGACTTTAAACAAGGCATAAACCTCTCAGGGCCTCATCTGGGTCAATCTGGAGACCGAGTATAGGATTGTCTTCCTCAGAGGGAGTTGTGAGGATTAAATTCATTAATGTAGAAATTCTCAGAACAGTGTCTGGTGTACATGTTCTAAAACATTTGCTAAAAAACCAAATAAGTGGCCCATGAAAGTGATATTTCCTAATAAGGAGGCAAAAAGGAGAAGGGCTCTGTAGGTGGAACAGGGGATCTGATTCAGGTGTCAGTTTATTTAGTTCTTCTGTGGTCTTGGAGAAATAATTGAAGGCCTCCACAAAGTGTACATCCTGTGTTCTCTCCCCACACAGAAATACACTGAGTATAAGAAAAAGGAGGAAGGGAAAATGTGACTTGGAACACTGGGTCATGGGTTTTGTACAGGTCAGAGCTCTCTGGGTCTCTTTCTGTGTTTGTACTGACAGGAAAGTCCAGTAGCTGGGCCATCTTGTCTTCAGCCATCCACCTCCACTGGCATCATTCCTTTCAACTCTTGGCCATTGTTTTGGTTGCTTTTCTCTTGTTGCTGTGACAAAATACCTGATGCCCAAAGTGAAGGAAGGAAAGATTTATTTAGCTTACAATTTGTGTAGATTTCAGTCCATACTCATCTGGCTTAAGGCAGGGTGGTATGGCTAAGAGGTGGCCATTCATGGTGGCTGCAAGAAAAGGTGAAAGGGAGTGAGCACACCTCATTCTCTTCCTTATATGCCATGCAGGCAATCCGCTCCAGGGTGGTGCAGCTCACACCACCAATCCCAGCACTAGACAATGAACCAATATCAAACTCTAGATTCAGCCACCACCATGACTGCATAAGGGTTTGAGGGGGACATCCAGACACAAACCATAACAGTCATGCTGCAGCAGGGAGCTCACAGGGACCCTCAGTGCCTGAGGTGCCTAAGCCAGGGCCACTATGATGGTTTCCAGGGCAGGTGCTCACATCCAGCCAGGCAACAGAAGCCAGAAGCACAGGCTGATCTGTCTCCTCCAACACATGTGAGTCCGTGGCAGGCTGGCTAGTGGCTCATGTGCCATGCTGGGGTTCTGAAAGTGAGGGTTTCAGAAGATGCTACTGAATTTGAGAGTAGCCAACATCAAATTCTCTGGGTGATGTTCAGACTACAATGCAAGTAAATTGCAGTTAATTCCAAAGAGCTGAGTTGTGATAGTTCAGAGTACCTAGGTATATGTTAGATGACTCTGTAAAGGAGGTTTTGCTCAATTGACAGCTCAGTCCTCAGCTTACCTATTCCATACCAGTGTTCATAAGGGTACATAATTGTTTCCTTGTTTTTCATTTTCCAAGTGACTTTGATTGTCAAGTGTTTTAGATTGTCTCTATAATATCTTCAACCAAATTGATTTAGCTGCATCCTGAAGAAAATGTTCTAATTCATTCACTGGTTTTTAGTGCTAATTTTTAAGCCAGTCTTTGCTTCATTTAACAACCTATGATAGCCTCGGAACTCTTATCCATGCAGGATTATTGCCTAGAAAAAATACAATATTGGTATTGATCATCAGGAGTTTGTACTTAAATACAGCTTCTAACTAAGCCGCTTGGGTAGGGGCAAGGATAGGGATTGTTTACCGAAATAAAACACATCTTATTCCTGTTCACAGCTGCCTGTGTGACTTCAGGTAAAGAATGCATTCACTCCTGGTCTTAACTTTCATCATCTGTATAATGGCAGTGAATATATCTAATTAGGTCTTTATGACAGAGAGACAAAATAACATGTGTAGATCCTAGTACAAGTTAAGCCTCTAAGAGAGATCTGTAATTACCAATAATCATATTTATGCCATCATTATTAAGAGATGTTACCCAAAGACTGACAGTTTTTCCTCATCTCAGCTTACAGGAGTGACATCCTGCACCGTGATAATTTAAATTTAGATCAACTGGAGGTTTCCCCATACAGAAGGAGGATTGAGACCACCAAATTCATCCCACTGGCTAAGATCAGTTATAGCATGCTTTACTTATATTGCACTGTCTTTTCTTGTTCCTTTTTCTTCTTTTTCAAACATTTTATTTCAATGCTTGAACACTTCTTGAAGCTGTGTCAGGTCAGGGCACACTGAGCCCATACTCTGGGTTGGCAGCAGTGGGCTGCCCAGTTCTGAGGTCACATGGTTCATGGTTTACCACTTTTCTAACGTGACCTGTTTTACACACTCACTAGTCTGGTTCTGTACTGATTTGACTTTACAGCTTCTAGTTGAAAGATAGAATAGCTAGAGTAGCAGACTCACATTTTTTCTGTATTCATTTGCTTAATAAAGATTTATTGAGCTCAGCCAAGTGCTAGAAAGTAGGGTAAGCTTGTGGGTTGGCAAGAAGACACATAAAAATCTCTGGTACATGACCAGAGAAGTCATGTCAGGCTCCTGCTAAACATTTTAAAAGTAACCCTACGATGTAAGCCCTGTGAGCATCCCCTTTTTATAAATGAAGGTGTGGAGAATCAGATGCTATGGAGTGTTCCTAAGGTCACAGATCTTACAAGTGGCAGAGCTAGACCTGTCTCTCCTATCCCACATATCTTGCAAAATCCAGTATAGTGAGTCCTGTAATCAGATATGAGCTGAGGACATATAGAGGTTGGGACCATTAATACAGTCTGGAAGAGTCTGGAAGTAGAAACTTCTCTGAGCTAGGTCCTGTGGTCTGGCAGGCTCATGAGCAGGGACATCCCGGATTAGTTTTGAGACATGAGTGGCAGACATATTTGGGACTGGAAAGATAGCCAGGGGGACATTTGCGCTCTTTATACCAGAATAGGAGCTACAGGAGTCGGGCTCCACTGCAGCCCTGCCCTTAGCTAACATTGTGCTATACTCATGGAGCTCTGTGTCCAACTCTTTCCTTGTTGGACCTGTCTGTGCCCTATGAAAAGCTTCTCTCAGGCAGCTGGTTCTGGCCAAAGACATAGCCTGTGTTTGCAAGAGGAGAGAAGATAAAAAGCATCAAGGGCTGGGAGCCCAAGGAGCAAAAGTTTGAATGCTAAAGGACCTGCGATACAAGAAATGAGACAGGAGACAAAAGGTATCAAATAAATGGGACATTTTTAAGCAAGTGGCCACTGTGGACATCTGGAGCTTAGTCTTACTGGGGAATTCTAGAGATCAGTGTGGAATTCCTGAGGCATGAGGGAGCTGGGACCTCCAGGATTGATTAAGGGTTTCTCCTGAGGGTGTTAATTTTCTGGTTGCACATGGGGAGGGTGTTCCTGGGGCTTTGGAGAAAGTCTGTGGCCAATAAGGTTTGATATGACAGTCAGAAGTTGGCCAACATGCACTAAAATAGTAAAGCCTGAGACAGAAACAGGATATATCAGTTACTGCAGCATCACAACCTTCTGAGTGACCAAGGATCCTTGCTGCTGCCTCCTCAGTGGGTGCAGCAGTGGAAGAAAAGCATCTTTCAGGAAAAAATATGAAGCCAGCATCACCCTGAGCAGTGTACTTGGAGAGCCACTAAAGCAATGCAAAGGATCCCTCAGACCTGAACTCTCATTTCCTGCCAGTTCTTAGAGCAAAGGGGACCTGGAGGCCTGTTTTTCTCAATGGTTGGAGATCAGGCTTCGGTACAACAGCATGGGCTAGCCTTTAGCTTCTGTTTTGGTTATATCTCCACCTCCCAAGTCTACATCAAACCCACCTCTTCTGCCTTTCTACACCCTGGACCAGAGGTTGGTGAACTTCCTGTATAGGTATGTTAGTCATATCTCTAGCATTGTGGGCATTACAGTCTATGATCCAACTTCTTAGCTCTGATGTTGTAGCAGAAGCAGGGGTACAAAATATGCAAATGAATGAGCATAAGTGTGTGCCAAAAGTTTAATTATACAGACCGGTAGAGGGTAGATTTGGCCCATGGGCCACCATTTGCTGATCACTATGCATGGGGCCAAATCCCTTCCTTTTTTTCAGTTGAATGACTCTTCCACTTTCCTCTTTGCTCTGTTTTTGACCCATTGAGGTCTATTCTGTATGCAGCAACCTGAATGATAGTTTTAAAACAAGTTAAATCATGACATTTCCTGCACAAACACTCCAGTAGTTCTTGTCCCCCTCAGAATGAAACCCAAACTTCTTCCCATGGCCTCTAGATAGGGCCCTTTTCTGTCTCTTTGGCTTCTGACTCCAGCCCCATATTTGTCTTCCTATTTTCTTTTATAGCCACACTGGTTCATTTCTTTTTCTTTGAACCATACCAAGCTATTGCTGACTTTAGGACCTTTGCACTTGCTATTTTCTCTTTGCTTGAAATATTTTTCTTCCAGATAATTATATGCCTCACTTGTTTCATTCACTCATTTTTCTGCTGTGGCAATAGCTTCTCATGGAGACCTCCCCTGACCACCTTATCTAAAAGAACACCCCCCCACACACACACACTGCAACCCCTGCCCCATGTATGGTGTTTTCATTTTCTTACTATGTCTTATCACCCACAACCTGACATTGTCATTTTCATGTGGGCACATGTTAACTTTCGATCACAATAACGGAATACCTGAGCTAATTAACTTATGGAAAGAAAAAGGTTATTTTGTCTCATAGATTTGGAAGTTCCAGCTCAAAATCATGCAAAGCTAATGCTTTGGACATCTGATGGGCGTGCTGGATGACAGTGGTGGGTATTACATTGTGGGGCAAACTGCTCACCTCTTGCAGGAGGCAGAAGAGGAAAAGGAAACTGAGGTCTCACAGTCCCTTTCAAGGGCACACCCCCAAAGACCTAAGGACGCCCCACTCCTAAAGGTTCTGCCACTCCCCAGGAGCTCTACCCTGGCAACCAAATCCTTTGGGGACCTTTGTAGGGTCATCTGAGATCCAGACTGCAGCAGTGCACCATCTATCTTTCCTAGCACAGAAGATTCTGAAGGGAGAAGATTTGTCTCCCAATCCTGCTAGGTTTACAGCACTGGGGCTGGACCTGGCATGCAGAGGTTCTGTGGGGAGTTCGCAACCTCTTTCTTCACAATCATGCAGCTGCCTCAAAGGCAATTCACTGTCTCTTTCTTTTTGAAATTTTGCTTTTTAAAGTTTTATTTTATTTTGATGGACATGTGACAACTACGAGTTTGTGGGGTATAGTGTGAGATTTGAATGTTCTCACCACAAAGAAACAACAAGCGTTTAAAGTGATGGATAGGTTTATTACCTGAATTGATCGGTGACAGTCCTTCGATTCTTTTTTTTTTTTTTTGCCTTTTCTGTGCCTAGTGTAAACTTTATTTATTTATTTTTATTTTATTTAAAGAGAAAAAAAAAGCAAAACAGAAAAAGGGGTAAAAACATTGTAGAATTTCAGAAAAAAATAAACTAAGAAATCACTGGTTGATCAATTACATATTGTTTTCTTAGACATAGTTGTTCAAGTTACAAAGTTAAAACATACAAAGTAGACATTCAAACAGTGAGGTTGCAAACAATTCTGTTCAGTGATCCAATAAAAACTTAGCAACATGGTTATCAATCCTACACACTTAAACATAAAGGCAGTTATATCCTTTAGAGCACTTTCTTTTCCTCCTTTAGTTTTTAAGTCCATTATCTGTTTAGTTATATCCTGTTTCAGGTTGCTCAGTACCTCACTGATCTGTTTTGTTGTTGTTATTTACTTTTTAATCACCTTATATTATTCTGTTGCTTTGTTTTTGAGTTTCTCCTCATCCATGCCCCATGAATCAGCTTTGGTACAGTTGGGAGTTTTTGGAGGCATTTTGTTACTTTGCTATCTACTTTTTTTTTTTTGGAGGTAGCAAAATAGAGCAGAACAAGACAGAACAAACCCACGTGAGGCAGTGTAGTAAAATTAGTCCTTCGATTCTTAACCTCTCGTTGTTTGAGGTTGTTTTACTCCTGTTTCTGAGGAAGTTCTGTCCACTTGACAGCTCACTCTAGCTTTATCTTGTCCTTTAAGTATTACATTTTCCTTCATACTTGTGGAAGCTATAAGCACAGTTCCCTGTGTTCCTCTATGGCCTTCTCTTGGCCTGCTTTGGTTGCAGTATTGCGTTTTAGTGAATCTATCCAAAACATGCTACTGATGCAAACTGCCATATGACCATAGCATGACCACTTAACATAAGCTGGACTTTCTTCAGTTCCATTTGAGGTAAGATTTGCCTCAAGCTGAATCCTACCTATGTTACCAGGAGCCCTTCATATGGGAATATATGGGCTCCAACCTATGTCTAAAAGTTTAACAATTTTCACATCTGATTTAATCTGCCTTCTCCCCTCTTTTCACTTTTTGCCTGAATTTGGCTTTTAGAGAAAACCCTTAGCATCCTCATCATCATCTATGCATACTCTGTGCTGGAAAATATCTGAATGTGCAGATATTTTTTTGCCTTTCTTTAGTCTTAATTTTTATGATTAGATTGCATCAATTTTTTGCCATAACCATAATTGTCTAAAACATATAGATTGCAAATCAGAGGTATTGGTTTCAAATACTAATGTACCCTGTGCCAACTTTGTGCATTAGGAATATCATTTTATGACTCTGATTATACAGTGGAACCAAGGTGTTGGATCCTCTAGATTTGGGGGCAGGATCATGGAAATAGAGATACTAGGTAAACAAAGTTTCTCTCTGCATCCTTATCTTTATGAGTTCTTGTCCTCCCACATTTTCCAGCATCCTCACCTTAGTCTCTGGCTTCCTCTAACATCTCAATTAGCTTTTCATAGTAAAAGAGAACTGACAGATGGGAGAAAAGTGAGAATTTTAACTTGAACATATGTGTGTGGGGGAAGCTCATTGGGAAATATCTATGTATATTATACTCTATATGGGCACAAAGACCAGCTTATTTTTAAAGAAGTGTAAATGTGGATAAATAAAACCTGACAAGTATTGGTTTCCTTGAATTATTTTGACTACTTCATCAGCTGCATGCTGATGTGTTGCTTTAACAGTATTAACACATTTAGAAATTAAATCAAATGACAATTGCATTAAATCCTCATTCACTTGGAACATTACCCTCTTGTGATCAAATGGAAGAATGATCTGCTGCCATGAAACAAGTTGCAAAGGTTGCAATTAGCTACTGTTTGTGGACCATTCATTGCATGTGAGACACTACACTGGCTGTCTGCATGTGAGCTTGTAGTTAATCTTCACTACAGTTCTGCATTACAGATGAGGATGCTGACGCCCTGTTACTCAGCTTTTCAGTTGTGGAATCCTGGTCTGTCTTCCTCTTGTTGTAAGGGAGACTATTTTTGATGTGCCTAATTCTAATTTTCCATAATGCTTTATTCTGTGGTAGACTTATGTGGAATATTGTTTTTAGGGACCTAAGTTTCAAGCTCAGCTAATTTCACTTAAAGCATGGCCTGCTGCTTTGGAAAGATGCTCTGGTTATTCCCTCTGTCTCTCACTGCAGCCTAATTCACCTCTAGAAGTTGCAGCTTTTGCTTGAGCCAGTGATTCAAAACTGAGAGTGATTCTTTCATCCCTTTGGGTATGTCTTGCCTGGAGACAGTCTTGTCATCACTGGGAAGAAGGATACTGGCATCTACTCCAAGTAAAGCTCAGAAATGGTCCTAAACATCCTATAGTACACAGCACACTCCTGCAGTGAAGAATGATTCAGCTCTAAGGGAGCAGTTGTGGTGAAGTAGAGAAGCCTTGGTCCAGACCCCTCCTCTACTTTATCTCTGATGTCCTGGTGTTCAGCTGCAACCCCATGGGCTTTGGGGTCAGATGCATTATGAGATGCAAGAGAGAAGGAAGGTGGGAATGTTTATGTGACCATGAAGAAGTGATTCAGCTTATCTGAGTCCAGGTCTCCCCTGCTAGAAAGTTAACAGTTGACTATAATTTACTTATGAAGTAGAGTCTCCTCTCTTCTGCTTTCCAATTAAATACATTTTGAAACACGGTAAGGAAAATGCTAACTCCCCAGTGCTGAAATTTTGAGAAACTTCCATTGAGTCTGGGACCAATAAAGCTGACTAAGTGCCCATCAAATTATGTGGGCTGATCCTTGTAATGAAGGGCTACACTTTCCAGCCTGCCTTATTCTAACTTGGGCACTACAATTAGTTCCAGTCAAAGAACATGAGCACAAGTTCTTTATGTTCTTTCAGGGTCAAGGAGTTAAAAAAAGCAGGTCATCATTTACACCATTTTCTCTTCCTGCTTTGTCTGCCTAGAAACACAACTTCAGGAGGTGACAGAGTCAAAATATTGAACAGTATGGACCCATGAATCACCTTGTGGAGGAAAATTATCTGTAAGCAGACCTGTTATTTAGATAATAATAAATTCCTGTTAAGCTACAATGCCTTGGGTATAATTTGTTATAGCAGCTAATATTATCCTAATTCATACAAATTGGATGGAGAGAAGCCATTAGCCACCTCCCTATGCTTACCTCTTCAGCCCACATATTCTAGCCTAGTTAGAAATGAATAGGTCGATACTTCTTCTTTCTTCTACTGATACTGAGATCAAAAGTCTAAATTCTCTATGACCTGAAGGCTGGACAATTATCATTTGGGGGGATGTTGAGTTTTTAAAAATTAAAAAAGTCTCTGTCTCAACAGTTATGGATTTATGTCAAGTCTGTAAATTTGGGAACATCCAAGGGAGATATTGTGAGTATATGTGAAGAAAAAGTCTTGGAGTTATCTTAGCTGTTACCCATGAAGTTTAGGAACCAAGGGAGCTCAGGCAGATCCTGGCTGATGTGAGTAGAAGAGTAACTCTTACACTAGGATTCTAAGAAGTGGTGATGTCCCTGTCAGGTCAGTCCTGGTGCATGTGGCAAGGCATCCGATGTAGAGTCCAAGTTGGCCCAGCTGGTCATGGAGCTGGCCTTGTGTCCATACCCAGTGTGCTGTCTCTTTCAAGCCCACTTAGCTGTTGGTGAGCCCAGAATGCAACTGGGTATGCAATGGCGAGAAGAAGTGGAGTAAAGCACTTTGCCCTTTAAAAGCAGGTGCTACCTGTCATTTAAGAAATGATCTTCATGAAGAAATTGTGGCCACACATTTAAACATGTAAAAGACAAAATCGAAGCATGAGGCAGATCCCGTAAAGCAGGATCTTGGTGACCGAAGTGGCATGGATGGCTCTCAGGATAATTGATGCCGTTTCCTATGCCCATGCTGCACTGTTTGAAAAGTCCACATCCAAGTGCCCTCCCTGCCAGCTTTGTGTTTCTCCTGCTGCACGGAGCTCAGAGCCAGTGCTTAGGGAAAGGCTAGCCGAGAAGAGATGTGGCTTCTATTCTGCTGTTACTTAGGCCTGAGTGACCGTTTTTCAGGGCCTCTACTTCTCTCTTTGTCAAAAGACAGGATTGTATTAATTAGGTGTGGTTCTCTTACTTCCTTTTCTTAAACAATAGAATGCATTCCTAAAATAGTAAGAGAAACAAATGCCACAGCTATGCCTCATTGGGGATGCAAGCATAGTAGAAAATCTCTTTTTCCCCACCACCTGGGCAGATTTTGGCTTCTCTAAAGTATTTCTTTTTTCCTAACGCATGTGATTCTTTTCCCTTTTCATGCTTTCCTGGACCTGGCAGAAAAACAGACTAGGGTTTGGTCTCCTCTTAAAATGAAATGTGCATGTACCAGGTTTTCATTATTAATCAGAATAGCATGCCTGTTGCTTTCTTTGTGTATGGAGAGAAAGCAGATGCGACTTGCTTTCAGCCCAGTAAAAGAAGCTTTTACTTTCTGATGGAATGCAATGTAGTAGCAGGGAGCGTGTGGTTACTGGCAGAGTGATCATCTGTTCACAGTAAGGGTGGGCCTCTCCTTTTTGAATTAATCAGCAGCAAAAGGTACTCTGTAGTGTGTGTTTCTGATGTCTTATGTGCATGAGGGAGGAGCCACCAAGGCTCCATGAGTCAGGACTGTGGTTTACTGTGTCTTCCAAGCAACTGACCATGTTCTTAGGATAGTGAAAGGGCTTTAAGTTAGAAGCAAGTAAGCAGGGCTGTGTTTGACTTCTGGCTTGGTCCTCTTCTTGCTGTTGAGTTAAACTCTGCAAATGACGGAAGCTTAGTTTCTCCATCCATAGAAAGGGTTTAATGATGTTGCTTGCTTCACATTTTCGAAGCTCAGTGAAATGAAGTATGGGAATCACGGCATGGGAGGCCTACTTCTTACCGGCTGGGGAAATTCAAAGATTCTTATGACAGCATTCTTTGTTCTCTCTGCCATTTATTTTTCCTTCTGAGTAAGTAGAAAGACTACATTTCTCTCCCTTCTGCATCTGGATGAGGCCAGAATAACGTGAGCCCCTGTGATGTAAACACCTTCCTAGCCAGGCCTGTGAAACGTTCCTCATGTGCAGCCTCCCTCTTTCCCCTTGCTTTTGTGACATTGGAGATCACATGTGCAGGTGGGCAGAATCTCTGGATAGAATGTTGGGTCCCTGAGTGACCACTGATCCTTACCAAGTCACCTCAGTGCTTCAGGATGGGTCTGGCCCTACTCGGACCCTTCTTGCTTTTGGGACTTAGATGCCCATAGCATCTGGGCAGTGCCATTGTCCCTATTTGGCCTTTGGTAGGAGTCCACCAGTGATCTGAGCAGTTGTGCTGAGTTGGACTCAGCAAGGGGAGCAAGCCAGTTCTACTGTCTACTCTCAGAACTGGTGCTTCAGAGGGCTTTCCCTTTCCCCAACTGTTTCTGCCATAGGTGCCTCTGTGTTCAGCTCCATGACTTCTGTGACTTACCCCTGTGAGCTGACTGCCTATTTTGATCTTTCACCCTTGCCCCCCGCTGAGCTAAGGTAGCCCATTAAATGGCTACCCAAACTTGCAGGCCTGGAGACCAGGGTGACTCTCAGATATCTTTGCAGGTATCTGCTGAGTCCCTGACTCCATTGACTTTATTTCTTCATTTCTGTGATGAGCAGAGATGAAGGAAATGGCAGGACCCCTCCTTCAAGGCCTTGATGTATTTCCAAGAGTTTCATGCTCCATATATTCTGTCCCAACCCCAAGCTATCATCTGTCCTGTTTTCCCTTCTATGGCCACAACTGTCAGACTCCTGAATGACTTCTGGTCTCCAATGTCTTCAGTGGGCAGCCTACTGTTTCTGGAAGTCACCTTAAAAAACAAGCACCTGTGCCAGGGTCCCTGGGGCTGCCCCTGAGAGTCGCTCTCTCAACCCCCAAAGTTACCTGCCACTGGAATGTCGTCAGAAGTCACCCTGACTTTGAATGCTGGTGTAGAATTTGTTCTCTCTTACCTTTTTGCATATTCTAGGGATTTATATTCTTCTGCTCATGTCTAACTTCGACTGGTTTTGTGTTCTTATTGACATTTTATCTCAATTTTCTCTCATTTCCTACTGCTCTGTACCATCCTAATTTGGAACTCAGCTTTTCTTCCTTGTAATTTCTTCATCCTTTAACCAATACATGTACATGTACATCCACACACACATATACATGCTCAAATTATTTGTAGCAGACTATTGAGGGTTTTGGGCCAATAGAAGGAGTTTTTGGCATAGGAAGGTAAATGGACCTAAGCAAATGTAAGGAATCCCTCTTCTTACAAGTGCCCTGGCCACCTGAGCATTAGGAAGTTCTTGGTAGTAGAGGCACTGGCCTCCTGCCATGATGTCCGGCTGCTCCTTCTCTCACTTTCCTAGAGACTCTTAGGTAGAACAGATCCACTTGCCAGTTCATATCTGCCAGACCCACTTGCCAGTTCTTACTCACTGGATCTCGATTAATTCCCTCTGGCTATGCATGGCTTTTCCCTGCCTCCTTTTTGCATCTCAGAAACAGGACCCTTCTCACAGCCAGGGTTGATCTATTCTTGCCTCAGTCCTTAATGCCTACCTGGATCTGGGGATCTCCACCCACACTCTGCTCTTGTCCTGCCAATGCCATGTGACCCTCAACACAGCACTAAGAGGACTCAGTAGGGGATACTTTGAGCAGGCAGGCAGAAAGGGAGACACTCTTGGTTTGGACCCTCAGTGTGAGGGTGGTGCCCCAAATCTAAGTAGGTTTATCCCTGAAGCAAGTTTTGGGCATGCTCAAATGGGAGGTCAAACATTCCATCTGAACAAGTTCAGTTCACAAGTGGCCTTCCACCAGAGTGAAGCCATCATAGCAGAACTTTAAAATAGACTGTTCCCATTGTTATTTATGGCTGAAATTAGGGGGCACAAACTGTAGACCACCAGCTTCCATGCACAGCCATCCCAAGGCTCAGATGATATAGCTAGAGCTCTGTCTCTATTTCCTTCTCTGTCTGCTCCTCATTGACATACTCACAGGGCAAGTCAGAGCCAAATGAGGACAGGCAGCTCTCGAGCCACACTTTCTTATTTCACAAACTCAAGAGTAAGAGAATTTGCTTTTCAATAAGTCTGCATGTTAGTACCATCAAAGGGTTCTGCCCATCCCTGTGTGAGTCAAGCATCCAAAATTGGTCCAGCAGCATTTGGAACAGCCCAGTCAGAGTCATATGCCCAGTTTTGTGTCCAGAGCATGAAGTCAGCCCCTCATGATGAGAACAGGGTACAGGAACCTTTCCCTTTAGGAGGATTCTGGGAAGACAGAGTGGGGTAGACATAGATGGAATCCCCTGGCATATGACCCTCCCCGCTAAAAGAAAGGATCTGACCACATAGCCAATGAAGTGTGATGGGCAGGTCTACAGTTTGTGCCCCTGGGTTCAGCCATAAATAACAATGGTAATGGTCCCCTCAGAATTTCTGCCATGATGGGTTTCACTCTGCTGGAAGACCACTGTTGAACTGAACTTGTTCAGAGCTGAGCTGTGTACCTGTGTCTGCCTCTGGTCTGTCTCTGCCTCTCCTTCTGTGCTTCATCTTCCATATTAGTGGGCTTTCCTGTTGCTGAACACAATACTTGACACCCACAATTTAGAGGAGGAAAGGTTTAATTGGCTCATATTTTCAGTTTATGATCTGCTGGTTCCAAAGCAGAAGCATCATGCAGGAAAGATGTGGAGGAGCCAAGCTGGTCAGTTCTTAGCATCCAGGATGCAATTCAGGAGAACATTGGCAAAAAGGAATGTGCAGCACCCCAGGCCCTGCCCCACTGCCCACCCGGACACACCCAGGTACCTGCTTTACTAACCTACTAGGCATTTCTCTTTCTTTCTTTCTTTCTTTCTTTCTTTCTTTCTTTCTTTCTTTCTTTTTCTTTCTTTCTCTCTCTCTCTCTCTCTCTCTCCTTCTAACATCTAGTACATTTATTAGAAAAGAAGAAGGTTATGAAATATCTTCATATCTTTCCTTAAGAAATTAGATATAAAAGACAGAATAAAACCAAAAACAAATCAAAGAAAATAATAAAGATGAGAAAACACAATCCCTTGTTAAAATGCCAACATCATTTTTCATAAAGATTAACATTTTGATTCTTACTTTTCTGAAAAAATACAGAAGACTCAGAATAGTCTAAACAAGTTCAATAAAGGAACAAAATTAGAGCTCCAACCCTCCCCAGTCCCATGGCTTATCACACAGTTATACCCATCATGACAAAATGGCTTTGATAGCAAGATAGACAAATGATCTCGGTACCAATATGGGGTCTGCTAGGCAATTCTTAATCCACTGAAGTTGATGTATCAGGATTAACCACAAGGATTACATGTATTTCCTTTATCTTCCTTTCTCTCAGGACCCAGCATGCTTTCTTGTCAGTGTCTGCCCTCTCTCCTGCCACACTTCTGATGTGATCAAAGGTCACGAGCAGGTAACAGCCCACCACTCACCACAGCCATGCTGGTCAGTTTTTCTGGTGTTGCTGTCTCCTCCTGAAGAACACAGCTTCCATTCCTCCTTCTCCCTCTTTCCTTCTCTCCCGCTGTCCTCCCTCTCTATGGCTCCTGTGCGAAGGCTTTCCTCTTCATTGTTTATGAACATGGCATGCAGCTCTATAAATGCAGCACTAATTAGGGATTTAGCTCAGCAGGACAGTGCCTGCCTGGCAAGTGCTAGGTCATGAGTTCGATTCCTGGTACCAAAATAAAAATGAATGAATGAATGAATGAATGCAGTGTCATTCATGTCCACTCTGAAGAAGCTGTTGGTGTGGATCGTCCCAACTGTGTCATGAGGTGCAGGACTGGAGCCTGCAAGGTGTGTGGTATTAACAGCTTCCTGTGTGTATTCGGTGATCAAAGACAGCAAGTAATGAGTACTATTTGCCACTCTTTGGAGTCATTACAGAAATATATAGTTTGGGTGGTACTGCCTCAGTTTCCAAATGTGTCAATTTATTGGTCCAGCAATGAGACATACAGGATGGCACTTTTCCTGTCTTGAAATAATCATGTTAGTGGAAGAGAACATAGGGAAATGAGTTAATGAGTGAGATAATTTTAGAGAATGCCAAGAATGTGGCTCTTAGCTCTGAATAGTGTGTGCTTTGTGGACAGGAGTTGCCTGGGTATAATTCTATGGTGCAAAAGCAAGCCACAGGATGGTTTCTTTTCAGGTGACAACTCTGCCACTTTCTGCCTGTGACTGAGACAGGCCACCATGTTGGAGCAAGCCTGTTGTCATTCCTATAAGCACAGTGAGACTGATTGCTAGGGTTGTGAACAAGACAGAAGCTGACAGCTCCCCACCCTCAGGGCTAACTCTTCTTACCTCCTAGCCTTGTCCTGCTGGGTGAGGTTTGGTATTTCTGAATGTGGGTATTGGGTTGCTTCAACACACCACCCCTCAGGGGCCAGGGTACACATTCAGTCTGCTTTTATATTGGTTTCCCAGGGCTGTTATGACAAATTCCACCCACTGCAAGGATTTATTTTCTCATGGTCTGGAGGCCAGAAGTGACAAAGCAGAGGGCCCACAGAGTTAGTTTCTTCTGGCAGTTCTGACAGAGACTGTTTTCTGCCTCCCTCACAAGGGCTTCTAGGTATGCATCCCTGGAATGCCCAGGCATGGAGCTGGTGTGCCTGGTAATCTCCGTTACCCTTTAGCTTGACAATGCATCACTGTAATCTGTCTCTGTTACCGCGTAGCCTTCTTCTGCATGCATTTCTGTGTCCAGTCTTCTTATAATGACACTAATAATTGGGTTGGGCCTGTCTGCATCCAGAAGGACTTCATCTTAGCTTGATGTGCTCTGCAGAGACTATTTTTAAATAAGGTCCCATTCACAGGTATCAGAGATCAAAATTCAAACATATCTTTCTAGGGAACACAGTTCAATCCATGACACCTATATATATTTTATAGATTTGAGACTTTCCTCCTAACTCCTTCTGAGATAGTTTCAAATGTCTTCACTTCTGAAGAATTCAGGTACCTTCTTTTATGATACAGAGCAAGTGTGTTTCTTCCCAGGTGAGCACAGTGGCCACAGACCCCCTGGGAAGTGGTAGCAGCCAAGATCCTGATGTGGCTTTGGCTGGGAGGTGAGGACTGAGTCTTTACTTCCCTCTCTCTGTGTGTCAGAGCTTGCTCTCTCTTGTTTTTCAGATCTCTTCTGCCTCCTGCTGTCAGATAGAGCCTTCCTCACCCCTCTGTCGGCCCCATTGCTCACACAAGGGGCCTGTCCATGAACTGGACCCCATGACTTTCCAGCCGTAGTTTTCATGTGACTTGCCCATGAATGCCCTTCCCGAGTAGGCCAGATAGAGTTCAGTCTCCCCACTGCTACGTGACTTGTCCTTGTGCTTGCTTCTTAGCTTTCTGATTCTGATTCTGTCTTCCCTACACTTGTCATCCAAGGTGACTTCTCTAAACTGCACATCATGTAGCAAATATGCCAAGTTCATTAGTTTATGACTTCAACATAATGCACTGGAACAGTCCTTATTCATCCTTTGCACCTTGTCCTTGGCACTTTGAAGGACCCAGCAGGTATTTGTTGTATAAATGCAAGATAGTCTTCAGGTACTTACTGCCTCCTTGAGGAGGAAGGTGAAGCCCTTCACAGTATTTTTTTCTTCCAGGCCAGTCCACTTCATCCCATACTGGAAACCATCCAAAGTAATTAGAGGCAGCCTCTATGCCTTTGCACTGACTACTCCCTTTTTCTTGGGAATATTCTTCTCTACTTTGCCAACTGTTTCATAGTTCAGCCTAAGTATTTCCTCTCCAGGGAGGATTTTCCCACCATCATAAGGTACAATAAGTGTCCCCAAATCTTCAGCTACCTGGAAGGAACCCCTGCTAGATTATAATCTCTTTGAAAGCTAAGCACTGTGACCAAGATCGCTGTGTGTCACAGGAACTATATTGGGGGCTGGTCTCATGAAATCAAATAGCTCTTTAATGTGTATGAAATGATGAGCATCTCCCCCCAAAAGCCCAGAATTATGATTTGAATTTTCTAGAGCAGGAATCAGAGAGTCAGAGAGGTACAGTGACCTGAGTAAGGACACCCCGAGGTGGAGCTGGTGAGATGAGTGACAAGTTCCTATTGAGACAGGGCATGCACAGGGCATATAGGGCAGCAGATGCCAGCATGCTAGCAGTAAACAACATCCACCTCCCCCATCCCTTGGGCTTGGGTGCTCCTGGGAAGGTCTGGATCCTAGCCATGCCCTTGGGAGACTGTGGGCACCAGGAACTACAGCCACTGCTGTCACTGTTTCTCAGGAGATTTTTGTTCTAATTGCTCTTTTCATGCTTGTAGTTCCATGTGTGGGGGACATAGTGTTTGTAGCAAGTGCTAATGATGGGGCTACTGAAAAAGGCTGTCTATTTTTGGAGTTAAGCTTCAGTCTAAAAGAAATAAGAATAAACATTGAAGGTTTTTTTTAAATGAAAAATATATAGAAAGTAATCGACTCAATGTCAGAATGTTTTCCTCCTTGGTGAGGGTAGAGTGGAGATTTATCTGAGTCTAGAAGTTGAAGCCCTGGAGTCAAGTGTTGGCCCTGCCATGAAGTCACTTTCCATGGGGTGCTACCCGTCCCCCATCCCCGTTTCCACAAGTCCCATGGACACCTGGGGTGTCACCTGATCTGGCTGAAGCCTTTCTTTCCTTCTCCTCCAGGGATCACTGGCTCCATCAGTTCTTAGAATCAATCTTGACCCTACAAGAGGGGTTGAGCTTCCCAGGCTCTCTCCAGCTCTCCCAACTGTGCCCCACTTGCCCCAGTATTTTCCTGAGTTTCAGTGAATCCTCAGCAAGCCTGAGCCAATCATGATCCCAGTATTATTAATACCTAGTATTTGCTGAAAGAGTGCTCTCTGCCTGGTTCTTGTTGAGCACTTGTGAAAGATTGTTGTTCTGCCAAGTTTCACTCTAGACCCAGGAGAAGAGTTCACCACCTGTGAATTTTGACAAAGCTCCATTGACCTTGAGCAAGGCTGTAAGAGTTAGTGGAGGCAGGATTAGTGGGCCTGTTAAGGAATAGTACTATGGAATTCTGCCTGGAAACGGTTTCAAGAGATACTATGTACTTCTGCTCTCTCTCTTGCCTGCTGTCCATCCTTAGCAAAGCCTGTCTCTGGCAGCAGCTGCTCCTTCAGCCTTGTTTCTGAAAGAAGGGACAAATGGGGCATGTTTGAACTCACCCCATGCCTGTCCATTTGGAGAGCCATGCCTGTCCAAATCACAACTGATTCACAGACCTAAGAGCAAGAAATAAAGGTCTCTGTACTTCATTAAGATCTGGGATTACTTGTTATTGTGCAAAAGCTGACTGACACAGTGCTCTAAGAGGCTGATCTTATATAACTCTTCAATAAATTTTCTGAGGTAAGTATGTTATTATCCATTTTGCATGTATGGTTATGCTAGATCCTCTCCTAGAATCCTGCCAAGCTCTAACTTCTGTAATCCTAAATCCAGGGAGCCAACAGCATCAGCTTTTCATTAAGTCATGTCAATGGGCCTTAAAGAACATCATGGCTGTGTTGGGATTGGAATATTAAGGGTGATACTATTGGAAGCACTCTGGAGGTGAAAAAACTATACTTCTCTGGTTCACACTGGTGTTTGAAAGGGATAAGGCTGCCTCTTTCTACTCCTTCACTTTACATAGAAGAACCAACCTTTGGAGGCTGCATCTGCCAAATTAGACTCAATAGCACTCTTCAGGATTTATTGTCCTGGAGGTTCAGAGAGCTACTGTCCCAGTGTATGGGGCTCAGCTATAGTGAGGGCCTCTCAGAGGCTTGGGCCCTACTGGGCCATGTCTGGAACTAAATTGTAAACTAATGCAAAGGAGCTAAAAACCCACTCAGCCAGCAAAAGAACCATTTAATGAAGTACATCTGAGACGTAGTGTTTCTGTCTCCCTAAGACTGAGGGGGGGAACCTGGCTTCAGTGTGTGGTTCCCAGTGGGCTTTCCCTGCCTCTGAATTCCACTGCATTAACAGTTCAGAAGATCAAGATGCAAAAGATGGAATGCTGTTTCCTGTGAAGCAAAGATGTGTGTTGATAAACTCAAAAGGTTCTCCTTAGAAGTTTGCAGCCTCCAATGGTTATGAAGGCAGGGGATAGAGCTGCTGCAAAAGCATCATATTGATTTCAAGGAAGCAACTGAACTGAGAGTTCAAAATGCCTCCTGGAAAGCAGGCAGCCCTTGGCTCTGGCAAGGTGCTAATGAGTTCCCCAGCCAGCACCAGCCCGACCTGGACCTGCCTCTTCCCAGAAAAAGATCCAGGGCCTGTGTTGAGGAGAGCGCCAGAGCGAGGGGCATTGAAGTTTGTGAATTGCACAGCGGTTTCTTGGGCTCCTACCAGCTCCATGCCCCATGTCTTTTGTTTCTTTTTCCTTTCATCTTCACAAGGCAAAGCAAAGAGCCAAACATGCAGTGGGAATTCCTGACTATATCATGTTCTGATCTGTATGCTTGCATAAATGAGCTTTCAGAAGAGAATGAACCCTCCTCCCATAAAGGGACATAAATATAAGAATTTTTTCAGTCCTCCCCTTGCAATCCTAGCCCTGTCCTGGCCACCTGAGACAGAGTCACCCTATTTCCACTAGGATGTCAGCATGCATATAACTGTGTGTGTATGTGTGTGCGTGTGTAGTGGGGGTTAACCCTTGTGTATGGGACAGAGTTACTTGAAAACAGGTGAGCATACGAACGGGCATTTTCTCTTCCATATCAGGCGGTGTCATGGTGTCCCCATGCCCAGAAACCTTCAGTGATCAGCTTTCTGGTTTATCTATCCTAAAGCTGGTACTTGGTGTTCTATGTAACCTGTTATGCTAACATTTGTCTAAAGCAGAATAGCCAGGAGGACGTAGGCCAGTAGAATACAGGGATCTTTTCCTGTTTATTGAAATATAAACCTTTCTTTTTCACCTCAAGTTCCGGAGACCAGTATATTTTTCTTACTTTTTGAAGATGTACTTTACTTAGCACACATTTAAATTCTATAGCCCGAGGCAAATATTTCTGCCATGAACCTCCAAGTACTAGACTCTGAATGAGAAGAGACCTGAGTCCAACTCTCAGCCCTGCATCAGAAAAAATCATGCCAAATCTCTAACATTAAACAGCATAATGGATTGTGCTTCAGTTTTGTTTTTTGTTTTTTTTTTTTGGTCCTTCTCTTTGCTTCGTCTCCCTTCATCTTCCTCTTACAGCCTCTTTCAAAGATCCATTTAGATGCCACGCTATGAAAACTTCTTGAACTTTGGGAAAGATGAATATTCTTTCTTCCAAACATATTCCTGTTTAAAAGACATGGATAACAAGCAAATAGCTTCAAACATTTACTGAGTGGCTCCTGTATGCCAGGCACTATTGTAGGTACTCAGGGATAGAAGAGTCGGTTAAAGCAGGTATTGTAGACAAGTACTTTGTTTTCTGCCTCGATGGTAGTGTTTTAGATCTGTGCTGCATAATAGCTGTAGCTATAAAGTACTTGAACTGTGGCTCTTATGAGCAATGAGTTTATTTCCAATTTAATTTTCATTAAATTTTACTCTGAAATCCCACGTATGGCTCTAACTAGTATATTGGAAAATACTGTTCTCTAGGAAGAGATGAACTTTGAAAGAATTAGTAGACCAATATAGTGTTACAACTTGTTATTAGGGCTTTCTTATTTTATTTTTTGAAATAAAACAGTGACAGAGAAGAAGTGAGGAGACCCATTTTGATAAGTGGACAAGAGAGCCTTCTTAGAGAAAGTGACATTTGATCAAAGACCTGAAGGATGAAAAGATGTCAGCCATTTAGAGAGTAGGAATACCCTTCTGGAAAGGAACTGGTGAGCAGGAAACCCTGGAAGTAGGAATGCACATAGCATGATGAAGAAATTGAAGGTGATCAGCATGGCTGAAGTGAATTGAGTGATAGGAGCAAAGACTAGAGAGAGAGGCCAGGGTTAGAGCAGCCCTTTCAGCTTAGTGAAAGTCCTCACACAAAGTAGGGAAAGAGCTGGGCACTAAATTCACAGTGAGATCCAGCTACCGAATACCTCTGCTATACCATGTTGCCCAACCACAGGAGTTCCCAGCCTTCACATCCAGTGCTGGGTCTGGTCCTACACCTCTGCATTCTGTTTCATTCCTCTTCTCAGTCCTGACTGATGTAGACCTGCCTAAGTTGCATGTACATGGGTAGTGCATGTCAGACTTGGGGCCTGTGTTTGACTCTGTGAAAAAGAAAAGCTATGATCTTCACCAGAACCACTTTTTCTCATCATGCTCGCTTGGTGGTTAAGATTCTGCAAGCATTTAGCACAAGGAAGAATTGCTGTAATGACAAGTGGATGCTTCCAGTGAAGACTCAGATAAGATTTGGGCAATTAGGGCATGCTGAACTGTTAGTGCCAGAACCAGTGTAGAAACCGTGGAGCGAGATCATGGAACCATGGGTGGAGATCCTGTGCTTACAGGCCAGATGCAGACATTTGCTTCATCTATTTCCCCTTCCACCCTCCCCCTGCATTCTCTGTGTTTTCTTTCCAGGAAGTTCTTTGAAGGAAATGGTAGAAGGTACTGAGGCACAAGAAACATCTTAGATTGGGTTCTCTGGAAACAAAATCTGATACAGAGGATTGGGGACAGAAGATTTATTTGGCAAAGTTCACCTACCTGCACGGGAGGGAAGAAAGCAGATTTGGGCAGAGGAGAAAGCTGATCAATGATCTTTACCACTGAACATTCAGGCAGTGCTGTGGGAGAAAGCTGGATCTAGGATGGCCCCTCAGTTTTGTCTCAAATTGAGTGAGAGAATCAGACTTTTGTATCAACCAGTCTTGGCCAGGTCCTCAGATCTCCAACAAGGCAAACATGATCTTGGGTAAGGTGGTTCCCAAGAAAGAATGAGACTGAAAATCTGTAGTTAACAAACGCAGCAGCTGGAGGAGGGGTGAAACTGCCAGGAGAGCTCTCACTGTCTACTCTAAGGCCAATTGGAAGTAAGCAAGTTTCTTGGGAATTTCTGACTTTATCAGGTATAGATTTCAAGGTTCCTCCACCCTGTATACCCTTACTCCTCCATTATAATTTCTTTTACTCCATCACTCAACTATTTCGGGCAAAGCTGAGAAGGTTTCTACATGGAACCTTCTGTTCATTCCACTTGCTCGTGACACCTTCACTGGCCAGTTCCTTAGTTCTTTCTGCATTTGTTGCCCCTGATATATCAGCTGTGTCAGAAGGCAACTTCTCTGTGCACTTGCCCTCTCTGCTCTGATTCTTCCCTTTTGGTGGCCTTGTATTCATCAGTGAGTCTAGAAACTCAACTCGTACCATTTGTTAGAGCAGCCTGGTGTGGTGCTAGAATGTGTAAGCTCCAGGTCAGAGCCAAATGAGGATCCATGCTCTGCCACTTTCTATATGAATGATGCTGGGTAAAACAGGTTTTTTTCTTTGGCAGTCTTGGGAAAACAGATGTGAATTCATGTCGCTGGTGTTGTATTTTCATTTGAGCCTCCTTGGTTCTAAATTGGAATAAATTTGCCTATATTGCAGAGCCTTAAAAAGGCTAGATATTATATGACAGGTCCATAGCACAGTGTGCTTGGTGTAAGGAAGGAGCTGTTGCCCTTGTTGTCTTTTTCCAAAGTTATAGTCAAATCATCATGGCCAAGGGTGTTACTGACTAAATCTCAGCTTGGAACCCAAATGTTAGAATCAAGCCCTGAGTGTGGCACATGGTCTTGAGAAGACAGGCAAGAGCCACAATGAAGTGTGTTGTGCATGATTTCACTGCGGGACTTCTAGTCCAGTCCATGCCCAAATCTGGATGAATCAGTACCTCAAAGTCTACATCTTACTCCAGTCTCTCATCTCACAGACCAGGACCAAGCAGCATTCATTCCTTGTTAGGCCTTTCTTCCTGCACCATCCTCCTATTCAGCCCTCTCCTCAGCTTGCGTGGGAGAAGGGGGCTGTGAGAGTATGTCTCACCCATTCCTTAACAGGCTTATGGTGGGTGTCTTCCTGTCCTTGCAAGCAGTGGGAGCTGAAGGAATCATACTTCTCAGTCCTGTTCTCCCCCCATTGTTGGACACACAGCAGGACTACACATGCAAATGGGGAAAAAAAGAGCCTTGATCACTGTTTATTTTCCTTAATTTTCATTGTGCCTCTTATTTTTACCCTTGATTACAAGCAACAGAAAAGTTCCTTTCTGTTTTTCTTTTTTTTTTTTCCCCTCTTGCAGCTGTTGGTTTGAATAGCATCCACTAGACTGAGTCCCCTGCTAGGCTCAGAAAGCAGAAAAATTAGTTAAAAAGGAAACAAGAGAAGCATTTTTAGTTCAGGGAGGGAGCCTCATTTTGCCAAACCTGCAGTCTTTTGCCTGGCTCCAGAACCTTCTTTCAATGCCAACCCACAGCCTCTGGAGACAAAGAGTTTTTTTCATTGCTATTGTTGTTATGTTTATTTATTTATTTTTATCTGAAGACAAACTTGATTGCTCTGCTGATCCAGTGTAGAGAAAGCCAATCTTCTTGTCAAGTAGTTAAGACTTCAGTTATTTTCACATTCTGTTTTCCTTCAATTTTGCATATGTATTCATTTATCAAACACATTTATATACCTGCTAATTGCCTATATTTTGCCAGTGGCAAGGAGGCAATGAGACATCCTAAAATAAATGAGATAAATGAGACAATTTCCCTGATCTCAGATGTGCTCACTTTCTGGTGTAGTGAAGGTGTAGGGAGTGTGGTGTGTGGGGTGAGGGGGTGGGGACTTGCAGGTAAACCAATGATTGCAAAGAAAGGTAGAGAACATCACATTTAGAAAGTGGTGACTGTTAATGGATGAGCATGCTGTCATTGGACCTTCAATGAGTCCTCCATTTGACCTTGTACTGACTGTGTGACCTAAAGTAAGTAACCCTTTCTCCATCTGTCTCATCAATTATAATGTAAGAATGATAGATTTTACCTCAGAAGATTCTGATGATTAAATGAGATAATGTGTCAGCAGTGCTCAGGGGAATGCCAGGTGCATAATGAACTATTAGTAAATGCTGGAGGCTGTCAGTGCTGTTATTGAGTCAGAGAGTTCAGGCTGGGGCTCCAGAGACTGTGATTCAAAATTCTGACTTCATCACTAAATAATTTAATCTGTAGCAACTCACCTAATTTCCCTTGTAAAATGGCACTGTAATTTTTTTCACTTGTATGACAGCACCACTCAAAGTGTGGTCACAGGCTAGAAGCATCTGAAACTTGTTAGAATATAAATTCTTTGATGCCACTCAGCCATATCGAATCAGAGTCTGTGGTACAGTCCTGAAATCTGTTTTTAAGGTCTATAAGACTTTAAAACTTTAAAAAATAATTTCATTAGTATGTGTTTGCTGTGCATAAGGATTGCATTCATTGAAGAGATTTGATAGCATGCACATAATACTCTAAGTTCTTTTTACATCTTGTTTTTCTTCTTTCCCTCCCCACTTCTAGGGCATTTTGGTGCATGTTAAAATTTGAAAAGCAGTTGGTTAGAGATAAAATATGACAGTTGTCCCACACAGAGCCTGCCCAAATATTGATGCTTGATAAAGACATTTACAGCTGTTATCACAGTCAGAGCAAAAATAACCAGCCATGAATAATTCCTTGCCAGGGTGCAGCAGACTTCATTGAAAGGTTCAGTCTGAGGCTGCTCTAGGAAGATGATTGTAGGTTTTGAGAGTGAAGAGCACTTCTGGATGGAGACACAATGTGACACAATGGTATAGTGGTACTTGGAAGATAGTACAAAGGTTGGTGCTCCTTTAGCACAAAATTCAAGGAGAAGGTCTGCTGGATGCACAGTGGAGGCATAGTCTAGAGAAGCCAAATCAGGAAGATCTTATTTGACATGGTCAAAGACATTAGATCTGATCTTGGAGGCAACTGAAGGTTTTCAAACATAGATGTAACAAAAACAAATTTGTCGTTAGTAAAAGCAGTCATTGAGATTGCTGTGGTGGCAGGATGACCCAAGCAGATCAATGTAAATAATGGTCCCTAGAGACCCTGAAGAGACTTTCTACTGAAATTGAGCATTAGCTGGTATACAGGTTGTCTTTACTTGATTCATTGTCCTTCTGCCGACCTTGATGCTCCAGACACTCAGGTATACATCTGAGACAAGTGGATAGCATGCTTACCCTTTCATGGTCCATAATCTTCTGAGAAGGACGGTGTGTGTGATTATTAGATGGTGTGACAAAGAAAAGAAGCTAACTCATAAAAAAACATTTAGTGCACTGGAAGTGCTGTTGTTAATGTAATCTCTGCTGTAATCTTTGCCCTGGAAAAGTTCTGAAAGAGTCCCTGTTATTCTCTTACATATTACTTATAGTCCCCCATTTTATTACCCAAGAGGATTTTGGGAAAACTGACTTTCATTTTGTTTTCTTGAGGTGTTTTTTTTTTCTTTTTGAGGGGGGTTGTTTGTTTGTTTGTTTTACACTGCAGCATAGGGCTTGCAGGGCAAAACTGGGAGGGCAAACAAAAGACAATCTCAAGGTCCTCTAAGTTTCTAGACAAAAGAGGCTTCACTTTATCCTGTCAGCCATGGAGCAGTCCTTTAAAAATACTGAAAAGTTAGGAATCGTGACTAGAGATGTTCTGACATCTCAGAGTATTTACAGGCAAAAGGTGAGCCTCACGGGGTGCCACTTTCAAAGTGGCAATGATGTTAATTCATAGCATTTCTCCTTTGCCTAATTCTTTTGAGTTCTGTATCTGTTTTAGAATCTCAGGGCGATGAATGAAGATCTGAGGCTCTGCTATGCTCTCACTATCCCCTCTTCCTTTCTCCCCTGAAACTTTCTATTAATAACACCTCATCAGTTCCCACAGCATGACAGTGGCAGCCACCAAGGGCTGGAACCTGAGTTGCACATGTGTGTCTTGAGATCAGAAGACAGAGGGAGTTATGAAAGAGGTGGAAACAGAGTAGGCTGGGTTCTTGAGATCCCAGCCCTAACAGTTCCTCTGGTGTAAAGAATAATTTTTTTTTCTATTTAAAATACAGCTTAGGTTGTGTCTTGCTCAGAGACAGAAAGCTGACAGTTGGCCAGATCAACTCTTTTTGCCCAAATGGCCATCTGACCTTGAAATCTGTTATCATGCACTGTTCTATGCTGGCAGTGTTACTGCTGCTGACACTTTAACAGTAAGATTAGGCATATATGTTGGGCAAATTTTTGGCTACTCCAAGGCCTTGGGCCCCTGCAATTGGCAGAACAATGACCCCCTGACCAAAGATGCCTACACCTTATTCCCCAGAACCCATGGAAATTTTATCTTACATAGCAAAAGGGATTTTGTGATTGTTACCTAGTATTTTGAGTTGGGGAAATTATATCCAATTGTCTGAACCTATTGTACCCGCGGGGTCTATTAAGAGAAGCAGCAGGAGTCAGAATCAGAGGATGAGATGTGGCAATGGAGAATCAGAGAGATTGGAAAATGTTCTGGGATGGCTTGATATTAGAGGGAGGAGGCACAAACTGATGAATGAGGGTAGCTTTCTAGAATCTGAAAAAAATCAGTAAGTTCTTATCTAGTCTCCAGAAGGAATACAGCCTGGCCAGTACCTGGATTTTAGTACTGCTTACTTGCAGAACTGTAAAAATCCATTTTGCTAAGCACTCAGTTTGTCGTAAGTTCTTACAACAGCAATACCAAAGGAATAAGGTCCTCCAACTTGGAAGGTGGCGCCTTGCTTTGCATATGTAGATAAGGCCAGAGTTGATGATTTTGACTGACCGCCCTTCTCCAAACTTCATTCACATTTCTTATCTAGAAAATAGAAGAGTTGATACCCGTTGTGCAAATTTGTGGCTGCCACACGATCGTTCCTCTAATCCCAACTAAGACTTTATTTTCTCAGGGACACCTTCCCCCTTCCCTAGATGATGACCCACTTCCTTGTATGATTTTGAGGCTCCCTGTGTATTCCCTTATAGCATGCTTGCTTCTTGTTGGAGTTTAAATTGAGATTATTTACAGAGATTTGGAATTGAAGAATTGAAGAAACCAGTGAAGAATAAGAAAGTGGCCAAGAACAAGCAATAGAGGGAGCTGTTCTCCCCAGGATGGAAGGTCAGGTCATGAAGTGGGGCGTCAAGTCCAGTAGAAGCTTAGGAGAGGGAAATGGTGAGGGAAAGCAGAGCGAATGCCCTGATTCAACTCTGTCTCTTCCTATGGACTTTCCTAAGTTCACTCTTACTGGGGACCAGAAAGCAAGGGGACAGGGAGAGCAGGAAAGATGCTTAGATCTCCGTACCTGGGGCAGAACTAAAACTGGGTTAGAGATCAAAAAGATAAATTATCACAATTATGCAGCTGCAGCTAATGTATTTTCACTGCTGTGTAATATTCCAGCACAAAATTTATCTCAGTGGATAAATTTATAAGCTACCTAAAGGCAGGAATTTTGTTCCTGTGTTTATCATTGTCTCCCCATGGACAGAATGCACAGTGGTGTTTCATGAGTGTTTATTGGATGATTGAATAAATGCATGTATACTCACCTTTGATTGTCATGATTATTTCCTCTTACTGAGACCTTCTGGTCTGCTCCTTGGGCTGTGTTCACCAAATGGCTTTTAATTGACTGAGTGAATTGAGTTGGCTAATGAATGGAGGGAGGGAGATGGAGGTGAGTCGTGTGTGTGTGTGTGTGTGTGTGTGTGTGTACATACATAGGTACATGTGGCACAAGTTGAACATATAACTGGCACATGAGACGAGTGATACGGGGGTCCACTAGCCCCAGGGCCCCACAAAGTCTGCAGATCCCATGGGCTATCTGGCCTAACACTCCAAACTATACTGACTGGTCCTCTTCCTTGAACCTGCTTCGCTCTCTTACTTTGCTCCAACTAGAAACCTGAGGACCTGTCACACTGTCCTTGTCAGTCTTCTGATTACCCCAGCACTGTTGCCCAAACATTCCATATCTGGTCCCCTGTACTACCACCCACCCATAGTCCAGAGACCTGTGTTGCAGCCATGTCCTCCTGAGTCACATGAGTCATCCTCTTCTTGCCCCTGCCTGGCTGATCCAGCCTCAACCCCAGCTCCTTGTCACACACTACTCTTGAAATACCTTTGTCCCCTACATTTCGGGGCACTGGTGCCATTAAGATAATTTCTTCCACTAGAGATCTACTTCAACCTTCCCTCATCATCTCATTTCCAAGCACTCCATTGCTGTGCTTGCCTCTGTCTAGGGCAAGTTAACTTTTCCTGAAATTGCCCAGAATGTGCAGACTGTATGTCTTTGTTCATCTTGCTCAAACTCTGTTCTTGTCCCCTTGGAGGAACAGTGCCTGGTTAGAGGTAATAATTGCTTACCCACATCCCTCTCATTTGGCATCTGCCATGATTTGTGGATTATGTTTTATTGAGTGTCTTCTCATGCAGACAGGCTGTGAGCTCAGAGTATTGAGGACAAGGTGCAGACTCTAATCTGAGTGAGTGCAATGCCAGACACCAAGGGGGGGCCTCTCTAGGTCCCTGTTAATCAGGGTTACCCAAGGCCAAGTCTGCTAAGCAAGGAGCTATACACACACATTAGGAAGACAGTGATTCTCAAAGTGGTCCTGGGATAAGCAATACCAACTTATTATCAACTGATTAGGAATGCAATTTTGTGACCATACACTGCAGATCTGCTGAAGCAAAACATTTAGCTTGAGCTCAGGAATCTGTGCTTTCATGAACCCTCATGGTGATTCTGATGCATAACTGAGTTGGAAACCCCCTGACTTAAGGTAGCTGCTATAACAAATCCAAAAATGTCCAATGTTTCAAACAGGTGAGAGATTTACCCTTCATAGGGACAGCTGTCCTCTGCATAGTGACTTAGAGACCCAGGCTATTTATCTCTTCATTACCCATGATGTGAATTCAGTTTCCTCCCAGGTACAGGAAAGGGCTAATCTTGCTTTTTAAAAATTCAAACCATTTTTGAGAGAACCTACTCATATCATGAGAGTAGTATTAGCCCCGTCTGCAGGCGGTGCCCCCAATGACTTACCCATCTGCTTAAGCATGGGTGTCTAATCTTTTGGCTTGCCTTGGGTACACTGAGTGAAAAGGAATTGTCTTGGACAGCATATAAATGAATTAAGAAAACATGTTTGTTAATAACAATGCATGCCTGTTTTCATAGCAACACACAGGGATAGAAAGTTTGAAATATTATTACTAGGAATTATTGCATTTTACTTGCCAACTCTCACAAGTGCATGAAACATCTAAAGCACATGAGTTTTCATGCATTTGATTGTGTGTATATAGTGGGAGATGCAGTAGGTGCAGTTGACACTGTACTTTGTTGTCCCCCATCCAGAATTTCCGCGTCACCTTCACAGATCCCACAGCTCCCACTGTACGTTCAAGTCCTGAGAAGTATTGTTAAAAATCACATCATAATAATATTTAAACTTTGTGAGGCCATATTATTACCTGTCCAGGGATGTGTATGGGTTGAACACTTGTCTTAAATGTTCTACTGCTTCTTGATACCCCTACATTGGGCAACAAACTTCTAACACAACCTTTGAGGAGTCACAGAATCTCAGTACCCAGGATGTGTGCTGAGCTCCATCTGTAGGCCTAGGCATTCTGCACCAACCGTGCCAGCTGCTGGGCCTGTTATTCTCACCATCCTTAAAGTGGATAGAGACTTAAGCAGTACGAGGGGAAGATGGCACAACACTCATCCAAATCCAGCTGTGCCCAATTCCCTGTTCAGCTGCAGCAGATCTTTGTGAGTTCCTCAGACACTGCATCAAGTCATTCCCAGCTGTTCCTGTCCTATTAACAGGCACATTTGAGCTCCTCCAAGTACTAAGTACTCCTGATCAGAATTGAGTTGGGAGGAATATTTCATGTTGGTGAAGATTAGATTAAAGGGAGTTTTTTTTTTTAAGTTAGGCTGGGTGTTATAAAGATGTATCTTGTATGGAAAGAAGTTTACTTCTAAATGAAAAAAATATCAAAATAAATAAAATATTTTCTTGATCATTGCTGTTAAAAATCAGTTAAATTTATTTCTCCCTTCTGTTCTCTGTTATTTCTTTGTGTTGAGTATCTGGTGGTGGGAAGGGAGAGATTCAACTGGACATCAAAATTATTCTAAGTAATTAAAACTGTTAAAATTCGTAAGTTTCTACCTAATCTCTAGATGATTTTATTGGAGTCTGCCAGATGTAAAAATGCCTGTGACAAATTGTTCTGTGCTTATATGGCATGCAATTTTGACAAAATATCTTGAAAACAGCTGCTAAGTGTGTGATCTGGGGATTTGACAGTGCAGAAGGACAATTCTGTGCAGTCAGGAAAGCCTGGAGAAAATTTAGTATAACTTTGGTCATAACAGTGAATTGTGCTTCTGCAAGATGAAGCCACATCTTGATAATGAGAAGGCAAATAAGACCCATGGATAATTTTTCTATCTGCGAGGGATAAGCTGTGGGCACATATGTTCTGGTGGCTTTTGAGCCTTAATGAACCTCTTCTTGCACTTGACCCCTTTTCTTTTGAGAAAGCCTTATTTCAAAAGTTAATTCATGTATCAGTTTCTTCTTTGAAGCCTCTGTGATTCACACAGCTGTGTGTACCTCTGTGACACCCATCTCACCATTCTGCTCTGTAATTACTTGCTTATCTGCAAATCTCTTCTCTACTTCAACTCTAACACTTGCAACTATGTGACCGTGGGCTAATCACTTAGCTTTGCAAGCCTCAGTATTCACATACATAAGGTGAGAATAGTGAGTTTGCCTTTTAGGTATGATAAGAGACAAGTGTGGTATTACATATCTATCGTGCATGTGGGTTCACAGTTTAGTGAACTTCTTTACTCAACACCCCAGAAGAATGTTGTCTCCTGAAGGTTAAGAGTGATTTCTTATTCTCATAGTCATCTGATATATATTTGTCAAATGTGAATGATGAAAATAAACAAAGCTTATTATTTCCTGCAATGTCTCTAGTTCCACACCCAAAGGTTTCTGCTGTCCAAATGCGTGTAAGTTCATGGTGAAGGTCTTTGTAGGAATGACTCTATTCATTGCAGCATCCACTTCATCTTCATCAGATGTCTCTCTACCCATCTGCCCTTACCTGTCAGAGCATCTATCTACCTGTGGTAAAAGGTTCTGCCCCATGATTCCTTGGTGGAATAGTTTCATCTTAGTAGTTTCATCTCCTGGCTCTTTTTAAGTGGCCTGTAACTTGTCCCTGTGCCTTTTATCCTGAAGAACACCTCACTTGATTTATACATGCAAGGATCATTGTGACTCTAGGTAATAACCATTAACTTATTTGCTAAATACTTTGCATACACTATCTTATTTATTTCTCTCAATACTCTTTCACATAGGTACTAGATACTTCTTATTATAGAACTGATGAAACTGAGGTTCAGAGAAGAGAAATAACTTATGCAAAGACCATGACTACAGAGCTGACTCTGCCTTCCAAACTTTCTGAGAGGATGAACTTCATTTGCCATTCCTCTTTATATTCCTCCACGATTGGGCTCCCATATGATGTTTCTTATTTCTTTACTATTTCTACAGTTGAAACTAGTCTGTCTTGGTTATATTCTCCTATCCCGGTACTTTTCTCTTAGATGTCATGTTCCCTAGAGTGTTCGCTCTCCTATCCCTTCACACTCCATGTTCGCCCTGTGAGTGATCCTATCCAGTCTCATTATTTTAATTATGACCATGGTTGCTGACAACTCCTATACCTATATCTCTTGCTGGGACAATTCCACTGAAGTCCCCATTAATTAGCTGCCAGAAGTATTCCTGAGTATTGCCAAAGGCACCTCAAATGCAGCATGTCTTTTCTGAAGTTTTGATCTCCATTCATGGCCCCACCATTTATTTCACCTCTGAATCTAGAAATATTTCTACCTTTCTTTCAATCCTCCCCTCCCCTTAACCACCTCTAGGCAATCAAATGGATTGGCTAATTTACCTCCTGGTATTTCTTGACCAAATCTCTTTCCTATCATCACTATTATCACTGCATTGACTCTTACCAGCTCTCAACTGTGTTACTTTAGTGCCTTTTTTGGGAGAGTGATCAGAAACTTTCATTATGAAGTATAATATAAATGTAGAAAAGGGCACAGATCATAACTGAACGTACTGATGTAAACAATATGCCAATCAATATATATATATATATATATATATATATATATATATTATAACCAGGATCTCAAGAACCTTCCTTGTATTTCCTGTAAAGTATGATTTCCTTTTTATAAAGATTCTATAACTACTATAGTAGTTCTTTCTGTCTTTTCATTTAATATGAAGAGTCAAAATATGTACTTTTTTCTTATTTCTTGCATTGAGATTATATTCATGAGTGTAATTCATATTGTGTAGAACAATTAGTTCACTATTTTACTCTTATATAGTATAGATATACTATAGTATGAATATTTTATTGCTTTGAGTTGTTTCCTATGTTTTTGTGACGTGATCACTTGTGAAGTGACTGATTTTGTCTTTTATTTTTTGCTTTTAATTCAGTTGTGTATTATTGATTTGTAGGAGTATTTATCTTTTTTGGATATGAGTCTTTGTCTAGAATATGTGTTATAAATATCATTTCTGTAGCTCACCTTTTCATTCAATTAATGGTGTCTGTTGGTGAACAAATGTATTAACTTAATGGTGTCAGTTTATCAGTTTTTTGCATGTATTTACCTTTATCACATTTAAGAAAGACCTGTATTCCCCCCAAAAAATTTACTGTCTTCCGTATATCTTTTAGAAACTATATGATTCTAAATTTCAAATGTAGTCTATGTAATAATTTTAAAAGTGATTTTTGAATAAAGTGTTATACACAGGTAAAGGTTTATTTTTCCTAATGATATCAACTAAACCTGGATCATTATTGCAAATATCATCTTTCCTCAATTCATTAGAGTTGAACATTTGTAATAGATCAAGTACTTATAAATGTTTAGGCTTATTTCTAGATTTCCTTGTTTTTGTGTTGATGTATTTGCATGTTATTTTTGATATCAGATTGTTTTGATTACTATAGATTTATCATGAGGCTTGAAATCGATATGAAAACTAAACCATACATTTTAAAAAACAACATGTATTTACTAGCAAACACATCTGAAGGTTAGTTAGGAGCTAGCTGGTAAAGAGTGTGTTCCACAGAATGGCTCAGTTAAAGATATGGGTCTGACTGGCTCAAATTTCTGATCTGGAAACGACAGAGGTGCAAGACAGGAAGTCCCATTGCATGGATACTATTGTGCATATATTTAAAAAAGTAGGCTTTATGGTTTTAGAGCAGTGTAAGGTTCACAGTAAACATAGGTAAAAATACAGAATTCCCTGCCTCCATGCATGTGCTTTCACTTAACAAGGTTATTTTAATTAGTTGAGGTCCTTTGTATTGCATATACATTTTAGTATCAACATATTAATTTGCTTTTTAAAAGGTTTTTAGAATTTTCCATTAAGTCTATATAGCAACTTTGGGAAAATTTAGCTATATAATGAAATTGAATCTTGTAATCTATAAACGTGGTATTTTTCTTGATTTACTAAGTTTTAATTTTTGTTTTGTGAGATAAGTTCTTGTTATTCTACCTAGGCTGATCTCAAACTCCTGATTTCAGGTGATCCTCTTGCTTTAACCTTCTGAGTAGCTGGGACTACTGAGTAGCATGTGTCACCATACCTGGCTTCTCAGTGATATTTTAAAATTTTTGTTATTTTTACATTTATGTTTCATCTTTTATGACATTATTTCCTCAAATACTCTTTCTGCCCATTTTCTTGGGTTATCTCTCTGACTTGTCAAATATAGATACTAGACTACTTGACACTGTTTTATGGGCTGAATTTCTGTATTTCTTTGTTGTTTCAGTCATTTCTTTGTTGTTGTGCTTGGTTAATTTCTACTGGTCTTTTTTCAATAATGTTTTTTGCCTGCAATGCTGAAATGCTGTTAACTCTAGAGTAAATTTTTTCCCTGTAAATCCTTCATTATATTTATAACAGTTATTTTAACATTCTCATCTGCATATTCTAACACCTGAATCATCTCAGTATATGCATTTGGGGGAGGGTCCAGTTCATTTTAGTGCATTTTCCTTTAGAATTTTTGGCCTCCTTTACTTTTTCACAAGGAAATTGTGGATAATATGTTGTAGGTAGTTTGAATTATGTCAATTTTCTTTAAAGGTTATTGAATTTTATTCTGGCAGGAAGTTAAATTACTTGGCATATCCTCCTGAAACTGTTGGGATTATTTTATTCTTTGTTAGAATGGATCTACTGTGGTTTTGTCAGCCTTCTTAATGTATGATTCTTACTTTAGAATGGGGTTCTCAATAGTGTGACTTGTTTTCTCTGAGGTCTCAAATGGAATTTCCACTAAATCTGATCCAAGATTCCAGTTTTCACAATATGAGTTCTGGTATTACTGTTCCACTCTCAGTTCTGCATCAGCTACTCTGTTAGTTTAGATAAATTTCTCTTGTATATATACAGGCCAGCCATCATTCAATTACTGGCAGAGAATCCTCAGATATGCTCTCTGGTACTATGCCTTACAAATTCCAGCCACTTAAACATCCTGAAAACTCTAATTCATGCTCTTCTTCACTCCACCTCCCTATGTTATATAGAAGATTTCCCCAGGCAGAAGACAAGCATAAATCTTGCATTTCCTTTCTATCAATAATCAAAATCCTATCCTGGGAAAACAGTTCATATTTCTGCAGCACTTTAACTGAGGTCAAATCTGGTGCTCCTGTCATGGCTAGATGTGGAAATCCTACTCATAGGATTTAGGAGATTGTAATCAATTTTGTCTCATTTTTCCAGATATACTGTGATATCTATCAAGGCAATATTGTATTCTGTTTAGAGTTGTTTTAATCTTCTAGTATAGTTCCTGTTACAGAAGTAAGTCACACATTATGTGTGTTGATTTGACTCATAGTTCTGTCCTCTCTGTACCATCATTGGTCCATCCAGAATATTGCCATGTGACAGTTTGTTCTGGAGTGAATGAGCAAATATATGTGACACAGCTGGTCAAACTTCCCTTCCAGAGTGAGGCTGTACTTTTCTGAATTCCACAAGATTCTTAGAATCCTAGGAAGATAAAGCTAGGAGAGAGGGTCCTACAGCATAACTTATCCCATAATATTTTTGAAGTGATGGAGAAATTGAGTCATTAAAAGGACAAGGGTCTTGTCCAACAGCTACATGGAATATACAGTCCTATCCAGAACCCAATTCTGCTATTCCTTTCTGTTATGGTTTGTGTCTGGATGTCCCCCCAAATCCTGATGCAGTCATGGTGGCAGACTTTTATTTTGTAAATGACTCATGATCCAATGCTGGGGTTATGGGTGTAAGTGCTACACCCAAATGGGTGTAGCTTACATACAATACAAGGGACAGAAAGAGTTTTCTCTCTGTGTTCCTCCTTTTTGCTTGTGCTATTTTCTCCTGCCATGAGCTGTTGCCTTCTGCTATGTGCCACTCTACATTGGAGTCAGCTGATTATGGAGTGAAACCTCCACAAAATGTGAGCTAAATAAATGTTTCCTTCCTTAACTTTGGGTGTCAAGTATTTTGTCTCAGCAAGAGAAAAGTAACCAAGACACTTTCGAAGGGTCCTTGGTTTTATGCCTACATCCATTGCTTAAAAATTGAAAAGAAAATGTTAAACAATCTAAGGGTTGCATTTAAGTCATAGAAATTCTAAAAAGCAGGGGATGACAAGAAAACAAGTAGTAAGAGTTATATCTAGAAGGCAGAAGAAAGAGCTTTTGTCCCTAAGAAGCCTTTAAGTCTGGGTTCCAGGAAGATAATTCTTGCAATTCTTCAGAATCTTGACAATATCCTTTTGGGAATTTTCTTGATTGTTATTGAATCCCTGGCTGGCAACAGTTAAAAATTATAGTTACTTCTTTTTTTGAGGTAACATACTTATATGGTTCAAAATTGAAAGACACAAGAGAGTATACACTGAAAGTTCCTCCTTCCATTCCTTATCCCAGTCAAGCATTTCTCTTCCCTGGAGATTACTAGTAGTGTTATTTCTTTGTGTATCTTTCCAGAGTTATTTTGTATGTGGATTAATCAAATTCCCATTCTGTTGTCTTCTTTTTCTAACATAAGTTATATTATATTACACAAATTCACTTGAGTGTTACATTTTTCCCACTTAATATATCTTCCAAATACACAGTAGAACCTCCTAGTTTTTTCTGATAGCTCTAAGGTATCACAGTGTTTGTATGTGCCATCATTTATGTAACTGGGCTTGTGTACCATTTGAATTGTTTCCAGTCTTTTGCCACCACAAACAATACTGCAATGAATAACCATATATAAACATCATTTCACTATGCAAGCTTAACTTCAGCATAATTTCCTAGGTCTGGGATCTTTGAACATTTTAAACCTTCATAGATACTGCTGTTATCTTTTACAGGAGCGGCACCAGTGAGTACATGCCTATCAGTAATGTGTGAAAGTTGGCGTTGGTTTTGATTGTAATATTTTCAAGCTAGAAATCATTTATTTATCAGTTTACCCATTTTACTGTGTTATGGATAAGGAACTCAAAGATCAGGTTTACTACCAATGTCAGGCTGATGGTCTGTTGTCAAGGTGAGCCTGAATCTGGATATCCTGATTGCTCAGCCTGAGTGGTCTACAGATCCCAGGGTGCCAAGATAGGAACTGTCCCTGGTCAACCATGCCATTTTACTGTGCATTCTTAATTCATTAGTAAAGAATACAGAACCTTAGGAAAAGGAGAGATTCATAGACAAGAGGAAACTGATTAGGGGGAGGTGGGATGGGAGTGTAAGGGAAGGTGATAATGGAGACAATGTAATCAAAGTAGCTTATATGCATATATAAAAATATCACAATAAAATCCATTATTCTGTGTAATATATATGCACCAATAAAAAGTGAAAAAATGTTTGAAAAATCTATGGTAAACTTTCAACAAATGTTAGCATAACGTGTTAGCATAAAATAAGTAAGTAAATAAAAACTCATATATGCCAGAACTATAAGCCAAACAAGCAAACAAAGAACAATAATAAAGGAAATACACAGAACTTGCCTCTCAGCATCCACTGTTCTCATTAGAGGCTTGTGGGTTGCCACATGCTACTTGGTTCTCTTAAAATCAGAGCCAACCTACTCCTACTAGCAAACCAGCCATGGCCTAAGATAAAGTACACTGACAAACTAAGTACCATTCAGGCTGGATGGAACCCACAGTTTGATCCTGTAGGAACTTAGAAAGAGGACCACTTGGAACTTAGGTAATCAGAGTCTCTTTAGAAGAACCGAAATATATGATTTGTGATTCTTTCCTTAATGATGTATCACTTTCTATCAAAACGCCATCATAGCTGTTGTTTCCCACATTACCTCTGATTCATTAGTACAAGTAAACAGTGGCATACTATACTCTTCGTTTTGGAGTGGGAATCTTGTCATATCTCTCTACTTCCATTTGAAGAAAATACCACATTTCCCAGATCTGAAGGAGCAGAGTGGAATCTGCACAGTGGATAAGCATCTTGGGATCTGGAGGCAGGCAACATGAACTCGAGTCTCAGTCCTCTCTACAGCAGCTGCATGAACTAGAGTCAGTAGCTTTATCTTCCAGCCCCATTTTCCTCAGTTGTGAAAGCAGAAGAGTAAAGTTAAAACTATATTAACTAGGATGCACTTTGTAATTGTGATGCTCAATCTTAATTATCTGCTTTATTGGATTGAGAAACACCTAGGATATTAGTAAAGTGTATCTCAGGATGTACCTATGAGGGTGTTCTCAGAGATAATTGGCATGTGGTGGCACTTTCTGAATATGGGTGGCACCATCCAATTGGGTGGGGCCAGATGGATCAGAAGCAGAAGGAGGAATCCATCAGTGTATCTCTGCCTCTCTCACCCTCTCAGTAAAGAGGATGGGCAGTGAGTGGCACAGGCTGCTGGGTAGGATGGAAGTGTGGAGAAGGGGACTTGTTTCAGGTAAGGGGCCACCTGAATACTCTCTAGTCCAGTGTAAGTATGAGGAGTGTCAAATCTGTGTTTTGCTTCCATTATTAAAATATGAATGCAAAGAAACTTTTATACTTCTCAAAAAATCTTTAGGAGCCTCTGCACTGCTTGAGAACAATTTTGATCTTTTCTAATTAAGTTCTTAAATAGATATAAGAAAACCAAAGACAAATTTGAACCAGTGATCCTGTCACTTTATTACATCTAAGGTATTTTTGACTTTTTAAATATCTATATGTATATGAATTTGACATAGATGCCATCAGAAGGAAGTATGATTTTATTTCACATAGTTTTAAGTAAATGTTACATTACACATATTTTATGTATTTTTATGGCTTCATCATATTTATCACTTAATAATTGCATAAAATTTTAGACAGTGAATATGCACTCCTATGTTGGTTTCCTGTTGGTGCATAAGAAGTTACCACAAATTTGGCAGTTTAAAACAAAGCACACATTATCTCAGTTTATAGGTCAAAAGTCAAGGTATAGTGTGGTTAGACTCTGGCTCTCTCAGCACAGCCATCAGACTAAAATCAAGTTGAAGCTAGGTGGAATTCTCATCTGGTAGCACGGAAGAAAAGTCTGCTTCAAGGTCATTCCTGTCACTGGTTAAATTCTGTTCTTTGTGATGGCAGGACTTCAAATCTCAGTTCATTGCTAGATGTCAGCTGAGGGTTACTCTCAGTTTGTGGAAATCACCACTGTCCTTTTTTAGGAGGTCATATTTACCTTATATCCAATATTGGGAGTACTCTTTTGCATTAAAACTTCTAGATATTTCAAATCTCCTTTACTGGAAAGAAGCATGTTTCTTTAAGAATTTAGCTGATTAGGTTAGTCCAACTTAAAATATCCTCTTTTTCATAGAGTCATGGGTCTATGATACATAACCTATTTGCAAGAATGCTCCCGCAGCCTGTCCACAGTTTAAAACATTATGCAGGGCATTCATACCAGAGGAGAACATTGGTATGATTCTGCTAACTCACTCCTTTTCACTATAATTTTATTAGTTTTCTAGGGCCTCTGTAATGAGGACTCATACTATGTTTTGTGCCAAAGCCTCATGCACTTTTAGATGGGGCTTTTGGAGGTAACCAAAGCTAGAGTTTGTGATTGAGTCATGGTTCGATGCTAGGATTAAGGGTGCTGAGATTAATGGTGAGTGATTGCTGGATCAGTCCACTGATTGGATTTGCTCTACCCTAATCCCAGCAGTCTAGGTAAGATAAAAGGAGCAGAAAAAGTCTTGTCTCCCTCTTTTGCTCTCGTTGCTTTTGTTGTCTTCTGCTGCCATGAACTGTTGCTGTTCTACCATGTGACCCCTAATCAGCCAATTATAAAATGAAACCTCTAAAAATTGTGAGCTAGGGCTGGGGATATTTCTCAGCTGCACAGTTCCTGCCTGGCAAGTGCAAGTTCGTGAGTTCAATTCCCAGTACCAAAAAAAAAAAAAAAAACCAAGCAAAATGAAACAAACAAACAAACAAACACTATGAGGTAAACAAATATTTCCTGCATTAACTTTGAGTGTGGGGTATTTTGTCTCAAAAATGAGAGAAAAGTAACTAAGACAAAATTTGATATCTGAGAAATGGGGTCATTACCATGACTATACCTAATCATGTTGTTCAGGAGCCTTTAGGAATGGCTTGTGGGAGGAGTTTGGAATGATTTGGAGATGTCTATTTAAAAAGTAGAGCCTAAATGTCTTAGGATGTTCTGTATTGGAAATTCTGGTGAGAGCTCAGAATACCAGAAAGCTGGTACAGATGAGACTCAGGAGGTTTCTGATGGGAAGAAGCATTGCACTGACTTTTGGACTCTAGACAATGTGTTTATGACTTGGAAGAAAGTTTGTCTGCATTTTTCTCATGTCCAGAGACTTTTCCTAATATTAAGATGAAGGACAATGGACTGATTAATCTTGCTGAATAAATTTTAAGGCAGTCAAATATTGAAGTAGTGTCATAGCTACTGTTGGGGTTTTTAGCCAAAATTATGTGGAGAATCAAGAGCAGAGAGTCCAGAAGAGTGATTTAAAACATTATGAGTTTGACCAAAAAGGAAGCTCCAGTAAAGATAGAGATCTTGATTACTGAGAAGGAACAGAAGAATAGAAAAGATGACCTGAGGGCATCACAAGAGGCAACAAGACTCCACCCTTTGTGGCCTCACAATTGCAAAAGGGAAAGACTTTGCTTTGAGAAGAAAGCCATGGAGTACTATTTTCCAGAATGGTGGCAGTATAGAGAACTTTTTTCTCAGAATTTAATTCAGAGTGTCCAGAAATCCAGTCACTGAACTCCTAAAACCAACGGAGAGGAAAGCCTGGCTCTTTTCCTACTAGAGGCAGACCTTGGCATCATTCTTGTGGTACTGGCTTTAGGTGCATGAAGAATGGACTAGTTGTGGGGTCAGGAAGGCTTCCACCCAGATTTAAGAAGGCCTGGGAGGCCAGGAAGTGTGGCCCTGGGGTGGCAGTGTGTGAAGCTGTGAGTGTGACTCCAAAGGTGCAGATCCCAGTACTTTGTTTTTTGTTGTTCTGTTCTTTTCTTTTCTTTTCTTTTTTGAGATCTCAGTTCTTTGGATAAGCCAGTAATGTGGATTGTCTGAGGAAATTTCAAGGAGAGGGAGCACAGTGGGCTCAAGAGAGAAGCCATGGAAACTACAACCACTGGAAGTGCCATAGTGGCAGGGCCACCAAAACCCTTTGTAGTTTACATCTTGCAACAGATTATGTTAGATGCTGCATGTGGAACTATAGGACTTAATATTTGCCCTGTTGGATTTTGGACTTGCTTTGGATCCCAGTCCTTTGTATCTCCCTGTTTGTAACTTTTAGGATGGTAATGATTATCTTGTGCCATTGAATACTGGAAGTGTTTAACTTTCTTTTCATTTGTACTGGAGCTCACAGTTAAGAGTTTGCCTTATATCTCAGAGAAGACTTGGGACTTGGATTTTCAGCAATGTTGCAACTGTTATTAGGACTTTGGAAACTCTTAGTGATAGACTAAATGCCCTTTGCATAGAGGAATGTACATGAGTCTTTGAGTGGGACAGAATGTTATGGCTTATGTCTGTATTTCCTCCCAAAGCCTCATGCAATCATGGCCAGGGAGGAGGGTGCAGGTTTTTCAAAGGTAGCTGAATCCAGTTTGTGATAGATTTATGATGTAATGCTGGTATTAGGGGTGTGAATGCTACACCTGCCCTAGGGTGTGTAACCTGCATACAATATGATTCTTGTCTCACTCTTGCAGAAAGATTCTTGTCTCTCTCACTCTTTCTTGTTGCTTTTGCTATCTTCTGCTGCCATGAATAGTTGCTCATCTGCATCCCTGCCTTGGAGCCAATTATGGACTGAAACCTCTACAAACTGTGAACTAAAGAAACCTTACCTCCCTTAATTTTGGGCATCAGGCATTTTGTCTCAGAGAAGAAAAAAGTAATTAATAAAACTCACAAATGAAGGGTAGAATAAAACCACAGAAATTTATTCTTTCATAGATCTGAAGTAAAAGTATTGAAGAGATATACTCCCTCTGGAATCTGTAAAGGAACCTTCCTCCTCTCTTCCTAGTTTTCTGGTATTTTGCAGGCATTTCAGTTGTTGGTATTTCTTGATTTACAGATATATCTCTCCAATCTCTTGTCAACCTATGAACTTCTTGAAGTATGTTTGTCTATCTCATATTTTCTTATAAGGAACTGGCCATATTTGTTTAGGGCCCACTTGCTGTAGTATAATCACTCATCTTAACCAATTACATCTATAGCAATATAATCACTAAATAATGTAACATTCTGAGGTACTGGGGTTTAGGACTTCAATATATCTTTTTAAAATTTTTTGGTATTTACAGGAAAAATGTAATTCTCCTTGAAACAACAATATCATTTAATCATAGTTTAGGCTCTTTCATGGCTCTGTGTGGTAGATAATTTTAAAATAATCTTTTGACTATATAATAGTTTCATTCATTATTTCCTTATAGTAGTGTTCCTGGAATAAGATCTCTGAAAAGAAAGATTCCAATGGGGAAAGAAGAGACTCAATTCTCTAGAATGACTGTCAGGGGCTAGGTCCAGAGGTGATTATATGCCCACATGTTTTCATTGTGTCTTCAGTAAAAATTTTTGAGATATTAGCAATAGCTTGTTGATAAAGAAATAGGAATGCAGAAAGAAACTTGCTGAGATGTACATAGCTAGAGTATTTGTTAATCAAGACTCAGCAGGAAAAGTCCAAACTCTAAACATTTCAAATACAAGCAATTTAATATTGGAAATTGTTTATAAGAATCAGCCAATTTAGAAATTGTTAACAACCAGTATCTACTGTCACTCTTACACTGGATGGGCAAAGATGGAGATGGTCCAGGAACTCCTTCTGTAGGGCAGTTCAAGGTCACATCTAGCTTTTCAAAACTCCCTCAGATACACACCGTGTTTCCGTACTACATGGCCTTGAACAAGTTCTTTCCTTTTTTGAGTAAATAGCAGGAGTGGGGAGGTTGGTCTCTAAGTTCTTACAATTCTGTATTTGGGAAATTAATGAAGCCTGGGTTGCAATAAAAGGAGTAGAAGAAAGAGCATCAGTTGTACCGTGATAATTTGCTGTTGTTGATCACACTGATTATTCCTCTGCTAACCACAGCCAAGACCATATTTAGCTTGGGGATGGAGGAGTGGGTGTGTGACGTCTGTCATTTTGTTGCTCAACGTCCATTCATTCCATTCCTGGTAACAGTTTCTCCTTTCTTCTGGTCTTCTTTCATTTCTGTTTTTCTCAGTCTAAAAAGGTCTTTATTAGTTTTTGGATACAGTCAAAGAACTGGCCTTACTGGCTTCCATGTATGCTAACTTAAGTTTCAAACAGTTTTCTATAGAACTCATCTCTCCCTATGCTTTTATTTTTTGGCTTTACTTTCTCTATTTTCCCATCCTGTGACCTACATGATCAGATACAAGTTACAACTGTGCAAAACTCAACATACTTCCTAAGTAGAGGAAGTTTATGTGCAGAACTGAGTTAGGTGCCCTTCCCTAAACCTTGGGAATGGAGGATGAATGTGCCAATTACTCTAAATTAATCAGAACCCACCCTTGGAGATGTTGGCAGGGTAAATAACTATCTGTATGGACTGGCAATGGGGAAGGTCTCCCCAGTATAAATTTGGAAAATTAACCAGAATTGTGAATTGAATTTAAGAGGCAAAAACCAAAACCAAAACAAACAAACAAAAAACCACCACCACCACCAACAACAACAACTAAGGGTTGTCCTCAGGATGTTCATAAAAGTACAGATTGTGTTGAGCACAACCTTAGGTTCCAGGAAGTGTGTGGTGCAGCCCAAATCTGCCATTGTTTTTCTAAGAGTATAACTAAACCTCCATGCTCTGATTGGTAGGAATAGGAAGCTCCTCTCTCATCTTTGTAGGAATATGAGTTATATTATATTACAGAGACTAGGGTGACTATCCCAAGAGGAATGGATGTCCTTATTTGCTGAGACTCAGACTCTCATCCTTTTGCAGAGGAGAAAAGAATCCACAGAGGGTTTGATGTATCATGGAACATTTATTACTCCAGGTACAGAAAGTCGGATGCATTTAGGACTCCACAGACAAAGAGCCTTCAAATTAGCCCTTAAAGTTGGTGAAACTGTTACATCTTGCCTCTTTTGCAACCTTGAGCTCCAGAGTCATTACTGAGAATTACACATTAAGAAGACAAGGCAAGCGCTGTTTGGTCCAATGACATGAATACTTTCAGAACAACCCAAAGTAAAGCTGTTAGAACAAGGCCATAATTATGACAGCACCAAAGGGTACTCTGTTTATAGGTCATCAAAACTCCCTTGGAAGGCAGAGTATCCTCAAGTGGGTGAATGGTAGTGATTAGTGGGTCCAGATGGTGAGTGGCAAAGGTAGGAGACATGAGTCTAACCAAGTTAGCAAGTGGGAGCTGAGTAAAGAGTGAAAGGCCTGAGACCAGAGCTGGATTAACATTAGGATTAACTCAGTGACTTAACATTGCCATTTAATATCTGGAGCTACTTGGTAGGGCTGGGCATGAGCACTAAGAGAACAGTGATAGCAAAGCGTGTGATTCCAGTGCTCGCTCGCTAGCTGGGTCTCTCGGACTCTTTCCCTTAAACACCATAGCTTCTGGTTTCACGGCATCTGGTCTCTGCAGGACTCCTCAAGTCTTCCTTTGCTTTGGTCTTTGTTATACAACTTCAGGTCTTGAATCTACCCTCACCAGCCCTGGGAGAAACTAGTTCAAAGCCCAGGTCTCTATGTTCCTTTTGGGAAATCTTTTCCTCTACTGGCTTTATTTCATCATCTCTCTGGGGATGAGTGGATTCTAAAAAGTCAGTAAAGGGAAATGGCTATGAAGATGAAATCTGGATCAAAAAAGGGTCCCTTAATCACGTAAACATGTGACACTTTCTGAGTACCACCATTAAACACCCCACAGTAACACACATCATTACTGACTAATCCAGCGTTGTGTGGATTACTAATGCCTACTGTTCTGTCAGTAACCTATCCTGCACCTTTCTAAATCTCATTTGGGTAACTTTCCTTTCTGCTCCAGGATATTCTCCAGGATGAGAAGGAATGACTCATGTTATTGCCCTAAAACCCCATGGAAATGTATTGGCACTTTTCCTTCCCTGTGTGATAAATTTGATTATAATCTATAGACGCCGCTTGTGACTGTGCAGCAGTTTAAAATGCACTGAAAGATTCATTCAGCTAAACCAGAGTTGTCAGGTAGAGAGCCAGAAGGAATTCCCGATGTAGACACAGGTTGTGTTATGTCTGCTGTAGCCTCATGGTGGCTTTCAAAGTGCTGTTAGGAAATAAATCCATTCATCAATATGGGCCACCCCCCTGCTCTGCCAGGCTATAGGCTCCTTGAAGGCAGATTGTTCCTCTTAGTGCCTCACCTATCTTCCAGGGTCTGGTCTAACATTCCCTTGATAATTGATTTCTTTTAATTTTTTCAATTTTCTGTTTACGTTCTTTGAAAATGACAATGACAGCAACAATAGAATCACCAGTTATGCCAGATAAAAATGGTCTCAGAGGCTATCTCATCTAGCCACTGAATGAGAGTGCGGAGACTCTCATCTTGCAGGTCACACAGGAAGTCAGGGAGAAAGCTAATGAGAATTCTGGCTCCTGACTGCAGCGCAGGGCTCTGATGCTCTTTTGTGCTTTTCTTGGCTTTTGTACCAAAGAAGTATGTGAGGAATTCCATTTGGATTTGATGCTACTGTTTTGCAGTCTCTTCTTAGTAATAAGGTTTGCTTGTTTAATAAGGTCAGCTTCAAAGTAGGTCAGGGATTTTATTTCTGTGCGTAGTCCGTTAGCATTCTTAAGTGAGAACACATTTTTTTTTCAACTGAGAAAATATCTGCTGTGTAGATGAGATGGCCCACGTCTGTCCAGTTCTAGAGCTATGCCATCTTCTTTTACACCACACAGGCTGTGTGGGGGGCCTCCGACCCTCTAGGCTTCTCAGGTGAGAGGAACTGAAGGGGTCTAGGTGTTATGGAGGGCTCCGGGAACTGCAGCACCTGGCCTAGAAGGGTGAGGTAACTTCTGTGAGCTTCTCAAGTTGGTGGTTACATGAAAATGAGATTTGTCTCTTGTTTTTGTCAGAGATGATTCTCTGAAAAACCCCAAATACTGGGATGGAGAAGCTAGAATACTATGTCCAAAAATCTCGCAAATGTCTTGTGACGGAAGTACCTTCCTGGATATATCACCCAGTGGTCACATGAGTGGAAAGGGAGTTAGGGGAGGGGAGGGGAGGGAGAAGCAGGACTGTATTACACCTCATGTATGCAGGGCTGCTTCTACAGAGAGCGTCAATTTTACATTTTTAGCAATGACCTTAATTGTTTAATAAATTCACTATTTTGTCAATTACCTTTATCCTAAATGGGACTAGAAACACCATGAAAGATAAATAGTTCCTACCCAAGATTTCTACTAAAGATCAGGATAGTTGGGGAGTTAACCAGATGCACATAATGGATACTTAGGAAATATTTACATGCACGAATGATGCAGCCTACTGGTTCTCACACTTGGATACATATTGGAAACAATGGGATGTTCCAACAATTCTGTTGTCTGGGTCTCACCTCAGAGCTCATGATTTAGTATGGGTTGAGACCTAGGAATAAGAAGTTTTCAAACTTCTCCATGTGATTTTAATGTGCAGCTCTGTTTGAGAATCACCAGTGCAACTACTAAAGATTTTTGTTTTTGCTGAGTGTGATAGCTTATTGCAAGGACCTTTAATAAAACCAGTACTTGGTATAGGTAGGGAATGAACTTGGAGTGAGCTGACTGTTTGCCATTTAGGCATGAGTACACTTGAACCCACTTGAAAGACTCCTGCTGGACAAAGCCATACAGAGATTCATCGATGATGCTCCTATTTCTTAGAGGGTCTTGATTTACTCTTCTTGTCTGTCAAGGAGCAGGTTACTTAACTTTCAAATTGACCTTGACCCCTTCCAAGTGTTCCTCCATCACCTTTCTGGACAGAGCATTGATAGTTCAGGATCAATCTTGAGTACACCTCAGCTACTGGGAAACCTCACTGGGGTTTCCAGATAGGATAATGTAATCTAAGTTACATTTCCTTTCCCTTAAGAGACTCAAAGATAGAAGAGGAAACTCATGGGGGCAATTTGAAGATGCTATGAAGGCCTCTGGCTGTAAAAGCTCTGCAGTAATGATACCATTAGATCGATTTTTTTCAAAAATGTTAATAGTGTGAGGACATTGCTACACTGAACCTATTTGTCCTTTGGTATATGTGGCTTTAATAAGATTGCTTTACTGATTAAGATCTAGATCAAGTTGTAGGCAAGATTTTTTTAAAAAGAATTATGTTACTTATATGTAATTTTCTTCAGTGAAGAATGATAGCAATTTCATAAAGACTGTCAATGTGTCTCATTGAATAAGCCAAGGTAGATCTTTGAAACAGGGCAAATTCACTTCTCATTTTATTGCATAAATGACCACAGAGGTGAATTTTAAACATTTGCCTCCATTTTTATCACTCCACTGATGATATAAAGGTAGATTTTTAAGGGCTGCTTTTTATTATAAAATATGATGCTATCCCTGCTAAAACATCTGAATTCACTGTAAGTTAATGTAGGGCTCTGTCCTGATCCACACTTTTGTGTCTGATTGGGCTCTATCTATACATCTATCTGTATCTTCATGGTTTATTCACCAGTTGTATCCCTTTCATGTAATTAGTAAATTAATGCCTTTATGGTTATCAGCATGATAGAATATAGAGAAACAGCATGTCAAGGTGGTAATACCCATATTTGCTTACTGAAACAAAATAGAACACTGGGCTTATCGAGTGTTCAAGTATATTTTTAAGTGTATTAAAATGTCTCCTTATAGGTCATCCTTCAGTAAGAGTGGGCTGCCTCCTTTAATTCTTTTTGCAAACAGATTCACTCCTATCTTCCCCAGTCTTTGTATATTTGTGAGCTTTATCTTCCAGAGAGTTCAGAAATTGGTCTTAAAGAAAGTGTCAAGCATTTTTTGGGGTGTATTTGATTGTATTTTCCGTATTTAAAATCATATTACATTCTAGCTGAGACTAATCTGATTATATACCTCCAAATTATTAGTTGTCTGTAGCAAACATATAATTTGTTAGTCAACAGTGACCACACAAAAATTTACCCAAAATTTAGTGGTTTGAAATGATTAACATGTATTATCTCACAGTACTGGGTTAGGAATCCTGGTGCAACTCAACTGGGTATTTCAGGTTAGTGTCTCTTGGAAAGTGCACTGTGGGGATGGCCAGAGCTACTGTATTCCATGGTTTGCCTGGGGGAGTATCTGCTCCCAAGCTCACTTTCATGGCTTTTGGCAGTCTAAAGAGGATTCACTTAAAAGATCACACATGTGGCCCTTGGAAGGCTTTAGAAACTTAGTTGTTGGCTGAAGATATCAATTCCTCACTTTGTATGTGCCTCCAAAGGTGCCTTACAATGTGGCAGAGATGTAGGAGGATAGAAGAGGAAGGGCAGAAGGTAGGAAAGAGGGAAAAAGAGATGAACAAGGAGGGAGATAGAGGCAAGCAGAAGAAGAAGAGGGAGAAAAAGGGACAGGCTAGCAAGTGAGATGATAGTCTTTTTGTAACCTAATTTTAGAAGTGTCATGAAATCACTTTCACTATCCAGCCCACACATAAAGAGACAGAATTACACAAGTCTGTGGCTATTATTAGGAGCCATGTTAGAGGATGCCTACAAAAAATGTTCCTTAAGTATTCCTGCAAAAGTGATGTTTTTTTGGCAGATAGTGTTTGGGATTTACACCCTTACAGTATCTACTTTTAATTTCTTTCACCTCTACCATGATAGAAGTCATGTTAAATAAGTGTCTCAGTATATCTTACATATTTGAGATTGATAGTTGCTCAATACTGAATCACTAATTGAATTTGAGATTATACTCCCATCTTATTCTTAGTCAAATTCAAAGAAAGGATATTGAAGGACAGTGTCCTGTTGGATACATGTCTCCCAGGTTTCAGGTTCTGAGTTTTATTTTTGTACATGATTTTAGTAGTTTTGAGCATATTCTTCATATTTGGAATTTTCAAACAACTATCCATCATTCTGATTGAGAATATAAATTTTAAAATATTATATTTTCAAAAATAAATGAAGAGTGCCACTGAAATTTTCAAAACAATCCAAGCATATTTTTAAGCATTTTTATGTTATTGAGAAACTCTCTATTGTGGGAAATACAATGAAGCATAGCTGTGTGTTTATCAGCTGACTGTTTTAATACAATTTTTGTCAGAAATGTGACATTATTTGAGAGACTGGGTGAATTTTCATAGAATCAAACGTAAAAATTTAATACAGACTTGACATAAAAAACATGACTTACCACTGGAAAAATTGATAAATTGAGCCTTATCAAAATTAAGATTTTTGCTCCATGAAAGATCATGTGAAGAGGATAAAAGAATGGGGAACGATATTTACCAACCACCTATGACAAAGGACTAGTATTTAGTGTATACAAAGGATTCTTAAAACTCCACAACAAAATAAACAAACAAAAACAAAGCAAAAAAGTAGAAAGTGGACAAAGTATATGAGTAGATATTTTATTGAAGAAGATAAATAGATGGTAAATAAGCACCTTGACACAATATGCAATGTCATTAGTCATTGGGGGCAGTGTAAATTAAAACTATAGTGAGAGACCTCAGCAGCCTATAGGAGTATCAGCCACTACTTCCTGGCCACCTGGAGGACATCAGAAGGGGGTGAAATAATTGGCTACCAGACCCAGAAGACCTCAGCAGCTGATGGGAGCAGTGGTCACCACTCCCTCACAGTCAGAGGACATTGGCAGCCCATGGGCACCTTGGCTACCCCTGACTCCCACCTGGAGGACTTCAGAAGCCAGTGGGAGCATCAGTGACCCATATCCCCCACAGGGAGGATATCAGCAGCTTGCAGGCATGTTGGGACCCTTTCCCCAACCTGCAGTACTTTGGTGGGCTTGCTGGAGCATCAGTGACCCCTCTCCCCAACCAGAGGATCTTTGTGAGCAGGTGAGAACACAGGTGAGTCCTCACCCGCTATGCAGAGCACCTCATTGGTCAGCAGTAGCTTTGGCAACTCCTTGTGCCTCCAAGAGGACCTTGACAGGCCTACAAGCTCATGGGTGAGCCTTTCTTCCATACAGAGGACCCTAGGTGGGCTGGTGAAAGCACTGGTGAGGCCTTCCCCCACCCTGAAGAACCTGGCTGGGCCTGTGAGACCTCCAGTGACAAAAGGCCCCAGTTGGAGCACACACCATGGACAGGTGGGTCTGACAGCCTGGAAAAGTCTGAAGTTACAATAACAGTATAAGCTAAGGGTTGGTTCATATCAATACTGCTAGGATTATGGGACTTACAAAACAGGCCCCACAGGAGGAATTCAGGTGACTAGCCCCTTCCCTACACTGTGGGACCCAACAACTAGGTGAACATCAGTCATGCAGTAGGATCCTAAGACACACACAAAGACCAGTGGGATTATAAAGACCAAAATATTAACAAAGAAGTAAAGTTGACAAAATAAAAAAGAAAATTGCATCCCAAACTCCCAACACAACTGGAACAAGTATAAGGAGACATAAAAATAGAAGACATTGGAAGTTACAAACCTGAAATTTCTGAAAAGTTAGCAACTGAAATAAAGAAACAAATCCATGAGGCTATAGCAGAAATCAGATCAGAAATAATCTCTGAGGTAAAAAAAAAAAAAAGAAAAGAAAAGAAATGACAACCTTAATGAAGGTATTGCTCAACATAGCTAGAGAAGTTATAGATTAAAAAAAAAGTTGAGGATCATGGGTAAACAATGGAAACCTTGGATGAACAATATAGGAAAGAAATAGAATGCATGAAACAAATTCAGACAGATATCCAGGACATTAAAAATTTCATTGAAAGCTAGCACAGCTACTTGAATGAAGCCGAAGATAGACTTTCAGACCTTGAAGACAGGATCACAGCTAGTGAACACAAAAGGAAAGAACTCTTGAAAATAACAAGGGACCAAAGAAACTAAGACCTCCTGTGAGTTGGCACCATGTGCTGGCTGACTAGGGGATAGCCAGATGTCAGGCCTCATCTGTGGGTTGGTGCCATTTTCAGACTGCAGGAGAGGAGAACAAAAAGTCAACAAGAAGCTAAGACTTCCTGTGGGTCAGTGCCATGCATTGGCTGACTGGGAGAAAGCCAGACAACAGCCCTTTTTGGTGCATGAGCAGGGAGACAAGAAGAACCAACATCCACACCCCTCCACCATGGGTAAGCAACTGGCTAATTTGGAGAAGCACAGGCTGTGATGATAACTCATGAGCTAAAATACAATTTAATCATTGTAATGTTTGGTGTTTCACTTTTCAGGCTTAAAGCCAGTAGTCTGATCATCATCTATTCAGAGGATAACAATACACAATGTAGCATATATGGGGGATCTCCTGCTGAAGGTGGTGGTCATTGCCAATTCCCTATTATCTTGTTTTGAGATCCTGTATCATTGTCATTGTTTTGTTTGGTTGGGATTTATTCTGTTTTATCTCATTTGATTTTGTTGTGTATGATGGCATGAACAGCTATTTCAAAGATAATAAGATATATTATGGTAGCCATTTTGGATTTACTATTATCTTGTTTTGAAGTCCTGTATTGCATTCATTGTTTTGTTTTTATTGGTTCTATTCTGTTTCTGTTTTGCATGATTTTACTATGTCTGAAGGTATGGACAGCTATTTTGAGGACCAGGGACATTACGGTAATCGTTGTTGATTTCCTATTATGTACTATACATTATTTTGAAATCCTGTGTCACTTACATGTCTTGTTTTGATTGGCTTTATTCTGTTTTATTTTGCTTGGTTTTATTTTCTCTAAAATAAAATTAAAATAAAATAATGAGGGACCATGAAATAACAATTCAAAATCTCTAAGACAATGCAAAGGAAAACAATATAATACTGATAGGTACCACTGAAAATGCAGGAATCAACATAAATAACATTTGAAAAAAACTATTTGCAGAAGTAATAGCAGAGAATTTCCCAAGCATTGGAACAGGCTGATGTACACATATGTGAGGTGTATAGAACTCCAAATAGCCATAACCAAAATAAATCTACACCCAGAAATATAATAATCAATGTCCCAGAAATTCAGCCAAAAAACAGAATATAAAAAGCTTCTAGAGAAAATAAACAAAGCACCTTTCAAGAAAGCCCATTAGAACCATGGCCAACTTCTCAAAACAAACCCTCAAATCAAAAAGAGCTTGGAGTAAACTATTTGAAGCCCTAAAAGAAAACAACTCCCAACCTAGATTGATGTATCCTGCAGAACTATTTTCCAAAATTAATAGAGAAATTAGACACTTCCACGACAAAGAACAACTGAAAAAATTCATGTCCACCAAACCAACCCTAGAAAGAGTACTGAAAGATATTCTCGATAGAGATAAAAATGACCACAATTTCCAGAACAACAACAGAAAGAAACTACCAGGCAGGGCAAGCAATTAAACAAAGGTTAAAAATAGGAAATCAACAACAAGAAAATAACATAACAAGTATAAGCCAATATGTATCAGTTGTATTTACCAATTTACCAATCAAAAGAAATAGACCTACAGAATGGATCAAGAAACAAGATTCAACAATATTCTTTATTCAAGAAACACATTTAACTTTAAAAGAAACTCATAGTCTGAAAGTCAAAGGATGGAATACAATATTACATGCAACAGGAACCCAGAAAAAAGGAGGTGTAGCTATTCTGTTTTCAGACAGTGTGAAATTCCAACCAAAAATGATGAAAAAAATATAAAAAAGGTTACTACATACTTATTAGGGGAAAAATCAAGTGGAAGTGATAACAATCATAAATATATGTGCACCAAATATAGGAGCACTCAATTATATTAGACAAATATTAATAAACATGAAAAATCAAATATGCAATAATACGATTGTAAAGAGGGAACTTAATACCCCATTGTTAGAAAGAGATAGATCAACTAGACAAAAAAATCAGCAAAGAAATAACAGAACTGAACTAGTCCTGTGAAAAAATGGATTTAATAGATGTTTACAGAGTGTCCCACCCAACAGCATCAGAATACATACTCTTCTCAGCTGCAAATGAGACAGTCTCTAAAATAGACCATATACTAGCCCAGAGAGCCTGCTTAACTAAATGCAAAAGTATTGCAATTGTCCCATAAGTTTATCTGACCATAGTCCACTGAAACTGAAAATTAATAGAAAAAGATACTGCAAAAACTACGTAAATATATGGAAATTAAATGATACCCTTCTGAACGACAAATGAATCACAGAAAAAAATTAAAGAAAAAATCAAACAATATGTACAATTAAATGAAAATACAGATTCAACATACTGGTACCTGTGGGATATAATGAAAGCAGAGAGAAATTTATAGCAGTGAATTCTCACATCAGGAAAACAGAATGAGCACAAATAAACAATGTAACGTGCACTTTAAACTTCTAGAAAAACAGAAGCAAGTCCAAACCAAATCTCATAGAAGGGAGGAAATTATAAAGATCAGAGCAGCAATTAATGCAACTGAGACTAAGAAAACAATATAAAGAATTAATGAAATGAAGAGCTGGTTCTTTGAAAGAATAAATAAAATTGATAAACATCTAGCCAACCTTATCAAGAAAAAAAAAATTCAAATTCATGCAATGAAGAATAAAAAGTGTAAAATTACTACAGATCCTGTGGAAATTCAGAAGATCATGAACACCTACTTTGAAAATCTTTAGTCATTTAGGCTGGCAAACCCAAATAAATGAACAGATTCCTACAAACATATGAATTGCTAGTGATGAATCAAGAAGATACAAAAATTTTGAATAACCCAATATCAGCTACTGAAATTGAAAATGTAATGAAAAATTTTACCAACAAAGAAAATCCCAGGTCTTGATGGATTCATGGCAGAATTCTACAAGAAAATTTAGAGAAGATTTAACATCAATACTCCTCAAACTCTTTAATGAAATTAAAAGTAAAATAATTCTTCTTAACTCATTACTGCAGGCAGATATTACTCTGATACCAAAACCAGAGAAAGACCCAACCAAACGGGAGAACTACAGGCTAATCTCCCTCATGAACAAAGATGCCAAAATTACTAGCAAAATACTAGCAAACAGAATGCAGCGAATCATCAGGATTATACACCATGACCAGGTGAGATTCATCCTAGGAATACAGGGATGGTTCAACATACACAAATCAATAAACATAATGCACCACATCAACAGAACCAATGACTAAAATCACATGATTATTTCAATAGATGCAGAAAAACTTTTGATAATGTCCAACACTCATTCATGATCAGAAGTACCCAATCAGAATAGATGGTCTCTGATAAAAGCCATTTATGACAAACCAATTGCTAGTGTCATATAAATGGACAAAAACTGACAGCTTTCAATCTAAAATCAGGAACAAGGCAAGGATGTTCGCTATTACCACTCCTAGTCAATATAGTTCTGAAAATGTTAGCCAGTGCAATTAAAAAGGAGAGAGAAATAAAAGAAATAAAGATATGGAAGGAAGAAGTTTAATTATCATTATTTACAGATGACATAATACTCTACATAGAAAACACCAAAAACTCTACCAAAAGATTACTAGAGTTAATAAGCATATTCAGCAGCATAGTTGGATACAAAATCAGCATTCAAAAATCCATGGCATTTCTTTACACAAACAATAAATTCACTGAGAGAGAAATTATAGGAATACCTTTTACAGTAGCATCCAAAAAATACTTTGGAATCAATCAAACAAAGGATGTAAAGATCTATATATTAAAAACTACAGTACTGTGAAAAAGGAGATTGAAATGGATGTCAGAAAATAGAAAGATATCCCTTGCTCACAGATAAGAAGAATGAACACTGTGAAAATGGCCATACTCCCAAAACTTTTATGCAGATTTAATGCAATCTCAATCAAAATACCATTAGTATAACTCACAGATCTAGAGAAAACATTCTTAAAATTCATTTTAAAACAGAAGAGACCTAAAATAGCAAAGACAATCTTGTACAACAAAGGCAAAGCATGTGACATTATAATCTCTGATTTGAAATTATACTACAAAGCTACTGTGATAAAATCAGCATGATACTGGCAAAAAAAACCAAACCTGAGGATCAGTGGAACAGATTAGAAGATGTAGACACAAGTACAAAGACATTCAGCCACCATATTTTTGACAAAAGGGCCAAACATGTTCGCTGGAAGAAACATAGCCTCCTTAATAAATGCTGCTGAAAATACTGGGTTTCCATATCTGAAGACTAAATCCAGACCCATGTCTACCACCATGTGCTAAACTTAAGCCAAAATAGATCAAAGATCTAAATATTAAAACAGAAACACTAAATCTATGGTAAGGCAAGGTAGGTAGAAAGCAGCAAAACCCAAGATGCTTGGGAAGCAATTCAAAGAATCGACAACTAGGATCCCATCTTATTAAAAAGCTCTGAACATCAAAAGAAACCACCAATAGAGTAAAAAGAAAACTCATGTTAAGAAAAAATTAGATAACTATCCCTCAGAGAAAGGACTTTTTTCTAGAACATACAAAGAATTGAAAAAATCAGACCCCCCCCAAAATTTAAAGGCCCAATACAGAAATGGGCATCTGAAATGAACACACACTTCTCAGATGAAGAAATACAAATGGCAAATAAATACATGAAGAAATATTCAACATTACTGGTCATTTAAGAAATACAAATTAAAACGACACTGAGATTTCATCTCCAGAAAAAATGGCCAGGATCAAGAAATCAACCAACAACAAATGCTGGCGGGACTGTGGGTAGAAAAGAACCCTTCTCTACTGTTGGTGGGAGTGTAGACTGCTACAGCCACTGTGGCAATCAGTGTGAAGATTCCTCAAAAAACTTGGATTGGTGATCCCATTAAATCCAGCTATTTACCTTCTGGGCATTTTCCAAGAAGAACTGAAAACATCATGTCACAGCAATATATGTGCACGCATGTTTATAGCAGCATAATTTGGAATAGTTAAACCTTGAAAACCACCCAAATGTCCATCAACCACAGAATGGATTAAAAAGATGTAGCATTTTTATACAATGGAGTATTACTCAGCTATAACAAAGGATAATCTTGATGTAAATAGGTAAATGGTTGCAACTTGAGACCATGCCCATAAGTGAAATAAATGCAGCTTGCAGTTTTTCAGTTCCAAATTCTATGATTCATTTATTAGTCTCCTAGGCATTTATCCAAGAAAAGTGAGAACTAGTAGTCACACAAAAACCTGCACATGATTGTTCATCATAGCTTTGTCCATTATAGTACAAGACTGAAACCATCCCAGATGACCTTTAACAGGTGAATGTTTAAAAGAACTGTGTACACATAGCAGAAGAAACTAATCAAAACTAAAAAAACACAAATTAGTGATGCACACAAAAATCGAAGCGGTGTAAGACAAAACAAAACAAAACAAAACAACAACAACAACAAATGTAACTTCCCCAAAAATCTCCCAACTCCACCAAAGCTGATCCATGGATCATGGATGAGGAGAAACTCAAAAACAGGCAACAGAATTATATAAGGTGACTAAAAGTATATAACAACAACAAAACAAGTCAGTAAGGTACTGAGCAACCTGAAACAGGATATAACTAAGCAGATAACGGACTTAAAAAGTAAAAAGAAGAAAAGAAAGTGCTCTAGAGGATATGGCTGCATGTATGTTTAAGTGTGTAGGATTGATAACTATGTTGTTAAGTTGTTACTGGATCATTGAACTTCTTTGCAGTCTCACTGTTTGAATGTCCACTTTGTATGCTTTAATTTTGTAACTTTAACAACTAGGTCTAAGAAAACAGTATGTAATTTATCAACTAGTGATTTCTTACTGCTTTTTTTTCTGAGATTCTGCATTGTTTCTACCCCTTTTTCTGTTTTGCTTTTTTTTCTCTTTAAATAAAATTAAAAAAAATGTAACTTCCAAAGGCTCCATTGTCTTCCTTGAAATAATAAAATTTTAGAGATTGGGCTGGGGATTTAGCTTGGTGGCTCAAGCACTTGCCTAGTAAGTGTGAGGTAGTGACTTTGATCCCTGGTATCAAAAAGACAGTTGAGAGGTGGAAACCAGATTGCTGGTTCCCAGGGATAAGATATATGAGAAGATAGAGAAGAAGGTGACGGCTCATACAAGAAAGCAAGAGACTGCTCAGTGTGCAGTTTATGTATTGTGTCCTTTTTGACTATGATTTTTGCATGCCCTTTAAAATTTTTTTGTCTACTTGAAGGTCAGGAAAATACTATTTTATAATAGACTTATCTTTGACACTTAGATCTGTGATACATTGCAATTGGCTTATAAGTGCCTAAGTCATCCTACTTCTTTCTATGGTAAAATCACTCTTCTCCTACAAGAATCCACTGCCAACTGTATCATAATTGAAGTATTTATGGATGGGTGGATCTGTTTCTGGACTCATTCTGTTTCTTGATCTATGATCTTGATCTTGTACTTGTTGATTTGTGATCTGTATCTCACTTTTTTAAATTACTGGAACTTAATGGTAAATCTACTGATATCCTAAAATGTAAGCCTGATTAATTATGACCCCTACTAAAAGTGGGAGACTATGCATCTCTCCCTTTTACATGGGGTGTGCCGAGGAATGAAATCTGTGAGATAGCAGTATCTGTAAAGCACCAACACCTTCTGTGTAAGTCTTTCTTATTTTATCTCTCTTCTTCAAATATCTGTTAGGAGTAGTCTGTAGCTATTTATGTTTTTATATAAACTTCAGGATTAATTTGTCAAATTATCCAGAAAGCCTGTCAGATGTTTCACTAGCACACATACATAGTTCAATTTACGGAGAACCTATACCTTTATAATATTGATTCTTCTAGGTCATAAACATGAACTATCACTCCAATTTTAAAGAACTTTTAGATTTTATGTCAGTAATGTTAGGTAATTTTCAGTGCAGAAGAATAGAGGCAAGGAAATATACCTGTTTACATATATGCATATGCACATTCCTAGATACTGTATTTTGTTGACATTTTTATAAACGCTTATTTTTTTGTCATTGAGGCAGTGTATAATTCGGTAAAGGGCAAAAAGTGCACTGTTCTTTTGTAGCTAGCTCATTGGCTTTTATGTGAGTATATACTAATGTCATTGTCTTCTGAATCCAGGTATAAAAATTTCTGGTATTCTAGTTGCTTCATGCCTCTTCTATCCATTTCTCTTTTCTCCACTGGATTTAATAAACTATGTAGAATTTATATCTATCTGATTATGATAGAGATTAGTCTCCAAGTTACTTTTCATGTGATATAATTGTAAGATATTTTCATGGCAGTTATCCTAGGCATGTCAAAGAAATTTGAAAGTATTTGTTTACTAGTCTCATGAAGCATTCATGTACAGGTAGTATTTAATTAAAATGTTCAATGTGTATAAAAATTTAAACCTAATTACCCTTCATCTTCCAAGTAGATTTGTTCGACAAAGATGTAGTTAAAAACTTCATTGCTTTATAAAAGCTTTATATGTCCCTATGTATTTCTCTGGATTCCTTTTGCCTATGTTTGTACATAGAGGTTGAAAGTATCTAAAACGGTATAATATCCTGAGCAATAAATTCCCCTTTTCCTCCCTGTCTTCTTGTGTTATCTCCAGGTACAGAAGCACATAGCTCAGGGGCCTCTGGAAAAGAGTGGTATGAAGCCATTGCTTGTATTTCAGAGTGATGATTACCTGTCAGTATTGTGACTTCTATGGGCAGGAATTGTGTTCTGAGATCTTGCAGAATACTTTTGTTTCAAAGTCCTTCTCCAAAGAGCCTACTTAGGCTCTGCTTACTATTCAGGCTGGACGTGGAAGAGGACAGAGATAGCTCCAGGGAGCAATGGGGATTTGGAAACAGCTAATTTTTCAGTTTCTTTACATACAGAAGGCAATCATCTCTTGAACTCTCCCCACAAACTGAACAGGCTGTATAGATAAGCCTCTTAATACATCTGGATACCCCTTTGTGACACTTCAGAGGAGTTAATACTTCTAGTCACTTCTAGTCATTTCAGCAGCTTAGAGACTAATTATACATCTCTCCCTCGCACATAGAGATAGGCCAGGGAGTGAAACTTGCAAAATAGCAGTTTTTCTAAAGGCCCATGCTCCTTCTATGTGTGCTTATCTTATTGTGGATGGTAGCATAGCAACAGATGGAGCTGCCTGATCTCAGGGTGCCTTGAATTGCAAGTTTCTTCCTTTGTTCTCTGTACTTTCTTTTCCTCTACTCTTGCTTTTTCTCAGACTTAGTCTGATAAAATGCTGCTATGTTTTCCCTTTGTGCTTGTTGATTGTGAATTGCTGGTCCCTGTGGGAAATTAGTGGCTCCTTCATGCATGGAACTGAAATGGATTTCATCACATGTGATATGTGTGCTCAAATGCTTAGCACAGAGATCTCATGGGGCTGAATGGGACCAAGAGAAAGACCATTGAAACCCAAACCAGTATGGATAGTGAGAAAAAAAACTCACATTCATGTAATTCTGTCATATTTCTGAGATTTATTTTCCATCTTCAGAGGGTCCAGTGAGATAGGCTCCTTATGCCAATGCAACTTTCTCACTGGTGCCTTAATCCAAGTCTCTCTCTTTCTCTCAGACCCATTTTCTACCTGTGCTCAGAAGAGTTGTCTCAGATGTACATTGCCTGTGCTTTAGCTTCCTCATGTGAAAAATGAAGTTGATTATAATATCTCCCTATATTAGTCAGGGTCTGAGAAACATCAAACCGTATCAGGAATCAAACAGAGGGTTTTTATTGATGGGGCTGTGTCACACAAGTGATGGAAGGTTGCCTGAGTAAAAGTGGCAGGAAGCAGCTGCTTGTGGTTGGTATAACTGAAGGGAATAGGGGAAAGGACAGGCAGGCCTCCAGATAGTATCTTATCCATAATGGCATAGCTTAGCTTTTGAAGGTTCTCCCATGAAGATGCTTTGAATGCTTTGAGGGCCAGAAGAATTTAAAGCCTGGATCATAGCACTTCCTGCTGCTGGCCTGATCTTGAGGCAGGAAGAGAGCCTCTTCCTTCTTGCAGTTTCCTTTCTCCATCTAGAGCCCTGTGTTTTTAAGACTGAACCAAAAACAGCTTGCAAAGGAGGGAGACTAGAAGTCTAATTTGCAGAGTTATACCCCAGGTTTATAGATCTGACTGTAACAGTGGAAGGCTGAAGCTATAAAGACCAAAAAATAAACGAATAACACATTCCTTTAGTTTTCTCATCTGCAAAATGTGTATTATAGTGGTGTTGACCTTATGGTATGATACAAAGAATAAATGAATTATTAGTATTAAGTTCTAGACTAAAGCCAGGCACATTGTGCTGAGTATTCATTACCCTTGCTGCATAATAATGACAAAAGATCTCATCATCACAGCGGTGCACAGAGAAGAGTGTTTCTGGGACAAAAGAAATCATCTAAACTGGCTAAGGCATGAGTTCCTCCTACCCAACTGTCCACAGCAGAGCTGTTGGGCCAAGGTGGAGCAGAGGAAGTGAGAAATGCTTGGGACAAGCTGAATCTCCAGAGAGGCCTCTGATTCAAAAGGTTTAGATTCCTGTTCTCTTAGTTTTCTCTCTCCCTGGGGGAGACAGATTCTTGAGTCATGCTTTCTGCGGATTGCTGATTAGCCAGCAAGGGAAGAAAAGCTTCTCTGGAATGATTATTCTGCTCTTAATTTTGGGAAGTGGCTCAGCAAAGATTAATCTTGAAAATGACAAGGCACTCAGGGAGAAAGAGAAGCCAAGGGGCAGACAGAGTATTGAAGATCACAAAATCCTATCCAGTGCTAAGGCATTATTGAATTACACATTTCTAAATGACTTCATGGGTTGAAACACATCTGTGTTAAGTAGACTGAGGATAATCTCTTAAATGTGTTTGTTCCTTAAAGTATTGCTTGGAGTACACACTGACATTGCTATGGAACCTCTTTATCCTGATATAGGAAAAGAAATATACATCCAGTAGGATTTTTGTGTCTTTATGGGGAGCACAAAATGGGGACACCATGTAAGGCTTCTATTAAGTGCTGAGAAGCACACCAGTAACTGGGTGAGAGTATGATAATAATAGCTAACACACTGTATTTGTTATGTGCTGAGTGTTCTGAGGTTATTGATTATACTGATTTTATTAAATCCTCAAGACATCCCCTGCAAAAGAAGTGTATTATTATTTCTTTTTCCAAATGAGAAATTTGAGACAGGAAGAGGTTAAGTAGCTTGCTCTGGATTTCCATATTTTAGATTGAATTTCTTCAAAAAGAAACTCCAAGAGAAAAACTGCAAATAGAAGGCTGGGTGTGGAGCTCAGCATTACAGCACCTGCCTGGCAATTGCAAGGTCCTGAGTTTGATTCCTAGTACAAAAAAAAAAATTACAAGTAGTTATCTAGAAATTGAAAGGAATATGGTAAGGAAAAGTGAGACAGAGAAGGAAGAAAGGCTCCCAAAACCTGCAGTAAAGATCTGATATCAATCAGTGGTATCTGATGCTTAGTCCCAGTAGGTCCATCTACAGGACTGAGTAAAACCATCCCCTTGTCCCTCCAAAGGTTGAAGAAACTTGTATATCTCCCTGCAAACTCCCATCCTTCACTGGGTAAGGGTCACTCCTGGGAATGAATAGTAACATCTTGGCATGTACAGTCTGTTTTACAACTGCCCATTCACAATTCCATGGCAATAGAAAAGTTACAGAGCTGGGTGGTGTAGGTGCTAGAGGTAGGAGGTAACCAGTGCATGGAGGTGCTAACCACTAAAACTGAAGGAACCCATGTGATATATCAAGGGAATGTGGACTGAGTACCACCAGCATCTTCAGTATGTAGCTTAAAATATCAGAGCAGTGATGTAAATGGATTCAATTCTGATTTGAGAATTTCAACTTAAGAGCTGAAGTAAGAGAGATTAAAATATGATGAGAATAGCAGATGAGTGGAAACCACAACACAAAAAGAAATTGCTTTGAATCCTAAGGACTAGCAATATTTATGCAAGAAAAGAGAAGAGTAAAGATCATGGTCCCTGCCTTCACATATGCCAGGATTACTGCATTAGGGAGGGCAAAAATTCTAGAGTGCATATAGAAGACCCTATGCTAAGAGCCAAGGACACAGGAAAAATTAGTTTGGTCCATATTCTTGTACATTTAGTTGTCTAGTGAGGCAGATATGGTAGTCTACACAGAGAACACAAGATTTCCCACAGAGGAGCTTCTCCACTGCAGAACATCATGCTGGTAGTGCACCGGTAGGTTTCTTCTTACCAGGCTGGTGTACCCCGACCCTGTGACCGTGAATGCTAGAATCTCAAGTCCCATGGTTGCCCTTTATATGGGTTGAATAGTGCCCCCCTCAAATGCATATTCTTTCTGGAACCTTTGAATTTGAATTTATTTGAAAATAGAGTTTTTGCATATATTATTCAAGTTATAATGAAGTCATAAAGCAGGTCCTAATCTACTATGACTGAGGTTCTTATAAGAATAGGGAAGGACAAACACATAGGAGGAGGACACTATGTATAGACAGGGGCAAGATGGGAATAATGTAGATAAAAGCCACGAAAGGTTAAAAACTGGTGAAAAACAGTAGAATCTAAGAGAAGCAAGGAAGGATTCTTCCCTGGAGTCTTTCCAGAGAACGTGACCCTGTTGACACCTTTGCTTTAGATTTCCAGCCTTCAGAACTATAAGGCAATGAATTATTATTGTTTATAGCTTCTCAGTTTGTGACATGTTAATATAGAAGTCCCCTGAAACTGATATAATTTCTCTTAGAGTAACAGCCCTCAGCCACATGAGAGATGCCAGGGTGGAGAAGAGTGGTGATGCCTATTCTTCACATAGCCATTACTGACACATGATGGGATTAAGACAAAACTTGTCTTCCATCAAAATCTCACTCTTATTTCTCTTCTTCCCTCGCCCTATCTGCCTCTTCAAAGCTGAGAGCTCTCGTTTGATCAGTCATTTGTGCAGAATCATTGTCTCAGGCCCCACTTCTTGGAAACCTGAATTAAGATGCCACAAAGCACAGAGAACACTGAAAACCTCAGGTGAGAGTATCCAGGAGAGCATGTCAGAGGAGGGATAAATCTTGAAGGATAAGGAATGTGAGTTACCTACAGAAGGATCAGAGTTATCCATCAGAAAGAATGGTAAATACTTCTCTATCACTTGTGTGTTAAGTTATGAAGATGAGTGGAGCTTATTGGACAATGAATTTAGAAAGGCAGAGAGAGGTCTCTTCTTGAATGCCAGATATATTTTCTCATTATTGCGACTCTTCACCAATTGTGCGGAAAGCAGACAATTGCCTGTTACCACTGTAGGTCTTTGAGATAAGTCCTAGCCTCGTGTTGGGATCTCTGCACTAATGTTTTGTATGCCTCCTATACCTAAAAGTTCATGCATGACTTTTAATTACTATTACTGCTCCCAAGTTAACAAAGCTTTGGATAGTTCCAGACATGGCTTCTCCTTTTCACCAATTTCTGTGACCATAAACAAGTCACTTGATCATTCTCAATCATAAGAATCTTATTATCAGGATCCTACAAGCACTGCTGGTGGAGTCTCCCTTCTCTTACTAGCATTACAATTGTGATAAATTAACCTCCTTCAAGTCTTGTGTTTGCTTTTGTAATTGTTACTTGTTTCATTTATAAAATGGGATTGACAGTGTCACCTTCTTGAAAGAGTTTTAAGGTGGCAGGTAGTATCCTTAGCATAGTGCCTGGTGCACAGTTAATCCTTAGTGAGCACTCTTAGTCTGTTTTCATGATGGCACATGGAGCTAAAATAGAACACTTAGTAATGTACCAGGATAGAAAGAAAAAGTTTAGTACAAAAAAATTTTTAAAAAGGAGTGCTGAGTTTGAGAAAACCTGGGTCCAGTTGTAGTTCAGATTGCTGTGTGAGACTGGGCAGGTTACCTAAAAAGCACCTGAGCCTTATCTATAAAACAGAATGTGACAACTGACTCCTTTGTGTGGTCACTGTTGGTTCTCAATTGCTGGTGCCTGACACCTGAGCAGATGGGAGAGACTGCTTAATGATCAAGAGTGCAGAACCACAGCAGAGTTCACACCCAGGTATGTTTCAAATATAAGAAGAAAACCTAATTTATTTAAGATGGTTATCTTTATAACAAATAGTCAATGCATATTTATTAGAGGAAACTTATATAAAAACAAAGGGAAAAAATAGGAAATTACCCTTCTCCTTGTCCTAAGGAAAACATCAATTTTTTGATGTACTAATTCTAGATGTTTTAATAGGTTTTCGTAGGCAGGGCTTTTGTTTGTTTGTGTTTAGTTAAAACTGGACTTGTCTACCTATTGAGAATCTGTCTGAAAGAGATATTTTTCCAGAGGAATTTGTAGTGCTCAATTTCAGGATGATTGCCAAAGCTAAAGACAATAATGAAATGCCTTGTTCTTAAGCATTAACTAGATGCCTTGTGAAAGAAAAGGTATAATAGTATGTTCTTTCTTATGGTGTATGCCCAGTTCAGTCTGACATGAGATTATTCTTCTCTTTTAGGTTCTTATCCAAGAGAGGTCTTTTGCTTAAGTTAACCACCCCACAAGACAGATCTTTGTAGCATCCCAATTCTCCCATGCTAGTGGCAATGATACTGATATATCCCAACGTGCATTAGTGTATACCTTCAAATCATTTTTCTCCAGGAAGGGGAAGTAGATAGCATTTTTCTTCATTCTCCAAAACCCCAAGAATATTCTTCTATTGGATATAACATATACCACAATTTATCTTGCTAGAACACTCTTGACACATTGAACATCTCCCATAAAACCTGTGTGTGTGTGTGTGTGTGTGTGTGTGCGTGCACGTGTGTGAGCATTACCTTTATAATAATGACTGAGAATGAAGATCCCTATGCAGGCTTCCTTGCCCCAAATCCTGGCTCTTTTTTGTTTGTTTGTTTGTTTGTTTATTTGAATTTGGTCCTAGGGATTGAACCCCCATGACCTATGCACGGAGCTGATCCTCCACCCCCAGAACTTTTTTTGAGAGAGAGGATCTTGCTAAATCACAAGCCAGGCAAGCAAGGGCTTGAACTTACTATCCCCTTGCCTCAGCCTGCCAGAGTGCTGGGATTATAGGCTAGGGCCACCATACCCAGCTGTCAATTCTGGTTCTTTGAATGACTCAGTGTTTAATATTGGGGTCAAGTTAATCTATATATCTTTATTATTTTTAGAAAGATGTAAATTGTAATAGTATTTGCTCAGAGAGTTGTGTGAGGACTAAATCAGTTGCTATTTTAAAGTTCTAAGGAGAGTGACAGGAGCCTAAAAATGTGAAATGCCTGATCGCTGCTGTCATTTGTGCTTATTTTTGCAACTTTTTTTTATATTACAGTGCTTCAAATTGAAACGATGAAGTCTGCAAAGTCATTTTTTAGCCTCTTGTTTTGTTTTGGTGGATAGCTGAATTTTGTCTAGATGTTTGTGGGATTTTTTTCTTTGGTCTTATATTTGAAGACTATTTCCAGGATGTGCTTAAGCTTCAGTCTCATCATTGATTTTTGTCTGGAACACCTGGTGTTTTTGACAGTCTGCAACCTTGGGTCTTTATTTGTTTCAGATAAGTTTTCTTTGGCTATATCTTTGATTACTCCTCTGCTCTAGTTGTTTAATGGCTTTTCTCCCACACATTTCTAATCCTTAGCATGGATGTCCATTTACTGTTTTCTAGAACAATTTTCTTTTTCTTTTTTTACATCTCTTTGTTGTCATTGAAATTCCTTATTTTTTGAAAACTTACAAAATGTTTTTGTATGCATTTGAAGAAGATATCAAATACTTATTGAACAATAGCTACATAGTAGGCAAAGGCATAAAGACTAATTTCAGTTGTTACCAGCTGGTGTATTGAATGATGTATCTACTGATCTTGTTTTGTTCAAGGACCTCACAGGCCCAGGCCTGTGAGAAAGAGAAGACAGGGCTACTGCTGACTACTTCCATTCAGGCTAGAACCAATGACTACACACAGAATCCCTGTGTTCCTATGTAGAGAATTTAGGGATGGGATACAGTTTGGATTACAAAACAGTCTTTCATTCTCCAGGTGAAAGAGCTGTTAGATAGCTCTTCTGAGCTTATACATCTGGGTAGTAGTGAGGCCCAGAAAAAGATAATTTAGGACCCTGGTTCCACCTAGATTCCCATTGCTTTTTAATCTCCAATCCTTTATGTAACAGAGTTGCATAGAAATCAGGAGACTTTTTAAAAATTAACACAGAGCTTTGGAACAACTTTGTGCCGAGGCCTGTGGTCTAAAGAAACTAAATAGATAAGTAGTAGATTTGGGGGGAAAATGGCATGATTTATTTAAATGTAAAAGGAAAGATATTCCAGTTAGGAGAAATGGCATTTACAAAAGTACATGAGGACGGTAAAAGTGTGAGTGTGTGTGTGTGTATGTGTGTGTCTGTGTATCTGTGTTGGTGGGTAAAGTGGGGTAGAACACTCCCAGGACCCCCATAATCAGTAAATAGAAAAACAATTAGAAGGTGAATGTCGGAGGCCATTTTATCCACACTTGAAGCATATCAAGGCTCAGTTCACATCTTGGTAACATCTAGTTTTTCTTGAACTGTTTGATTTCTGTCTGGAATGGGCAATGCATGCACACATGGCTCGATCTTCAGCTATTTGAAGTATTTCTGCTCTCTGTAGGAATTCCTGGGAGTCAAACTGTTACAAGTGCTCACAGCAGGAAAAAGAAAGGCAGAATTGGACTGGAGATTGCTGCCTGAGGATGAGGCTGAATTACATTATGGGGTCACCTCACCATCTACATGCCAAAGGAGCTCTTGACAGCTTTGGTATAGCTTCTGTGTAAGACTGGTGCATGGCTCAGGGGATCCTGATCCTCGGTGCGTTGGTGTCTGCCCAGAAGGCACCACCACCATCTCCCAGCCCAGCTCACAGCTTCCTGAAGGCCACATTGCCTCCTCCTTGATTTTCCCCCAAACTTTATGTGCAGAGGTGCTATCAGATGTCAAATAACCATTCCCAGCTTTGCACAGTTGATGGTGTGGGATCAGAGAAAGAGAGGGTTGGTTGTTTTACATGTGAAGAGGTTCATGGATGGGAACTGGCATGTGTCTGAACAAGAAGATATTATGAAAACTATTAATGAGTCAAGATCTGGTGATGCTGATAAAATTGCTTAGAAGGTGATGGTACAGGGTCAAAAGCTTATTTCTTCCTAATTTTCTGGCATTCAGTTCCAAGTAAATTTAGTGGTATTCCTTCCAACTGCTAGGTTACAAATGAGCCAGAATTGTTATTCTTCATAATTTGTTTTAAAATTATAATTTACACACAAGAAAATATCTGTAAGTATACGGTCTGATAAGTTTTGCACAATCTTCATCAAGATATGGAAATTTTTATAACACACTCAAATTTTTCCTTTGTTCCCTTCTAGACAGTCTATACCACAAGTGATAATAATGTTCTGGTTTCTACTGTATAACTATTTGAATCAATATGTAGAACTTTCCAGCACCTCAGGAATTCCCTGTACTTATCTGAGTCAGTACTGGACCAAATAGGGAACTATACCCTGGTTTTTACCACCATAGAACAGTTTGGGCCTATTCTTAAAATTGTCATGGGAGTGAATTATTGTGCTTTCTTATTTTGCATGCATTAGTTTTTTGAGATGTGTCCATATTGTCATGTGTGCTGTCAGTTGCTCTTTGTTCCTCTCTGAACCATACTCTTAGTATGGGTATGCATCAGTCTGTAGACTCACAGCAGCCCCTCCGCTTGGGTCTCAGGCCCTCTCGATCCTTCTAAGCTCTGTTCCTTAACAGCTTGTGTATCAGCTCCTCTCACTCCATGCTCCCTTGTCTTTGTCCTTAAGGAAGTCTGGAATGTGGCTCCATGCAGTCAAAATTATGTCTGTGATGGGACAGGGTGTAACATGTCACATGTACTCAGTGTCTGTAGGAGTGTATGAATGAATGAAATGAGTGTTCAGAGCACAGTGTTTTAATCGTTTATTCATCTGTTCCTGGGCAGCACCATCCTGAGCAATGCAGACCTTTGGGGCCTGTAGAGAATTTTCGTTGCTCACAGACTTAACAGAAATGCCTTACCCCACTGTAACACTCTCCAAGCTTTGTCTGAAAGAACTTCCCTAACCTCAGACCATCTTAGGTCCCTTCCAAGGCCCCGTAATTACTCTTTCATGCACAGCATGATCTTTATTCCCACTTTCCATTGCTGCTTCACTCAGCTGCCTTACCCTCTGATTCTGTGGCACGGAGAGTCTGTATGGCTCTTCACCACAAAGTTCCAGCCACTCCATGCTCTGATGGGCCCATGAGATGCATAGGTAAATGGTGTTTAGAGTTTCTTTCCAGAAAGTTCTCCCTACCAGGTTGTTTATTGAAAGACCTCAGCCAGATAAAGCCTTTCATGGGAGGAAAGTGAACTTGAAACATGGCCTCTGTGGAAGTTTTCTGTAAAAACTATATCATTTCTTGGATAGGATCATGTCTTTGTCCTCTAAATATTTAGCACAAATATTAAATCTATGGAGATGTTGGGTAGGTTATGATCATGGAACTTAGCTATTTACATGGCATTATGCTGTGGAAATCTTAGCATGTTTATTTTGCCCAAAGATCTGATACCTGGGGAGCCTGAAAGTGCTAATCCTGAGACTCCTCCATGAAGTCTCCTTCCAAGACTGCATTGTTAGCCTTCATCCCTTACAGTGAAGGGTAGTTTAGAGGCCCAGAGAGGTACAAGTATTTTGGGGATGTGCCTGACGAGCAGACTCTTTATAGATTTCCTCTGTTTTCATCATAGACTACTCAGAGGTTTGCGCATGGGTTTCAGAAAGATTCCTGAGTTCCTAGTTTTGTGTGCAGAACACTAGGCTATGTGATTTTGTGTATTTTTTGCAAGAAAAGAGTTTAAATTTTTCTTAGATCTTTAGGGCTTATGTTCTACCCAAAGTTAAAAATTACTGTCCTTAATAGCTCTTCTTGTTAATTATGTAAATAACTCCATTACAAGAGAAGCAGGTGGACAGTCAACTGGGCCTGCTCCACCTTCTTCGCTTCTGGTTTAATGGAGCATGATTCCTCCCTGGACTTCAGTTGCATTCCTGCTGACTCTGCCTGTCTAACTTGGACTGAGTGGCCACATTCATTCATTCTTGTGTGGCTTTATTAGAGAGCTCATCTCAAATATAGAGGAGAGATGATACAGTTAAACATGATTTTTGTATTCATTCAAAAAATGATGTGCTGCCTACTTAAAAAAGAACATATTTTGTGCCTCATCTTTGCTTTTTTCTCTATGAACTGCTTAGGATGCCAAGTCTGAAACAATGGATCACTGACAAGAGAAAACAAAACAAACCAATAATTTGTTGATTTCCTGGTGCCAGAAGCAAGAGACAATGTGATAGACTTACATGATATACTTTGAAGAGTATAGGAGAAGAGATAGAACGACACAGATTAGTACATTCATGAACTTGCGAACCTGCAGGTCACTCCAGATGGGGCATTCATATATTTCAGAGGATGTCTTCTATTTATGGTTCTGCCTGTATCAGAAATACATGAAAAGAAACTGAACATTTCGAAGGACTAATACTTTATTTTCTTTCTGGTAGTCAGAAATTGAAAACTGCAAATGCCAGAAATAGAAGAGCAGCAAACCATGGTAAAAAGTCAATGGAAGAGAGTTTCATATGGCCACTTGCTCAGCACTGAAGTCTGCTGCTCTTAATTTTGTCCAGAGCCAGTCTGTGAATAATTATATTAAAGAATTAGGCAGTGTCATCAGAGAGGTGCAAAATATCACCCTTGAGGCCTCATTGGAGACTGATGGGAACTCTGGAGAGTTGGTAATGGTGATCAAAGGGTCTATATATTTAAAATGCACAAAGGATGAGCCCAGAAATTATCTGCCTGCCAACTTAACTTCTCTACCTGGAGCAAATTATCCAAAAATCAATTTACAAACACCTTTTAGCTAACAAGGTCTTGAGTAATAACCTCCATGGCTTTCTAAAGAAAAGCACCTACCTTGACTAATCTGCTTAATTTCACTCTCTGACCAAATGGCAGGCTATAATAGAGGCAATCTAAAGTTGTCCCTTTAGATTTGTTTTGAGTCACACTGAGAAAATATTGTCCACCCCTGTTTTATAGCAAATTATTCTGTTTCTTGAGAGTCTTTGCTACTCGATAATTAGTTAGAAGAAAAATGCTGAATAAATCTCTATCCCAAAGCTCTTACCTAACTTCCAAACTAAAACTCAGATTTGCCTTTCCCCATGTGATTATTCCAGAGCCTCACCAATAGCAATGTGTTCCTGAATAAATTTACAGTATATTTGCCAAATGCCTCTCTCACTCTACTTCCTTGTTTTACTTTAAGAATCATTGACCTGTTTATAGTTTTTGACAGATAATCCCATTCCTGGCATTTGTTCTGAAGAGCATATCAAACAAGAAAGATTGAAATCATTTGCACAAAGATGTTCAACACAGCATTGTTTACCATAGCAAAATTTGGAACAACTTATGGGTCCAAAGACTGGATGCTAATTAGCATGACAAATTGATGGGCTGGTCTGTGGTCACTAGAGATAGTGACAGCAAGATCCATATAGTTTATAAACAAACCCTTAGTGTGTTAGTAACTGTCCTGTTATTAGGACAAAGTACCCAACATTCATACTTTAAAGGAGAAATTTTTTATTTTAGCTCATGGTTATAGTCTTTATTCATCTTAGCTCCAAGGTAGAATAATGGTATAGGGGAAGGACCTGTTATGCAGAATAGCTGCTAATTTCATGGAGGCCAGAAAGCACAGAGAGAAATAAGGAGCCATGCAGGAGGAGTTACCCTACCAGGTAATACCCCACTGACCTGTCTCTTTCAACCAGGCCCCACCTCCCCATAGCACAATTATCTGCTGGACTCACCCATGGGTGAATACTCTGGTGAGTACAGCACTCTCATAATCCAGCCCATCTCAACCACCTTCCAAAAGCCTCACCTCTGAGCATATGAGAGTTTTGGGGTTCAAGTCAGGTCCAAATCACAACACTTAAGATGTAATAAGTGATGGAAAAACTACATTGAGTGTATGTATTATTTGTAACAATAGAAAAATATAATTACATGAATAAAATAGAAATGAAACATGGAGAAATAAAAACGGCTGTTGTGTGGTAAGGAAGAAGATATACTTTCTGTTTCTTTTTGCTGTCATTATCCCTTCACACTTGTATGTGCTACAAATAAGAATAGCAAACATCCAATTTTACTTTTGTAAGAAGTGAACATCAAGAAGCAAATAATCTTCAAGGAAGATGACTGACCAGGACAGACATGCAGATGCTGGGTTTGATCCTGCATTACTTGTCCCATGCATGGCCTTGGTTGGTGATCTGATATTTTGGGTTTTCAGATTTTTTTTTTGTATCAGGCATCAAACTCATGACCTCATGCTTGCCAGGCAGGCACTTACACTGCTGAGCTAAATCCCCAGACCTAAGGGTTTTCAGATTTTTATCCAATGACATGAAGGTGGTAATGTACCAAGAATTACCAAAAATGACATGTCTGGAATTTCCTAGTATCTGAGAAATATCAAAGAAATACCTAGTTTCTACAGCTTTGCCAATAGAAACCATGGACAGAAAGAGGTCACCATAAATGCCTGTTACAATTTTGGTTTTTTTACTCACTCTATGGAACTTAATGGAAGGAAGGCAAGACACACAGCAGAGATGAGACAGCTCAGCAGGACTTTTTCTTTAATCCTTGATTCCTGCTGGGTCCACCTTGGCCAACATACTGCCTCTACTGGAAGGAACCTGCCCAGTGGAGAAAGAAGCTGAATTCTTGTACCACCATCCTTTTTTCTACTAAATCTCCCATCACCATTTGGGAGGGCTTCCACTAACTTGTATGGATTCTACCATAACAAATGTTTATAACCTCAGACTCTCCTGGATTTTGAGCCAAACTGCACTTTAGTAAAGGCAGATTCTCTTTTGTGGATATAAACCAGAGTATTAGCTCAGACAGATTGCTATGGTTTGGAAAATTCATTTCTTTGCATTACCTTTTTTTCTTGTATTTTTTTAAATGAAGGAAGTAGGCTAGGTGTTGAGTAAATTGAAGAAATACTGATTAACTTATTTAACAGGCAAAATCTTGAAAACTGAAGTAGGATGTAAATGGGGTTAATCATGAGATGTTGGCCATTTTCTATGGCTATGTCTGGAATTCTGTTCCTCATTCTCACATACTTGAATTCTTCTCTGTAAGACATTTGGGACTGAATCCTTTTTCTTGTTGCTTGCCTTACAGAGCCTCCCACGCCCATTGCGCCCCCTGAGCTGCTGGCTGTGGGGGCCACCTACCTGTGGATCAAACCAAATGCCAACTCCATCATTGGGGATGGACCCATCATCTTGAAGGAGGTGGAATACCGTACCACCACAGGCACCTGGGCCGAGACCCACATTGTTGACTCTCCCAACTATAAACTGTGGCATCTGGACCCCGATGTGGAGTATGAGATACGGGTGCTGCTCACAAGACCAGGCGAAGGGGGAACAGGACCTCCAGGGCCTCCTCTCACCACCAGGACCAAGTGTGCTGGTAAGCATCTCCTTCCAGGGCTCCATCTGAGGGGCTGGGCTCTTGCTGTGACTGGTCTTCTTGTGACATGTTGTCTATGCATTTCTTTGTTGTGAGCATGCTTTCCATTGTGGAATCGAAACAGTCAATGTTTTGGTTTTCCTTGAGAACCTTCTGGTTTTTACTGTGACTCTGAGACCCTCCTGCCTTTAGCTGTGTTACAGTGTCTTTAGCTGTTTCTGACAATTTTCACATGGGACCCTGGCTTTGTAGCTATGGCTGTGAGGATCCCTGGCACTGTTTGAAGTCTGAGGCTTTCTAGTGCTGATAGTAATGTGTCCGAGGGCTTTTGGTCCTGTGTTTTTGAGGGCTTTTGATCCTGTTTCTCTAGGGAGGGGCTCCTGGCTCTGTCCTCCTTAAATGCCTCATGTAAACTACATTCCTGTGGGTTTCTGGTTCTAGGTATATGTCTTATATGTATCTGAGTCCAACTTTGTTCCTGAGAATCCTTAAGTGGGCCTGTGAGCCTTAGATTTGGTAACTTCATTTATGGTTCCCAGTTCTAGTTTTTTCTCTGAGGGACTCTGGGTGGCAACTATGTTCTCAGTTCCTCCTGGCTCTGACAGTGTCTCTAATTTGATTCTACACCTGTCTTAGAGCTTCCTGGATTTGTATCTTCTGGGAGCTCTTGTTTCCTACCTAAGAGTCTGAAGTGGGAATGTTACCCTGTGGGTCCTTTGGATTCTACTGTGTTTCTATGGACTTCTGACTCCTACTGTTACTCTGATGTTTCTGGATGCTGCTTAAGAGTTTGCTGGCTGGTACTACATTTAGGAAGATTCTTTAGATCCAACTATATTCCTGAAGCCTCTTAGCTTTAACTATATTTCTAACAAGAGGTTTTGGGCTGACTTTGTATCTCAGAGATGGTCTTGGCTCTGTAAATCAAGAAATTAAAGAAGTTCATGTTTAATTTTTGAAAATCAAATTATTATGTATTTTTTACTCTAACCATTCAATGTAAATATTTTTATCTCAAATATACATGAAAGAATATAGGATCAGTATTTTAAAATTTTCTTTCTGAAGATATAGCATTAACCAGTGGCACAGTCAGGAGTTGCTCTCAGGTTTCCTGAATCTAATGTCCTTGTTCTTTGGTCAAACCACAGTGAATAAATTGAGAAGTAGGGTCTGTTAACATGGCATACTGAGCAGGGGCTTCTGCTCTGGGGAATGTGGTCAAGAAAGCAGGCAGCATGGACTTCCTAGGGAAGAGGAGAGATTGAAGGATTCTGGGGTGGAGGCAGAGTGTGTATGTGTGCATGTGTACGTGTTTGTGTGTCTATGTGCATCTGTGTTTATAAAGAATCCATCAGTATAGCAACATGGAATGAAGAGCAAAGTGTGTCAGTTCTGCTATAACTGAAATATGTGTCTCTGCCATGCACTGTAGCTCACCACATTAAACAATAAGCTGATGGGCTCATGAGATGAAATGGGATAAGTGTAGGTACTGAAGATTTACCCATAAATACCTACAAAAAAAGAGGAACTGAGTAAAAATGATGGCACACTTTTACTCATGTTAAATAGCTAAGAAATGCATAAATACTACAATGCACACAATAGGTGTCTCAAGAAAGACTTGGGAGCTTGCTTGTAGGACAGGAATCCAAGGGGTTGCAGCCTGTGAGTTACCTGGAAGTGTTGGAAGAAAGGGTCATTTGAAGTTGAAAGAAAGTTGAACCGGTGTGGTTGTGAGCTGAGGGAGCAGGCAGGTGTTGGAGGAATGCGTTTCTCTTTTGTGTATTTTTATATGGCTCAGTTCAGCTGGTTACAGTTTTTCACATCGCTATACACAGAGTCACCCATAATGAATGTAGAATTCATAATATACTTCAACTAGTTCCTCATAGATCAATTTGGGAACAAATTTAAGTTTTCAAAAACAAATACTGGGACCAGGGGTATAGCTCAGTGGCACAGTGCCTGTCTGGCAAGTTTGATTCACAGTACCAAAAAAATAAAATGCTATTGCTAGATATGGTGGCACTTGCCTATAATCTCAGTTATTCAGAAAGCTACTCAGGGGACTAACATAGGAGGATTGCAACTTCCAGGCTGGCCAACTTAGTGAGGCCCTGTCTCAAAATTTAAAAACAAAGATATGTCTGTCTGTCTGTCTGTCTGTCTGTCTGTCTGTCTACCTATCTATCTACTCTAACTATCTCAGTAGAGTGCCCTGGGTTTAATCTCCAGTATTGAACAAAACAAAAAAGAACAAAACAGTATGAAGGAATTGAGTATATTCATTTCTAAGTATCTCAGTAGTGGATTTAATGGTATTTAAACCAAGGGTAGTGAATATTTCCATGGCTTAGAAACATCCTTTGAAGATTATTGAACTACCATCATGAACAGAAATGCCATTTTCTTGATTATTTTCAAAATGGGCCTTTGGTAAAATTCCTCATTGAAACCTGATTATGAAACTTACTATTTTAAAAGGACATAGTGTATGTTATGGAACCAGGTAATACTTTATCCCAGCTGTGCAATGCAATAGTCATCCATAAAAATAATTGATTTGATCCTGCTGATGAGATTTGTCTCTTTCCATGGGGTAAATGTCAGAGTTTTCAGGGGTTTAGATCTTTATAAATGATATTTGAAGTACTTTAGCTACCCCCTTGAACTTATTTGCTGATGATCATATAATACATTTTGAAATTCAATTGCAAGATGATCATCTCAATAAAAATTTACAATCTAGTGCAAACACTGTGTAATGGATTTTGCATGTTTAAAACACAATAGTCTGACTATCACTATAAAAATTATGAGTTAGAATGCTGTTTGTGGGATCATATTACAAGAAATGTTGATGTTTAAGTAAGTTACAGCTAAAATCTTGAATAACCCACACTCTACAAAGTGTATCATCGAGAAAATAATCTTATTTCTCCCATTGCCACTAATGGCAGAATGTTCTTTGCCTTGTAATTAATTTTTAAGAGAATTCCAGGGCTGGTATCCATTTGTGGATGCTCTTTGTTGGCATACATAGTCTGAGATTTTATTCCTTTCCCTATTCTATTATTAATCACACTGGAAATGCACTCATTATTTTGCAAAACAAAAAAGGAGAGTGTGGAATGTGGAAGGTATAATTTCTGCCCAGAGGAATTTACAGGCTAGATTAAAATTCTAGCAAAGCAGCAAAAAGGGGTAAGATATAAATATGAAGTCTGGTATTGAGAGACATACTTCATAGAGGAAAACTGTCAATATGCAAAGAACAAAACTCAGGATCATCTAGAACCATCGTTCTCAAAGTGTTGCTAGAGACTGACTATCCCACCAGACTATCTTAGATCCTAAGCCTCAGTGAGATAATAGTATGAGGTGAGGGCCTGAGGAAGGTAACTGGGTCGTGAATGGGATTCTCAAATTTATAATTGAGACTCAGAATGCTGCCTCACTCCATTGCACACAAAGGCACAGTGTGAAGTTGAGCTCGAGACACAGGGGACCTTCACTAGACGCCTAACTTGCTACTGCCTTAACATTGTATTTTCTCCTCTCCAGAACTGTAAAATCAAGTTCCTGTTGCTTACAAGTTTCCCAGTTTATGGTGTTCAGCAACAGCAGCCTAAATGAGTTAAGAAGACAAGTATCATGTTTAAACTTGTTAGAATGTGTATTCTTATACCCAGGCTCCCAACCTGGTACATCAGAGATTCCAATCATCATGCCTAGAAAGCTCAGAGAACTGCTACTGCACACCAAAATATAAGGACCACTGATGCACTGTGACACACTGACACACCCCTTTGGTGATATACATAACAGGTATATCCCATAACAGGGAGCTTGATCCTACAGGCTACTCTGAGAGGTAGACAAAAGGAAGACTGAGACTCACAATTATTGGGTTAAGTTCAAAAATAATTTAAATGCTTAGAGCTGACTCTAAGCAATAGCCATGGTCTCTAGACCACATGGATTTATACAGTGTTAATTATTATTATTATTATTATTATTATTATTATTATTTTAGTTTTTGGTACTGGGCATTGAACTCACAACTTCACACTTGCCAGGCAGACACTGTGCTGCTGAGCTAAATCCCCAGTGATGGTGTATTAATTAATCCTGAGGGGTTCTTTTGCTCACAAGTGTCCTTCTGAGGGTGGGATTGGGTGGTAACTGTGGAAACTAGCTATGAGTGAAGGTCTGTGTCTGTTCTTTTCATCAAGCAATTACTGAGTGTTCTTTGTGTGCCACACTTGTGCTAGGCACTGGTGGGAGAGTGTAGCTTACCAAGGACATACCAAGAGCAGGCAGAGGCTTGGCAGCAGTAAACTACCACCTCAAATGTTCCTCAAGAACATACCAGGGGCCAGTTAGCAAGGGCAGATGGGGATGTACAGTTCTACCAGATCTGATAAAGTCATGAGTCACCTGGGTCTTTTAGGGTACCAGGAACACAGTCCAATCCTTAAGAGAGAAAAATATTAAGAGTTTGGCTACAGAATATCCTAGCTCAAAGGCTAGAGCATGGAGCAAGACTTCTAGCCAGTTGCACTGGAATCTAGACAGACTGTCATATAGGAAGGATGGGAAAAGAGAGTCTACAGTCTGCACCCTATACTTCTGCTTTAGATGACTGAGAGATGAGTGGTAGAACCACTTTTGGACAAGAAAAGCACAAAAGATTGGACAGAGCGTGAATTCAGGTTTGAATATGTTGCACTGGAGGTAAAGATGAGTAGCAGGTAATGGGGATACATACATCTGCAGCTCAGAGGACTAGCAAATTTCCTCTATCTTGACAATGACCTGAGTTCACCTGGACTTCAGGATCAAAGGGACTTCTTAGTACTGATGAAAGTAATTGAATTCGTTCACTGTCTTCATGCTATTCTCTTGAAATGCTTCATTCATGTTTTTAAATTCATTATTTTGTTCTTTTCTTCACTTTAATCACTCATCATCCTTTCATACAGGCCTGGAGGCAAAGGCAATAATGTATATCAAAGCATTTTGAAGTGCTCAAAATGCTCTTTAGATGCCTGTAATGAAACAGATCATTATTTGCTGCTGCTATTGTTATGGATGTTATGATTACGAATTATTACATATAAACAAGCAGTCTTACTTGTCCATATGTCCTGACTGACTGGCATCTAGAAGGTAGCCCTCGTTATTTGCTGTGTTTCGTCATCCCATGGGAAATCATATTTCAGAACCTGATGGTCACATCATGGTCTGGGCTCTCAGAGGTTTTGTTGTCTAGAGCATTATATGGTTCTTTCTCACACTTCCCCAAATGCAGACATCCTGGGAAATCCACACTGATTCATCTCGTTGTCTGCCTTTGATGGACAGTTTACTTTCTCCATGCCAGACCACTTCATACCTGGAATTCTTGGGTCATTACCCTTTTCTCTATCCAGTGTTAGCCTGATTATCACAGAACTCGAGATGGTGTGATACCCAGGCAGTATCCATTAGATTCAACAGAATAGGGCAAACAGGCAGTCTGCTAGTAGTAACTATTTAGAGATCACAGGAAGAGCCACAGACAACATTAAGAATGACTGTCAATGTCAGTAACAGATGAAGCCTAGTGAAAAGAAAGAGATATAAGCACCATACTGATCAAACTTGCTCCTCTTCTGTAAGTACCACTCTTAGTGTTCTAGGAGCCGACTTGTTGGTGTCTTAAAATAATCTTCAACTGTTATACAGAATAAGTTTTTCTCCACTGATACTCCAGATCTGCCTCCATGGAATACCTGTGTGGGTCCTGGTTTTGTTGTCTGGAAATCTTCCTCCTCCCAAAAACATGACTTCAGGAACCTGTCATTCTCTTATGCTGCAGAAACTCCTTTCCTTCAGTCCCCAAAGTCCTGCCTGGACCAGGCCCCAGGTAGCTCTCTTCACATCAAAGTTATAGGATCACAAATCAACAATACAGCAAACCAAGTGACTGCATACCCCACCCCCTGCCAAGTGATTGCTTGCTACTGTAAATCAAAGGCTTCTTGTTTAAGAGCCCACTTCATTGAAGAGTTCCAATTCTCCCTGTGAAAAGTGACTTGGTATGGCCGGGATGCCACATCTGCCGCTGATTTGGAGGGCTCTCTTTTTATTCCCTTCACCGGAGGGTTGATTGCATGTTATATTTTATTTACATATTTATAGGTTTCTACTTGAAGGGATATGTGTCTAGCTCTCTTTTCTCCAGAGGGATAAAAAAGAAGAAATTCAAATTGCCAAGCTCAATGAAGTGAAAGTACTCATTAGAATTTAGTGAAAAGGATATGGGCTTTAGAGCTATAGGAAATTGTTTTTTATTTCGAGCTGGGCATTTGCCACTGAATGATCAGGAATGTATACCTTTACCTTTCTGTGCCTCAGTTTCTTTTAGTCAAGTTAAGAGAGGGTATATTACATTATTTTTACTGTGAAGCTTTGGCAGGATAATGTATGCCTACCAGGGAACTCAGAACCTAGGTATTCTTTAATGAACATTATTTAGAAATCACAGTCTGGGAAGAGGAGATTGGAACTTAAACTCATTTCTGTCATGGTGGCATGATGGAGCCTCTTAAAAGGATTTCTGCAGTTATTCTTTTTACTTTTTCAGGCATAGGTGGTTTAGCACAGAGGCTCTGATTGTTGCAGGGAGGACAGGACATTTGTGACTGAGCAGGTGTCCTACTGTCCTTGCTGTGCACCTGCTGATGGGCGAGTGAAATCAGGAGGATGGGAACTGTCATTTTTATGATTCTGTTTGTGGTCCCAAGTAGGACAGAGAATCATGCTATGTAGATCTTTCTCTTTTCTGGAAGGTCAAGGCATGTGAAAATGAGACCTTGCAAATGCAGAGCAAACAAGGAGTGCAGAGGAGTCCTGGCCTCTGCAGTGAGCATCCTCAGGTGATCTTGGCATGCAAGGTTATTTCTGTACAGCTTGCAGTTTTACACTGATATAGTGGAAGAGGAAGACAGAAAAAAAGTCAGTGAGGGTCTGAAAAAAAAAAGAACAAGGTCACATTACTGTCCTTGTGAGGCTTTTTCCTTTATACTTCTAAGCTTTGAGTGTACTATCAATAAAATGGGAGCAGGATAGCATAACCTGGCTTAATGCTCAGGACTCTGAACTAGAAGCAAATGGAAACCTCCTTCTGGGCAGGATAGAAATATGAACACAGGCATCTGACTCTCATCTCTACTTTGCCATAGTCCTGGCAAAATGATACACTTTTAGAGAGTGTAGCAAGATTAGCCAATAGAAATCAAATTTCCACCCCTTCCAATTGAAGTAATAAAAATCAATGGTTTCTGAAAACCAATGGAGAGGTTGCCAAGACTGAGAAAATAGGGTAGGAAGGGTCTTCCTTGCTTGCTACAGCCTGCCCAAAGGGACACAGGTGTTACTGCTATGGAGGTGAGCCCAGGTAAAGACAACTGCAGAGGGTAGATTGTGATTACCTGTTCCTCCAAAAAGAGGTGCTGGCTGTTCTTGTAGCCTTCTGTCCCTGTCTGCTTCCTCTACTGCTTCAATGCTTCTTACTTTTACTGTGATACAGGACAATCAAAGAGAGATGAAAGACGAAAGAGTGGGAGAACCTGCTTTTCTGTCACTTTGTTCTGGAGCCTCAGCATGAACCAAGAGGTGTCTGTAGATGGACACATGTCAGCTGAGGTGTGAGTTGTTCATATCCTCTTCTTGCAGGCCCTCTCTGCCTCCAAGCAAAACCGCAGTGTCTACAAGTCATTGCTTTGCAGTCTTTCTCCCTTGGTTTATGAAATAAATGGACAAAGATAAAGCCTTGTCTCCTTAAACCTGCACTTCACAACCTCTGAGACTTTCTCCCTGCAACTTGCACCATCTCCTACTGTACAGGCTCATTGTGGCACTGAGAGGGAAGAATGAGGGTTCAATTGGGTGCCTTTAAACAATCTCTGAAAAGGCCAGCTCAGAGCACCTTAACTGTTCTCTGTAGAATGCAGCAGTATTTAATAGCTTTCTCTTCTTTGTAGACAGCCTTCAGTAAAATTCCAAAGCCATAAGAAAAGCCCCACTAAACATCTTCTTACACATAAAACTTCTTGTCCTATACTTCCTAAGTAGCTAGGTCTCTTGGAAGGTGAAATACAAGAGCAAGTCAGCAAATACTTTCCCAGTCTCTCCTAGTCTCCTTGAATGGTGTGATCTGAAAAGAAATTGAGCCACAGAGAGGCATTAATGCCAGTAAGAACCTAATACTGTTTATTTATCTAGCTAACTAGATTTTTAAAAAATGGCCAAGATACAATAAAATTAGAGGTTAATCACTCCTTCATCCGTGAAAAACGACATCACAAAATGAAGAAAATGGGTGATTACAGTAATGAAAATAGGAGCTATTAATATATCTACTTGATAAAGTATATATACTATTAAACTGGTTGCATTATGCTTGTAATTCTTGCTGCAAACTTGCAGGGTGAGTATAATTTCCCACACTAACTCTCTCTCAGTGATAGATGACTTGGCCAAGGCCACATACTTGCCCAAGTGACCCAGCTGGGAATTGAACCTTTAATGGTAGAGCTACTAGGTTCACTATCTTTTTAATAGGACCCTCAGCATTCAGCATCATTTTTATCAAAGATCAATGCACCATAACCAAGTGAGGTTTATCCAAGATTGCACTGATGAAAGACCATGAGTATTAGGAATACTACTAGTATAATGCATCATATCATTAGGTCAAAGGATAAAAGGCATGTGATCTACTCAAGAGAGGCTCAAAAGTAATTTGAAGAATTCAGCCTTCATTACTGAACAGAATTCTTAGCAAGCTAGGAATAAAAAAGGCGCTTTCTTATTTCAAGCAGAAAATGTTCTTATAGTCTCAAAGCCTAAGAGAATAAACCAAACCAAAAAAAAAAAAAAGATTGAAAAAGCTATTAGAACTACTAACATATTTCAGTATTGTGGTCAGACACAAAGTAAGTGAAAATCAATAGTCATAGGCCAGTAATAACTATTATGAAAATATAAAATATATCATGTTTTCAAACACAATTAAATAATAAACACTTAGGAATAAACTAAAAATGTACAGAATCTGTATGAAGATGTGTACCTACAAAATTTTATTGAAGCCAATAAAAGAAGGCTGGAGTAAATGGAGTGATATATCCTGCTGTTGGATTAGCAAATTTAATACTGTGCTGATATTAATTCTCCCCAAATTAATTTATGGGTTTAATATAATTGCAATCAAAATCCTAATGGGATTCTTTTTGGAACTTGATGAAATGATTTAAAAATTGATCTGAAAGAATATACAGGGGGAAACAGTCAAGGCCATTAAGAAAAGTGACCAGGGGAAGGGGACTTCTCTGTGAGATGTCAACAATTATAATCACTATAATATCTAAACCCAGAAAAAGTATATAGTGAAATTGGATTTTGAAATTTATATGAATTGACAATCACTTAACAAATAGTACATTATTAATAGATAATACTGAGTACAAATAATTTGGAAAAATAAAATTCATTGCATATATGTCATGATATACTAAATAAATTAGGGAAAGTCTACCCACTTAAAAAGTAGAAAAGAGCAAAAACTAGAAGAAAATATAAAATATTTTTCTTTTATTTGGAAGGACTCTCAGTTCATTCAAAGTAAACAAATATACCCTTGATATTATATGTTGCCAACTTTACTGGGCATAAAGAGAAAAAGGAGAAGAAAAATATTTTGTGCAATCTTAATAATACTCAAAAGCAAATGAGTAAACTGGGTGTGGAGAAATTTGTGACAAAATTGAAAATAAAGGGAAAAATTCTTATATGTAACTCTAATGTTAAAGTATAATCACAGTGACATTGAGAAATGCTTGAAAGGTATGAAGAAATAATTGCCAAACAAAAAATGAGTGGCAAGAGCATATTAAAATGGCCAAAGTCACAGATAATCAAGTAAGTGCAGCTTTACCCAAATTATTACCAAAGTATATTGTTTTAATTGAGAATAATCAGCACTGACAAGGAGAAACAGAATAGGCCCTTACAGACATTTCTGCAGGTCACTGGGACAGTTTATTTACAGGACAACTTGCTAATTGTTTTCCTAACAAAATAATCAAAGCTTTAAAAAACAAAGTTTTAGCCATAGATGTCATCAGTGCATTACTTTTAAGGTCAAAATTTGAAAATCACTTCTCTGTAACAACAGTAGGATACTGTTTAAGTAAATGGGAGTGCATACACACAGGGGACTTCTGTGCTCATATCACAAACCATATTTAAGGATTGCCTATGCATGCAGGTCAATGCTCATGTTATAAGTTAAAAAAAAAAAGCTTAAACACCTGCAGTATAATTGCTTCCCCAATTTTGTGAAATATAAATATATAGACTGTATATCAACTGGGGGTGGTTTATCAATCAGATCTATAAAGTATTGCACAGAACCCCCATTCCAGAGCTTGCATGTGGAGATATTCAGCAGTTAGCTCCCTTCACAGCCTACCCTGGATTCTGGACCCTCACTCTATTTATCATGTTTTTTTCAGACAGGGAACTGGGTCCCTCTCCACTACTCCCCAAAAGTTCACTGAACTCTTTATGTTTGATGGGGTGCAGGCAAGATGTTGCATTGAACCTTACTCTATAAACAGCTCGACATCCTCCCTCAGACCTGAGTGTCCTTTCAGCAGACAAGGACTGTTTTTCACCTCTTTCTCTAGCTTCCCCAGATACAGCAAATTGCTCCTGTTCACTTTTCCAAAGCAGTTTGAATTTTCCAGGCTCTATTTCCTGTTCCCTCTTTGCTTATCTTTTTCACTGAGCTGAATGAACATTCAGTGGAGTGGGCAGAGGACAGCTAATTCTGAGATCAAACATTTATGTATTTTTTAATGGGCACAATCCTCCTTTAAAATATGTGTAATCTATCACATATTTATCACAAATATGTACACTCCAACCCCCTCTTTCTCCACAAATATGTATTTCCAGCTTTGAGAGTATGATCACTGTAAATGTTTTCTCTTTGTTTTGCTATATTATATGCAATTTATACAATTTAAAACTAGTTTCTCCCTTTAGAGTCTAATGTAGATGCAGAAAATTGTTACAAATTGTAAAACACTCTGTATAACTGTGAGAGGATATTTTTATTACAGTTAGCAAACCATTGGCATTTTTGGAATGTTCAGGAACAGTTTCATATTGCTCAGATTCAAATGAAGCCCTGAGAAACAAACCAAGCTTTTGTCTCAGTGTTCCAAAAGAGCAAGAGGCAGTCAAATGTGAAGTTTGCTTTCAGGTTCATCTGAGTTTGAATATAGATTCAGTCATAATGATGCTGAACAGCCTCTGGCAAATTGCTTGACTTCTCTGTACCAGTTTCCCTATCTGTTAAGTGAAGTTAATATTGCCTACTTCATTGGGTAGAAATAATGATCATTGATATTGATGATGGTTAAGAATGTTCTGTGATGCTTATCGAGTCTTCCTGCAGCCCTGCAACCCCAGGGTAGGCTGTGAAGGGAGCTCCTAACTGCTAAGTACCTCCACATGCAAGGTAGATGCATCATTGTCATCACTCCAAGGCCTGCAAGAGCTTGAATGATCTGTCCCAAGGCTTCCAGTTTAGGGAGCAGCTGAGGTTAGATCCATGGAGTCTGATTCTAAGGTCTTACTTCAGTGTTTGACACAAAGCCTAGGAATATAGGGGCTTAGTACATAGAAACTATCAGTGCTTTAAAACACTAAAGACTCACTTCCTCTTGCTTCCTCAGACTCTCCTCGTGGGTAAGCTGAGATCTTCACTGCCATGAGTCCAAGGGACATAGGGAAGCTAGTGGCTGTGTTCACAGAAGGCTATGTGAGCATTCACCATATCACAAGCTGGCCTTGCAGCCTCAGCCAAAGTGATGTCAGATGCAGAGGAAGCCAATGGTAGCTGGATTGTCACAAGCCATTCCTGAGTACAGAAGTTCCGAGACCCTGAGAGTCAAGGAGAGCACAAACCTGGCCTGATGTGGGAAGGAACTGACTATGGATCCAGAAGAGAAGGAAACCACACAGCTGTGGCTTCCACATTGCACACACCAGTGCCTTAACCACAGTCATTCTGGGGTTCTTGAAAGTGAGCGGGAGCTGATATAAGATAGGGGTCTGTGGGAATCCAGCAGGGAGTGAATATCCATTTGCTTTACCATGCAGATTTCCTTTCCTGGGCAATATCCTCATTGTCAGAAGCTTTAACTCCCAGGTCTGCCCTCTTCCCAGCTAGGTTCTGAATAAAAATGCACAGGTCACTGCAGTTACTGTGGGAGTGGCTATTTTCTTTCTTTATCACCTTCATCTTAATACTTAAAAAAATAAAACAGCTAATGTTTGGAATTTGAAAACAATGTTTTGAAACTAGAAAATTTATCTCATATTCCAATGAAATATTTATTTTTGCTTAGGTATATTTTCTTCCCTCATCCTTAAGAAATCATGGCCTCTCCATCAATCAGTGCTCACTAGAGAGATAGATTGAATAAAAGATATATAAATGGATTTACAAGGTAGGTTTACAATGGCTGTGTGCAGAGACAGGTGTGGGAGAGTGCAGAGGAGAGTGCTGTCTGCACACTGGAGACCCAAAGGATCCAGTCAGTAGTTGACATACTATAGAGTCCTGCATGACTCCTTATCAGGAAGTTGAAGTATCTACAGTGGAAGATTGAAGAGTGTGGCTTGGGAGGCTGAAGAGTCTGCAGTGGGAACCAGGAGAATATGTCCAAGGTGAAGGGAAAGATTCAGTCTCCTCCATAGAAACACCTAGCCATGCCCAGAATTATGCTAATCTATTCACTTGGGCATTTTTTTACTTGACACACAGTTAACTATCACACCCTGTGTGCTATTTATAGTCCCCACTTGGCAGTCAAAACCAGAAAGTAAGTATTTTACTGGTTCTTGAGAGGTTACCATTTTTATTTTAATGGTCTTATAGTGTCCTGGAGAGTCTAATTACCATAATTTGCTAAATAATTCCTATGTTGCTGAATATTTCTGTGATTCTAAAAGGTCACCGTCTTCCTGAATCTTCATGAATGATTTCCTTAGAGTAAATTTCAAAATTAAGTTATTAAGAGATAGAGACATCCTTATGATTATCCTTATGATTTCTGCTACATTTCACAGATTGAGCAGTATTTTATGTGAGCAGTATTTCAGTGTAAGCTTCCAGAATTATGTATTATGACTGTTTTAATTTTATCCATTTCATAGAAGTGGTATCTCAAGTATGTTTTAACTCATTTCTATCTATAACCTCCTCTTCTGCTTTCTTATCCATCTTGGTCACATGTGTCAATGCTTTCATCTTTTTTTTTTTTTTTTTTTTTTTCTGTTCCCTGAATATACTATGGCCTGGGCTGGGGATGTGGCCTGGTGGTACAGTGTGAGCGTAGCATGTGCAAGGTTCTAGGTTTGATCTCTAGTATGATAAACAGCCACCACCACCACTACCAACATCACCACCATCACCACCACCACCTCCTCATGAACAAATTCTCACAACTCACGGCCTTTCCCTGAATTGTTTCCTGTCCTTTGAACTTTCTCCCCACCCGTCCCTTTTCCAGCTAACTCATCATTATCCTTTACATTTCCTATTAAAAAGTCATTTCACAGAGAACCTTTCATGATACCTGCATCTAAATTAATCTCCTCTCGACCGTCTCGACTAGTTAAATAGTTTTTAACTATTTAAAACACTGCTCAGAAAGTTGATCCCAATTTTCAATCATTTGCTCATCTGTCTATTTATCATCGACATGCTACTTTCATTAGATGATGTACTCCCCAGTGACAGCACCTTCCTTTGTTCTTGCCACTAATACTAGAAACTGTATGTGGCACATATGGGCACTCAGAAAGTAAGTTTTGAATGCATGAAGGTTATGAAAATGTTCATTGTACACTGAAGAAAATTTGGAAAATCAGAAAAGTATGTAGATGAAATTAAAGTGACCCTCAGCATCACTCAGTGATGCCAACAGTTATCAAGTCAGCATTTTTCATTGTTTCATATCTTTCACTCATGAGTCCATATGGGATTTATTTTGATATATGATAGATTTCAACTTCATTTTCCAAATATTTAATCCATTATCCTAGAAGCTCACAATGCCCCAAACAATGAGAGATTTTGAAGGGTGAATAAAGAAGTTTCTTGGGAGAGAAAATGGATAGAACCTTGGAGCAAGATCCAAAGAAGTCTTGTGACTGCAAAGAGGCTTAATAGACCCCTAATTGCAAACCCTCTGACCCTGTAGGCATGGAACAGACACTCAATCAGGAAAACTTGTTTTTGGTGGGAAGATCCAAGCTTCTTCAATGGGGCTGGTACCCCTGTGCTTGCAGAATTTTTATACTTACATTATCTTTCTTGATTCCTTTCTAAGCACTATCTCTGTTGATTTTCACAGTGACCCTGAGACTAACTCAGACAATACTCCCACTGTACACAGTGAAACATTGAGTCTCTGAGGAGTTAGTCATCTTCTTCAAATCTCAAATCTCACAATGGCTATAAAGTAGCATCTGCTGACCCCACAGTCTTTCGACGCCTGCCCTACACCTGCTGCAGAAGGTTTCTATGTGCTCTGAATTGTGTATTAACCAGATGGCTTGGGGATGAGACATGAGCCTGATTAATTGAATGCTTTTTTTATTTGAAGGTTAAGCAGCAAATCCATTTAAACTTGACCCAGACTATTTTATATAGGATGGTATATGAACTAAACACAATAAAATTGAGCTCAGAGGAATATCCCCAAGAAGGAAGAAGTCAATAACATGACCCTTAATTTGCCTTTTACAGCCCGTATGTTCACTTTACTATCCCTGAACCCACACCAAAGCATTCAGGTCAAAGCCTTGGCAGCTTAGTCCCACAGGCTGCAAAGAGACAGTCTTCTGTCTAGAGGCAGTAGACTTTACATTCCCTGAGGACAGACTTCTGTGTCTGGCTGTACATCCAGCAGTTGGCAGAGTGGAGGTATGTAAGTGCTCATTGTACTGTGGCTAGCAAAGTAATGGTGTTCCATATTGTGGGGAGTTTAAGATTTAGAAGGAATGAATAGTGGGGTTCCCGTAATATGCCACATAAGATACTGCAAGAGCAAGACACTTAATTCTGGCTGGAGATTTTCAAAAAAACATTGAATGAGAGCTCTTACTCAGGCGAGTAAAAATCCGTAGGCTACGAATCTTACCTGTCATATTGGCAGGCTGGGGATGCTGACCAAGACATTTTCTTACAAGTTAGGGGACCTCTGGTGCCTCCAGCTGTTCAGACTTCTGCTGCACATAGTAGAAAAGGTAGGCATTCACATCTACTGACACTTTGTAGAGATGATGAAAGAAATATGTTTTCATTATTTCTATTTTAGAAAGTACAGAAAACCACTAAAAAAGAATATAAAAAGTATCTAGAAACTCCATCACTTGGAGACAACCATTTCAAACTTTGGTATAACTCTTCCTATTATAGTTTTATTTTTCTCTTCCTATCTTTTATTTTTTTAAATGTAGACATATACATCTTGGATGAAACTGAATCACTTGTTACTGTTTTATAACTGATTTCTTTTCTTGAAAATGATGTAGTGAAGATTTTCCTTACTATATTTTACATGTTTTATGTTCCAATAAATACAAGTATGTATTAAGCAACTATGTGACAGCTATTAAATTTGCTCTTAAGGCATGTAATATGATGAAAAAAATAAAGTCTTAATTTTTATGGCTCCTGCAGACCAACAGAGGGATATACATTTAATGTGGATACAAAAATACCATCAATTTTCATTATTGGTGGATTCCAAATAGGCAAACCCACATGCAGACTGAAATTTACTTGTAACAACAAAATCTTCACTTTAAGCATTTTCTTTGTCATGCACAAACATGCACAAAGCAGTGGAGAAAAACTGAATTGTCCAATACACATATTCTCAGGAGAGGATGAAGGTGACACTACTTTATTGCAGCTATTATACTGTAAACAAGTGTGTGTGTGCGTGTGTGTGTTGGGCATTTAGTGTCATAGTTTTCACATTTTTGTGCTTTCTATTTGTGATTCTGCCATTTAAGTATAGTTGAGAGATTCTATCTGATGTTTCCAAGCACAAAGCCGTGATGTGACTTACAGAGAAAATAAATGTGTGAGATGGATTGTTTAGGCCTGAGTTATGACACTGTTGGCTGTGAGTTCATTGTTAATGGTTCAATTGTATATATATATATATATATATATATATATATATATATGTGATCTTTAAGCAGAAACACACATAAAGCAAGCTTATTTTTAATCAGTTGGCAAAAATATTGAAGCAAACAGCTATATATTGTCACCAAACACTATATTCACCCTAGGAGAAATGGTTCAATTTTCACAACTTCAGTGCAATTTTATAAAACATTACCTTGAATAACAAGAATGAATTACACAAATCAGCAAGGTAAGATGTGGTCAGGAATGGAGAAATATATTTGGATTCTTTTGCTCTAGATATAATTTAAAACTGTTAAAAAGATAACTTCCTGAACAAAGGTAAAATCATGACTCTCATATAGATGCAAAGCTGTACATGATTGTATTTAATACATTAATGAGGAAACTGATGAAGTATGACAACTAGTGCAAAGGAAAACCTAAAGATCAGAGGCTGTTACAGATGAAGAATATTTAAATGAATATGCAAATATGAACAAAACTGGCTTTTATTTTTTTCCTTTGGGCAGAAAGGTCCCTCCTCCAGGCAGAACTATTTGCATGTCTATAGACAAGAATTATTCTGACTTGCTATCAATTATCTACAACTTCTAGAGTTGCAAAGTAGCTTCCATAGTATTGGAATCAGATAATGCAGAAGCCTACATGATAGTCATTGCATATTTCCCATAAAAGCACAGATGTCCTCCCACAAAGGCATGGCAGTGAATGTGATCACCCTAGACAGACAGTGTAGAAGACCAGAGAAGCCAACCCTAGGGAATGCCATCTTTGGAAGGTTGCATCCTGCAAACAGAGCCTGGAAAGAGGGAGATATAAAAGCAGGAGGCAAATAATCAGAAAAATGTGGTGCTTTGGGTCAAGAGTGAGACTGAAGATAGAGCTGTCAACTGTAGGAAGAGTTGCACGTAAGCTTCTGAAAAGATTCCCCTTGGACTTGGCAGTGTGGCTATCACTGATGCCTTGATGTGAGTAGCTATTAAGGAATGTAAGCAGAAAAAAAAAATCGGGCTGGGGATTTAGCTCAGTGGCTTAAGCGCCTGCCTGGCAAGTGCAAGGTTGTGAGTTCGATCCCCAGCAACAACAACAATAACAACAACAAAAAAGGAATGTAAGCAGAGAGAAGCCAGGGTAGTATGGCTAGGTAAAAAGAGGATGAGAAAGTAGAAGCACTTTCATTGGTCTAGATATATCATTAATAGATGTATAATTTATTTTATCCTAATTTTGATTTCTGGATATTTAAATATTTTCTAATTTTTAAAAATTATAATTAATATCCTGATGGATGCTAATATATGTGCACACTCCTAATAACTTTTCTTAGAATGTATTCCTGGAAGTGTCATTGCTGGATCACTAAGCATGTCAAGACTTTGAGGGTTCTTCAAAAATTGGATCAATTTACAGTCTGCGCTTCTCAGCAGATGAGCAGCTTTGTTTATTTGGACATGCCCATCTGTAGCTGTTATGAGCCTACATCCTCTTTTTATTCTTCTCTGTTTCCCTGAGACAGTAACTCTGCAAACAAATGGTTTGGTGTTTAAAGCTGATAATCGATGGCTTTTATTTCTTATCATTACTTACAAGTCACAGCCCCTGTTTGGTGCAGAATCAATTCTCTCCCTGCTGGAATTAGCACAAGTCAAATATTTGCAGGTTCTTATCTTTCCTTTAGGCTTGACTTAGGCAGGCTGTGAATTTTCAGAAGCTGATATTTTTCTCTCCTACCTCTATCCTTCTGTTTTCCTGAGGGCATTCTTGTCTTGCTGCAGCTTTTCTTTCTCATAAAGCATGGCTACATTTCTGTACTGAATCCCTATTACCTGGACCACTAGGTAGAATTTCCCCCTTTGCCTCCCTGTGAGCTATATGCCAGCTCTGTTTTAAAAATAAAAACTCCATCCAGCTCATGTACTAGAAAACTTGCTTCTAGGATCATATGCCCGTGTTTCTCATCTCTACTTTCTGTACCTGATGTTTCCTAGGGCTGTGTTGTTTCCTAATTCATTCTTACAATACATCAAATCTCCTTAGATGTCTTATCTGTTCCTATGATTTCAACAAGACATAGATACATCCCAACTCTTCTGAGCTCCAGGTTCACATAGCTGTTTTTCCTGCCTGTTTTACCAACCTCAGCTCTCTAGATCAGTGCCAAAAACGGTCTACCTCTATTTTGTAAAAAGCATCCTATCAACCAGTTCAGAAATCTGGGAGTCATTTAGAATTCTTTTCTCTACCTCTGTGCACTGATATCCAATCAGCCATAAAGCTGTACATTTTCCCTCCTTATCTCTTAAATCTGCCCCATCCTCAGTTTTATTCTCTTATTCACAGATGTAGCCTGAGGAATCTTTGCTACCACAATTCATTCAAGTCTCATTTATCCCCCTTTTTGGCAGTACAGTGGATGGAACCCTGAGCCTCAATCACGTTAGGCAAGTGCTCTAACACTGAGCTATTTCTCAGTCTAAGTCTCATATTTTATTTTATACTCACTACTAATCTTTGTCTTACTAGATCTATGAAATCTGGCAAATTTCTAAAGGCACATTATTCTTTTCTATTAGACTATGTTGTATTTTAAAAGTAATTTTATTTTGATGCTTCTTCATTTTTCTAGTCTTGGTCCCTTTCAATGAAACTTTTCAGAGTGGAGGGAGTATTTACAAGACCATTGACACTAAGATCAAATGGAAAATGATATTATGGGATTCACTGGGCTGAAGCAGTTCTCAGGATGACTAAATGAAAAGATCAATCTATAAATGTATAGAATATTGACATGATGAGGTAGCTATAAATCCTTTCTTTTTTATACTGTAGATTAAACTCTAGGACTTTCTACCAGTGAGGTACATCCTACATCGGCCTTAAACTTGCCATCCTTATGCTTTTGCCTAAATGCTGAGTGCTGAGGTGTATAGCACTGTGACCAATTTCAATTGTTTTATAATAACCAGTGAAAGTAAAGTCTTGCGCTGATATTAGTGGACTTTTGATAACATCAAGTTATTTGGAGGGCAAGTATGCCTAACCATGTTCTCATCTCACTGCTTACTAGCTATGTGACTTCAGAGAAGAAACTAAACTATGAATCTCCTTTCTAAGTTTGGAATAACAGTGTCCATCTTAATGGGCCATTGAAGGGTTGAAGAAACAGATATATAGAGAGATGTATTCAAAGAATGCAAGAAAGGTGGTGATCCTGTACGGCTGGTATTGGCTGGGTGTTCTACATGTGGTCTTGGCTTGCCCATACCCATCTCCCTTGGAATCTCTGATCTGAATGGCTTCATGCACTCAGTGGATATAACATCCTCCAAGAGAGAGAAGGCCTGGATATCTGATATGAGATATTCCCAATTGTGGCCGGTGCTGCTTACTTGTCCCAGTGCATTTTCCTGAGATGCCATCCTTAGTATCAGGGTACACAGTTGTGTGGGGGGACATGTGATTATTTTCTCTGTCCTTATGCTCATTTGATTCCCCCCCTTCCCCCCACCATGCTCATTTCCTAGTAAGGTCTTTCTTGTATCTTTTCATACTTTTCTACCAGCCTTCCCTTTCCTGTTGCCAGTTTCAGACTTGCTTCTCTTTCTGTTGCACATCCTTGCTGCCATCACTTCTTCATTAGGACACCCAATGTGACATCACAACATAGATGTGGCCCTGCTACTTCCATAGTTCACATAATTTTCGTGTACTCCTTTTGTCTTGAAAATGGCATTCTTATCCTCCCACCGGTTTAAGGTCCTACAGGAGTTTTTCCAACGCCCTGGTTCTTCGCAGTGTCTTTTTTTCTTATTGAAACTTATGGCCAGATATCTGGGCTCATAGAAATTTTTAGGGCCAAAACTAAGATAGAAAACTATAACTGAAGCTAATAAGCATTTGATTCTGACTGAAACATATCTACATGCTTTAAATGTGTATTTTCCAATTTACTGTGCTAATGTTCAAAAAATTCATTAGAATTAGCAATAAACTATAGGTTATCTCTCCTCAAGGACCACAAATTCCCCCCCGAAATAAAGTGACTGGAGAAACTAAAAGCAATGATAAATTATCAGTTTTCTAGGAACCAAATAATATTGCATGAAGATTTATTTTTTTAAATATTTCAAAGTGATTGAAGATGGTAATTGACAAAAGTTAACACATTATTGGATGTGGAATGCAGGTGCATCCTAATATAATGTGATTAAGAACTCCAAAATTATACTACAGGTGAAGATCAGATGCAGACTTGTGCTTCCCCTTCACCATGACCTCTAGCCCTCCCTACCTTAGCTTCATGTATTTGCACCTGCAGACTATAGGACTATCCACCCTTTTCTTCTCCCTGTCATTCAATTCTGTGATAACTGATACTGTCCTCCATCTGGCTTTCAACCATAAAAGACTGAAGATGCAGTGACTTTATTTACTTTCAGGGTCCCTGGCACAGGAGTTTGCACAGGATGTGGGCTCCTTATGCACTGGTTTGTTCTAGGAAGCTATCATTGAGAAGAAGAATAAGGGGTACACCTGGATGACTGAATGAGGGGTAGACTCATTCAGATCATCCCACTTGTGGATCTCTGTGAACTGAAAGATACACTGCCCGGGAAATCTGCATGAAGTGATGTGACACAAAGATGGCAGAGGTGACAGAGGTAGAAAATAGCCCTTGGGAAGTGATCACACCCTTGACATTGACTTCTTTATAGGCATGGTAGACATTGAAGTCTTCTACAGCTTCTACTGAGACCAGATGGGAATGTGATTGAAAGAACTGGTCTGACGGCACTGAATGCAGGTGTCTAAGGGTCCTGGGAACCATGAGTGGAGGAGACAATTATTTTCCAAGAAGAAAACAGGAAATCAGTCCCCAGTGGGGAAAAAAAAAGTCCTTGGAGGCACAGTGTTAATTGCCAAACATAGACCAGGAATTGTGACCATACCTGTTCTGTGCTCTGTTTCTCAGCAGCTCCCTCTGAGGTAGAGACAACGGTGTCTCTGAATTGCTAGTACTTTGGTGGCCAGTATAGCTGGCTTTCGCAAGTGTTCCAAGGGTCTGTTGTTGCATTAATAAAAGGCCATTGTAGTCCAGTCATAGAAGTGGCAATGTGGATTCAGAGCAGATAATTCCTCCTGAAGGAGTTTCTCCAAATATCCTGATTTCATATTGAATGTTTAATGAGCCACTTTTGTCATTGGAATGCAATAGAAACAGACTAGCAAGCATTTTACCTGCATTCTATACTTAAGTATTAATGATAATTTGGGATATAGTATCATCCCTTATTTAAGGGTCTGGAAGAAAGTTATAAGAACAAGTCATTTGGCCATGGCCAAAGAGCAAGTGAGCAGCATACCTGAGGATCCGACTAAGGATCTTGGAGCCAAGAAACCTCACTAGGTTTGTAGTCACAGGAAATGGATTTCAGGCCTGCCCTGTCTCTCTCTCTTAATGACTATTGCCCTGGCCTCTAGTGGGCCTCAGCTTTTTCATCTGTAAAATGGGAATAAAATGTGACACCCTCATAGACTTAGAATAGGGAATAAACAAATAACATTTGTAGAAATATATAGCACAGTCGTTAGTACGTAAACAATTGTTGACTGACTCTGATGTTGAAAATTGATGCACCATGCTATTTTTTTCCTTTTGCAGTGTTAGGGATCCATCCCAGGGCTTCCCACATGCTAGGTAGTTGTTTTACCTATATTTTTTACCCTCCCATTTTTTTTTTATATCTGACTTTAGCAAGCAGTGAGATTTGATCATGTTTATCTGTTCCTATTGAATCCAGTTTAATATGTATATATTTGTGCACGCAATAGCATCTCCTCTCAGACTTCTCTATAAAAGCATTTGCCCTATTCTCTCACAATCTTTATCAAAACCATTTTCTTTTTCCAAGTACCTCTTGCTTATAGAAGCCTTTATGAGCAAACATATCCAGATACAAGAGTCATTTCATTGCATATATACAAAGACCCATTTGGGAAGAGAGTGAATAGAGTAATCTTTGGTTTCTTTTAGGGATCTTTCTGAGAGCTTCCCTAGAGAACCAAAAGTCTGCACACTTTCTCAGGAACTTGAGCATCACTGGAGTTTCTTAATTGTGTTATTTTCTTGCTATGCACACCCAAGGCCCAACTGCATTTGCTTTGTGTCCTTGTCATTCTTTGCCACAGTGGCAGAGATGAATATTTTCTGCACAGCAGTTGTTTTCCTGAGAAGCTAAAAATATTGGAAGGAAATTGGTTTTTCTCTTCTGCCTTATCTTTGCATAAGTATTCTCAGGGATCTCACAACATGACCTCTGCTTTATTGTCACTGCAGAGCCAAGACAGATGCAAGCAGCAGAGAACAAAAGCACTTTTTTAGTGGGTGCTGAGTCTTTCGACCACCTGGCTACTGTGAGTGTGCCTGCCTAGAGCTGTCAAGGTGAGGGCTGGAATGAATCCACTGGTCAAGTTCAATGTAGTCCAACCCCTGACTTGACCAGGCCTCTCCCCTGCAGCCAATTGACCAATTGTTTCTTATGCTTGATGGAGGTGACAGATATATTTTAGAAACCGAGGTGATCCTGATGAGCCTAGGGAGGGAGAGGATGTGTGTGAGTGTGTGTATGTGTGTGTGTGTGTGCATGTGTGTGTGGTTGGTTTGGGAGGGAGGACACTGTCCTATTAATGGTTTCTGGCAGTGACCTCTATAAGTTGCAACAGGGAAGGTGCATGTTACTACGAAAGTAATGGGTGGGGTGTTGGATTTCAGAACTTGGTTCTACTGTTTACTTGGAAAAGTTGCTTAACTTCTTGGTGCTTCTTTGCCATCTATACAAAATAAACCAATGGATTAGACCACTGTTTGCCTAACCAATAACTATTCTGACTATCTTCTTTACTGTGACTGGATTGGCAAGGATGGGATCAACTGAACGACTATGTTTCCAAGACCCTGTTGCACCTGGGTGTGACCATGGAATTAAATTTCAGCTAATGAGATGTAAGGCAGAACAGTAGCTGAACATCTGGGAGAGCTTTTTCTAAGGGGACAACGATTGATGATGGCGGGCTTGCTACCCTTCTGTCTCTTCCCTTTCCCTGAGGTGATTAAGCCTTGCTTGCATCCATGAACAGGGCAAAGCATGGATTGACTATGTGCTGTAGAGCCTGAGTGTTATACAAAAACAAAAAGGTGTCTGCATTTACTCAGGTGCATTATCTCTTCAACTTCAGAGGAAGCCTGGGAGGCATATGACTGTCCCCAACCAATAAAGACTCTTTTTGCAGCAAATGATACATAAACCTTTGGGCACTTTAGGGTTCTTCACATAATACCAAGAGACTCAGGAGTTACTATGTTATTAAGTGATAGTATCTTTTTTCTTTTTTTAAATTTTTTATTTAAAGGGATAAAACAGAAAAAGGAGAGAAATATTACAGAATTTCAAAAAAACATAAACAGTAAGAAATCACTAGTTGATAAATTACATATTGCTCTTTTAGAAATAGTTGTTCAAGTTACAAAATTAAAGCACATAAAATAGACACTCAAGCAGTGAGACTGAAAACAGATCTGTTTAACAATCGAACAAGAACTAAGAAATATGGGTAACAATCCTGCACACATAAACATACCTGCAGTTATATCTTTTATAGCACTTCCTATTTTCTCTTTTCTACAATAGCAATTATACTTTTTTATTTAAAGAGAAAAAAACAGGAAAAAGGTAGAAATATTACAGAATTTCAAGAAAAGAAGATAAACAGTAAGAAATCACTAGTTGATACAGTACATATTGTTCTTTTAGAAATAGTTATTCAAGTTACAGAATTAAAGCACACAAAGTAGACACTAAAGCAGTGAGAGTGCAAACAGATCTGTTCAAGAATCCAACAAGAACCTAGAAATATGGTCATCAATCCCACACACCTAAACATACATGCAGCTATATCTTATATAGCGCTTCCTATATCCTCTTTTTTTACAATAGCAATTATATATTTTTAAAATTTTATTTAAAGAGATAAAAAAACAGAAAAAAGGGTAGCAACAATACAGAATTCTAAAAGAAAGAAAGAAAAAGGAGAATGAGAAAAAGCCCCACTAAGAAATCAGTAATTTATAAATTTTTACTGTCATCCTGGATGTAGTTGTTCAAGTTACAAAGTTAAAGGGTACATAGTAAATATTCAAACAGTCAAACTACAAACAGTTCTGCTGAAAGATCCAACAAAGTTTCAGCAGTATGGTCATCTATTTTACACACTCAAACATACATGCAGTTATATATATCCCTTAGAGCACTTTCTTTTCCTCTCTTTTTTACAATAGCAATTTAACATTTTGGTTTTATTACTCTCGTAGTTCTTATTTACTTTTTACACTAGAGACACAATATGATATTTATAAATATGATTCTTATTTATTTCACTAATGAGGATAGTCTCAAATTGTCTCCATTTGCCTATGAAGGCCTCAAGGCCATAATTTTTTATAGCTGAGTAATATTCCATTGTATAAAAATGCCACATCTTTTTCATCCACTCTGCAGTTGGTGGGCATCTTGGTTGTTTCCAGGATTTAGCTATCACAAGTTGTGCAGCTATGAACATGGGTGCACATATATCACTGTGATATGAACTTTTCAGATCTTTGGGGAAAATACCCAGGAGGGGAATAGCTGGATTGAATGGGGCTTCCAATCCTAGTCTTCTGAGAATTCTCCATATGGATTTCCATGTACTGGCTCAACTTTGCCATGTTATGCTCCAGTTGTTTCTTTCTGCTTTTCCTTTTATTTAATTGCTTATCCTACCTGGTGGTTTCTTTCTGTTGTTGTTTTGGGGATTGTGGTCATTTTTATCTCTGTCTAGTATGTCCTTTCTAGGGTTGGTTTGGTGGACATGAATTTCTTCTGTTGTTCTTCGCCATGGAAGTATCTTGTTTCTCCATTAAATTTGAATGAAAGTTTTGCTGGGTACATCAGTCTGGGTTGAAGGTTGTTTTCTTTCAGGGCTTGAAATACCTTACTCCAAGCTCTTCTTGACTTGAGGGTTTGTGCTGAAAAGTCTGCTGTGATTCTAATGGGCTTTCCTTGATGGGTGAGTTGTGTCTTTTCTCTGGCAGCTTTTTTTATGCTGTTTTTATGCTGTATGTCTGAGATCTTAATTATTACGTGTCTGGGTGTGGATTTAATGTTGATTGTGACTGTTTGGTGTTCTATATGCCTCACTTATCTGCATATCAGATTCTTTCCCCATGTTTGGGAAATTTTTTGCTATTATTTCTGTACATACTTTAAGTATGTGCTGCACTCCTGTATCTTCACTAATACCCATTATTCTTATATTGTTGCTCTTGGCATCATCATGAAGCTTCTAGATTGTCATTTCATGCTGCTTTGTTATTTTTAAAAGTTCTATCCTTTCCTGATCACTAACTGTGATCCTGTCCTCAAGGTCCTAAATCCTATCCTCAGCTTCCTTTAGGCGGTTTTGCATGCTTTCAATAGAGTTTTTTGTTTCTTGGATGTCTCTTTGAGTTTGTTTCATGATTTCTGCTTGTTTTCTATATTGTCCATTCAAAGTTTCAGTCCGTTTCTCATGCTCATGTACTTTTTTCTCTAGTTCTTCTTTAGCTGCATTCAACAACTCCTTTACTAAAGTTGTTATTTCTATCTTTGCATGGGAGAGTACTTCTAATTTGATTTCCTCTATAGCCTGATGCAGTTGGTTTTTTTAATTTTACTTGCTATCTTTTCAGAGATTCCCGGTGTGTTACTTTTGGGGTCCTCTATTTCAATGTCTCCTATACTTGTTTCTGGTGAACTATATGTTTGAGACTGCATTTTGCTTTTTCATTTTGTCATTTTCACTCTGCCTGGTGTTTTATATGTGTAGGAGGGGATCACACACACTTTTCAGACACACCAAAGTCTTACAGTTAGTTGTAGAGGGTTTTACTACTGGCCCTATTTATCCTCTGTACACCTCTATTTTAGGGGTATACTCACCACATTGATACAGTCAATCCGGTGTAGTCCAAAGTTCGCCACCTGGGAGCAAAATTCCAAATTTTCTCACACTAACAGGAGCCCCCTGAGATCTTCTGATGTTCCAGGTGGGAGGGTGGGCCCAGCTGAAGCAGTCCAGGGCAGTTTTCAGTCTTGGGCGGGCCTTCTCAATGTTCCTGGTGGCAGGGCAGGCCCTTGGTGGAGGTTCTGGGCAGCTTACCCCTGATGCAGGCTTCTGCTGAGTTCCCGCTGGCAGGGCGGGCCCACAGTGGAGGTCTGGGCAGCCTACCCCTGATGCAGGCTTCCGCTGAGTTCAGTAGTATCTTTTTTTACTTTAAGCAATCTGTGGATAATTTTAAAGAGATGGATTTGGGAAAGTGTCAGTGAATTCAGTGTATGGGTTATGGGGAGGATGCACAGTGAAGGTTTCTGAAATCACATTGCCTTATTGGTGAGTTAATAAAGAACGAGATGAATGTTCTGCATGGCCAGCTGGGTATGTGCTCACCTGTAGGGATGTGGCCTTGCTCCAATCTCAAGGGCACCATTTACATAGACTTGGAGTTACAGAATTCAGTGTCCTTGGACATTAAGGGACTGTGGCATGGTCACAGGATGGTGACTACAGGTCCCTTCTTGGGCTGTGTTTCAGATCTCCTTGGAACCCTAGGGTAATGCTGCACATGGACAGGTTCTCACCTAATGACAGAACCTGCTGTGTCTCTTCCATGCGACAGCAGTGGTAATTACACATACTCTGTTGGTGGCATAAGGCTGGTGAGGTGGACTGCAGAATTGTAAGGGCTTCTCTCTCTGCTAGGCTCAGTCTGCTGGGGGACAAAAGCTGTCTTGGAGAACTAAAAGGGTAGGGCAGGATAAAGACAAGCCACCACTCCCTTTCTCTGGCTGAGGCGATAGAGCTATTTCTCCTTCCAGGGCCATTTTAGTGCTGAAAGCAGGTTTTCAATTCAGCTGCCAGCGACCCAGCAAATGAAACAAGATGCCCCAAAACCCAGAGGCTTTGGACAGTGCTATGAAAACCTCAGTCACCTCAGGGTAAACCATTTTCCCAGGCTTCAGGGAAAAGTGTGTCCTGCAGAAAGAACCTCTGAAGCCTCACAGCCAAGCTGCTCTCCTCCTCGTGTTCCATGTTGCTGTGCTGTGTAGGGAGCAGTCATTTCCTGTGAAGCTCATCTCAGAGGAAAAACTCCTCTACCTTTGTTATTACTGAACACTTTCTTTTCACCCTGACCACTTCAGATGTGATTTACAGCATCTTATGATGAAAGCAAACGACTCAATAGCCCAGCTTTTCTCTCCGAACTGAAATCTGGGAGGAACCAGCCACAAGAGCTTTGTTTTAATGAGCATCGGCTGGTATCACAGACCCTGCTCTTGATAGTGGGTTCACAGAGATGCAGACAAGTCCTGCCTCCTCCTCACTCCCATTCCTGCCTCTCAGAGGTGATGTGGGTGAAATGTTAAAGCACAGTGTCTGCAGAGGTGAGGCTGAGGGGATGGGCATGAAGATCTGGGTGTGGAGCATCCTGGAGATCTGCCTTATTTTATGGCTGGGACTCAAGGGAACTCGCAGAATGAAGGATTTCATCTATTGACCCTCACAGCTGGGCTTCTGGGCAAGGTTGATTGGTTGGGAAACTGAGCCTGAAATCTGTAGTAGGAATGGGTCAAGAGGAGCTCTGGACTACTGGATGGACACCACGGCCTGAGAAGGGGGAGCTGATATACTTCATTCATTCATTCATTCATTCATTCATTCACTGAATGACCGTTCTATGACACACACTGTGCTGAGGACTTAGAGATTTAGGAGTGCACCTGACATTGTCCCTACATCTCCTCTCATCCTTACCATATGAGAAACAAAGATGAAATACTGCTATTTGAGATTTATTGAGGGAGGAACCTGTAAAAGAAGGAAAAGCAATGGGAGGGATTGAATGAGTCAGAAGAGTCAGGTTACATTCACCCTTGACTGAATATAGAAGTTAGAGGTTCTAGACCAGTGTTGTGCAGCAGAACTTTCTGTGATGATAGGGATGGTGTATATCTGTTCTCTACAACAGAACAGCCAGTAGCCATGTATGGCTCTGAGCAGTCAAAATGCAGCTAGTGTAACTGAGGAGCTAAACAGTTCATTTTATTTAATTTTAATAAATTGAAATTTACATAGCTACAGGTCACTATGGTTGCTATATTCCACAGTATAATTATATAGCCAGGTCAGCAAACTTCTTTTATAAAGATCCAGTGGCAAATACTTTAGGTCTTATGGGGCAGACAGCCTCTACTATTGTAACAGGAAGACAGCTATGGAGAATTCAGAAAGTGATGGGTGTGGCTGTGTTCCAATAATTATTTATAAAAACAAATGGAGAGCTGCAATTGGCACATCGGCCATAAGCAAACTGCTGAGTTGTCCCCTCTGCATGCATCTGTTATGGGAATAGCCTTGTGTAGCCTGCATGTCAGTCTGCCATGTGCTGTGGGCCACTGGGAAAAGGTGATACTTTCTGCACAAGGTGACTCCTATTAACAGAAGGGTGTTTTCTGAGGTGACAGAAGTGTTGTGGTGAGGTGCTATGAATCCCTAAGCATGTGGCATCACAGGTGCTTGGGATGGATATAGTTGCCAGGTAAGGAGAATCTAGGAGGCACACTAGAGGACTTGCTGCAAAAATTAACAATTTTTATTGTGCGCTCACTGAGTGCTAGGTTCAATGGTAAGGGCTTCTCTTGAATTCTTTTCATTCATCCCTCAAAATACCTAAATAAGGAAAGTAATTCAAGCACCTCTATCACATTCCTGTGAAACTCACTCATTTTCATCAATTTTGTTGGCTTAGTCATTAGTTTCTATTCTCTTTTTCACTTACACAAAGACATAAAATATAACATAGGCATGTGTGCACATACATGCATGTAGAGTGCATCTGACATATTTGTATGGTATCACCAAGTGATGATGTTGTTCTTTTATCTGTGAGATAACTTTGCTTTCTGCAAGAGACTCCAATGTCCTGATTGTTCTTTGTTTGAGTTGCTTCGTCTTGCTTTTGACTTCCTGTGGAACTTTTTAGCTCAGATTTTCTTCTTGATAGGAAACCCATCAGTCTGTCTCATTTTGAGTTCTCTCTAGGCAAACCCTGACTGGATGCACATAGTTTCCTCAGGAAGTGATTCCCCAAAGCACAGTGTACAAATGTTAAAGGAGAACGAGTAAAGGAGTGTGTTAGTGGGAAGTTACCATTCATTATGCTGATTCTGCTGGAGATATCTGCAATACTCAGTTCTCAGAAACATGGGGTATTTATCCTCACTGCCTCAGTTCTAGACTGCACAAGGGTTGTTCTCAGATAGATCCCTAGAACTTCTACAATGCCCAGATTTGAGCATGTTCCTTTAGAGAGCACCTCTTTCCTCCAGGCCTGGAGCCCTCCTAGCTATGGGTAGAATTGAGTGCCTCTGTCCCATACACCTTTGTTGACATACTAGTTGTCTTTCAAATACAGAATTTTGAAGTTTAAAAGGACCTGTAGCTGACTTCTACTGTGAAACAGACTCTGCTCTGACAAGTTCAATGTTCAAAGAGAAGTTAAAGGTTTATAAATGTTGGTAGGTAAAGTACTAAAGAGATTTAGCTTTTTAATTTGGACTGACCTAGCAAGCTTCTTCACTTCTCTGGGTCCATTTCCTCTTCTGGGCAGTGGAGGTGATGACAAGTCTTTAGGGACTTTGTAGGAGAAAACCGTGAAGTTCATATGGATATTTTATTGATTAAGGACTAAGTGCTACAATTAAGGCAGTGTAAGTGAATTGATCATCATTATCCCAAGTCTTTAGTGTGTATGAAGGTAGAATTTCCCACTCATCACTCCTCCCAACTCCAGACAGTCCCTGGAAGCTCTGGGCCAGGCCATGAGGCACCACTTTGCTGAGTCTCTAGACTCTAGGACCCACGAGCAAAAGGGAAACAAACTGAGGCACAGCTTTCCATGTTAGCCTCCACTTAATTCCAGAGCCTTGTCTTTCACCCTCAACCTGTATGCAAACCTAGTGGAGAAGAGAGCACAGAAAGAAGAATGAACATAGATAAAGGGAAACTTGGACCCTCCTCTCGGAACAACTAAGTTGGTACCCAGGCTTGAGAGGTTGTGCTGACGTATTGGGAAGGACCCAAAGTGTTGTACTCAGGCATTTCATCTCAAGGACACAGTGCAGGGACTTAAGTGGAGTAACACATCCTAATACTTAATGTTCTGAATGTTATCTGGTTTTAGATGTGGGTTGGATTTAAAAGATTGAGTCTGGGAGCTTTAGAGTCTCAGAGGCTATCTGTCCAGATGACCGAGATCATGAGGCCTGAGTGAAACAAGGCTATACATATCTTTAACCTTTTTAGCCAGTTGACTTCTCGGTCCTTTATGGACATTGGTAGATTCTGGTTGGTTTCCTGCTCACCTCCACCAGCCCAACACACTGCCCAAGACTTCAGGAACTCAGCATCACAAAGAACATGGTGTGTCTCCTGATCCCAGAGTACCTGGTCACAAGCTCATAGAGAAGACAGGGCCACTAGCTTAGAGGAGATGGGACCACAAGCTCAGAGAGGAGACAGCCAGCCCTTGACTCCCAATACCTATCCTGGTCCAAAAGGGAGGTCTGAGAAGGCATTGTTCCCAGGACAGGAGAGGCTGCACCTGAGTCTACAGAGCAGTTTGATTTGAGGAGCTGTCTCAAGCGTAATGCATAGTGATTGCTGATGAGAGCTTTCAGGCCGCACTGCCCAGCTTCAAACCCTGTCTTCACCATTACTAGCCATGTGAAATTGGAAGGGGCATTTAAGTTCTTTGTGCCTTATGTTTTCATCTTTAAAGTGAAGGTAATTATAGCATGTACCTCATAGGTTTAGGGATAAGGAATAAATGAGACAATGTATGTAAAATTTTAACAACATGCATATAGAGTGGGTGTTCTCTGCCTGCATAAAGGAAAGTGTGAGTTAATGAAACTGATTGTGTCAGTCAGATGTTGCCATAACCAAACCATAAACTGCAGTGGTAGACAATAGGCATTTGTTTATACATATGAGTCCATGGATTGTCTAGAAGGTTCTGCTGATTTGGGCTAGGCCTGGCTGATATGCATCTTGGATTAATGGGCAAGTCAGCTGGTGCAGGACTGTCTTGGTGTTCAGAGACTGGGTGACTCCAGTTTGCTCCACATGGTCCAATATTCTCCAGCAAGCTAGCCTGGATTTATTATCATTACAGGAGCAATGGAGCAAGGCAAGAAGCAGAAATGTACAAGGCCTCTTTCCAACCTCTACTTGACTAAAGTATTTTATTATCCCATTGGCCAAAACAAGTCACATGATTAAGCCCAGTATTAAAGCAAGAAAAAAATATACACCAAGTAGACCAACTAACATAGATACAAAGAGGTCACTAAATGTAGTGTTCACTTAATCAATACCACTCAGGTCCTTTTAATAAACATTTCAAGGGAGAGCTAATCCTGAAGGCAATATTCATTTCAACAATTCAGCCTTTGCTTGCTAATTGGGCTATATTCCTCATTGGGGATTCTTGATATTAAAGAATTTAGCATTAGTTACTATTCACTAGGCCCCTCATTGATACCAAATATTTACTCTTTTTGTCTCAGAAGGTTGTTACAAACATTAAATAAGATAATATGCATAGATCCCTTTGTTTAATTCAGAGTCTCCACATTGTTCTATAAAGGTCACCACTGTTATTTTTGTTGTTTGTTGCCATCATCTTGGTTATTACCATATCTTATCTTACTTTCAGCACCAGAATTTTTTATCCTAATTTAACAGATGAGTCACTGAGATTTAGTGATGTAGTAACTCTCCCAAGGTCACAAGGCAAGTAAGGGCCAGAACTTCTCTAGAGTTTGATCAAACTTGGGAAATAGTCTACAGTGACTGTTAATGTGGTGTGAAGGCAAAAGCACCGACATGGATAGTGTTCTAATTGTGGGGCCTCCAGCTTTGACCCCATAACTTTCATTTCACTCTGTATGGAGTATGTTCAAAATATATGGTAAATATTTGTTTATTTAGTATGTATTTGCAATATATGATGTTTATATCATCTTAGGGCATGGATACGCATATTTAACATATTTTGTTTCTTTTTATTCCCCTTCTCTAACAACCTCCCTCCCTCCCTAGATTCCTTTTCCCTATTTTAATTATTATTATTATTTTTTAGTTCATGTTTGAAACATCTAATGGTTACATTCATTGTGGGTAGTTGGCACATGGACCTGATGCATCTTCAATCTTTTTATATCCCTCTTTCCTCTCCTCTCTCCCCTACCTTTGTTTCCCTTTGCAAAAGATCTGTCTCTGTTTCCTTTATCAATCTTTTATTTTGTTTTTTAAATTGTTCTATGGGTAACCCAAATGAAAGAATCCATCTGATATTCTCCAGCAAACTAGTCTGAATTAAAGCTTGTGCATATTTTTAAAAAATTATTACAGTAAAAGACACATTATTTATCTGGGTATGTTGGGAAGATCCTTCACTGATTGCTAGTATCAGATTGGCATAGTCCTTTTGGAAGGAAATAGAAATGTATATCAAAGGCCTTAAAATGGTAAATAGTAACCTAATATAGAGGTAATTATCACAAGAAATTAATTCAGACCTTGAAAATTGCTATCTGCCAGGCAATTTATGGTAGCAAAAATTAGAAGCAAACTTGGTGCCTTAGAGAAGGATAATGGTTCAGTAAATCATAGTTCATCCACTTAGTGGAGTATTATGCAGCCATTAAATTAGTAATTATAGATGCTATTGAGCAATGTGGAGAATGCTTATGATATAATAGCAAATAAACTAGCCAAGAGATACCATTGAACATACACAGTTACTAAAACCATGTAAAAATGTGTTTGCGTGGTCATAAATGGTGAAGTCCCAGCAACAATCTTCTTTGAAGTTTTTGGCCAGTATGGGCAGTTTCTAGCTGGCAAACAAGGTAAGACTGGCACATAAGTGAAGGAGGCAAGCTGAATGGGAACCAAATTGTGGTCAAACTCTCCTACGAATTGTAAATGTCTCTGATCCTATTTTTATGCAATGCATGTTGTAAAACATAAAATGACAGAAGTTTCTACACATAAAAATTCCCCCACATCTGAATATTTTAATGTGCATTAAGATCCACACTGCACATTGGCTCACATAACAAAAGGCCTACCAGGCCTATTTGTTTAAAAACTTGCTGGGCTTGGTGAGAGCAGGTGCAATGCAGTAGCGCGGATGGAAGCCAGTGAGCTAGGGAGTGTATAGACACGTTATGTTTAGACAACTATCTCATGTGGTTTGGCTGGACAAAGAAGGCAGCATATACAAGGGATGATGAAAATATACATGAATATTTAAATTTTTAAAAATCTTGTTACAATAAGAGACACATTGTCATTAATTTCCCCTCAAAGTACTCCTCTTTGGCTTGAACACATTTATCCATTGTTCTAGCCACTGTCTAAAGCAGCTGTGCACATGCTCTTTTGGGTATCTTTACAAGATGTGATGTGTACAGTGAATGTTGCTTCCAAGTACCATCCAATGGAAAAGCAGGCTGGTAAAAACATTAAGCCATGTCTTCACCCACCTTATTCCCTAGTGGTGGCACCTAGAGGCTTCTGTCTCTTCCCCAAAGTCAAAATGACCATAAATTGTACACATTTTGAATAGACTCAGCACATCAAGGCAGCCACAGCAGTGCAACTGAAGTCACTCACACACACACACACAAATATCCAGAAGTGTTTCAGGAAGTGCCAAGAACCATGGAATAAGTTTGTTTAAAGCAAGGGGGATATCTTGACAGGGATTAACGGCAATGTGTCTTTTATTATAAAAATTTAAAAGTTAAAAATCACACATTGTTTGTTTATCACACCTTAGAGATATGTATTTGCTGAGGCATAATATATTAAAGATCTCAACTTCATTTTTTTTAGATTTTTATGGTTGTTCTGTACAACAGAAGCTGTGGGGCTGTAATTTTATGGACTTGATATTATAAATCCTGAAACACTGTGTGAAACCTTGTGATTGGTTTGTGTCTGCTACTGTGGCAGCATTTAGCAGCAGCAGAACAGGGTAAAAGGATGTCAAAATGAGAGGAGATGGGGAAGCTTGGAAAAGTTCAGAGGACCATGGGAAAAGGAGATCTGCAAAAAATTGAGCATTTTTAGTGGAATAATGCAGGCTGTGCTAGGTATCCATATGCTTCTGTGTCTCTTGTAGAATATTTAGTAAAATTCTGATTCTTCATCAGACCTAAGGGCCAAATAGTACTCAGGATTGGAGAGAGAATTAGTGGAGGGAAAGAACAGAGATGTCATGCAAAAGCAATCTATACACAGGACATAGGAAGCCCGCAGTGTCTCTGGAACCAGGATGCTCATGGAGTCCTGTGGTCATTATCACAGGTAGTTCAGAGGCCTAAACTTAGAATTTAAAGCAAATGAACACCTGTGCTCTTTGTCACATTATTTCTTGCATTGTTTTAAACAGTGTACACGCTGTCATCAGGCTGTTACAGAGCACCTGTAAAAAGATTTATGTTGTAGCTAAAAGCATCTTTCTTCAAGAAGAGGTCAAGTGTGAACTGAGGCATTTTTCTGAACTGTTTCAAACTTAAAGGTCAATTTGTCCTCCTGTTAAAGACATTAATAACTAAAGGAATCAAATGGGAATGTAATTTAAAATTTTCATGTTTGAGCTATAAAAATCCATCTGAAACCTTAATGTGCTTTGACAATTTTTGTTATAAAGAGAATTGTTTTCTGATCTTTCCTTTAATATGTGGAATTTGAATGTGATCTGCCATTTTAATTTACAATAATTCATGGGCTTTATTTTAGACAGCTTTCTAGCATCCAGGAAAGTAGTTTATAAACAATAGAAGATTTAAATCCAATCTATGTACTATAGATTTTTTTAACTGAAAAGGCAATGTGACAAGATTTAGGAAAAAGTTTAGATGAAAAATGACATTATATAACTATCAAAAGTAAAATAATTTTATTTGTGTTTATTCAATTCTGTCACTGTAGCCTTGAATATGTGTTTTGTTTACCTGTGCTATTTTGGGTGCTATTTTATATTTTGCTTTAAAAAAACATGTTGTATAGTCAGGAAAACACTTAGTTATAAAGAAGAGAGAAGAATTTACTGACTTGTGTAGATGAAAATCCATTGCTAGGTTTAAATAACATTAGGATTGAACAACATGTCCTTAAGTTATATATTTCATCCCTAGAATCTGGAATAGGATCAGTTGACTCATAGAACATGTGGAGGAGGAAGTAAATATGGGCATCACAAAAGAAAGCACATGTTCTTGTTCACTGGTTTGGGGTTGGGACTAGTTCTTCAGGATATAGTACTATTCGGCCTCATCCAGTGAAAAAGCTGGAGTTGGATTTGAACTCTCCCCATCTATTCCTACTGACCCTAATGAGAATTTTCATTTTTTCCCTTTTCTTGGTGACCAGGTCTCATCCATGGTCTTAGTGACAGTCCTCAGTTTAGACCAATAGACTGAGTAGTAGAACGTGTTTGTTTATAGGTAGAATCAATAGGATGCTGATAAATTGGCTCTCTGAGAAAAACAAGCCCTGATGTGTAGTGGTCACTGATTCCTTTGGTGTAAATATTCCCACTGTGAGTGATTTGAAGCTTTAAGTGTAAAATTGTTAAATGTGATACTGGAAAGAGTTGTGAACAGCCACATCTTACGAGGAAATAATATTCAAAATTCTTTTTGCCTAACAAATCGTCTCTTGTAATTCATAGACTTATTTATAGATTGTTTTCATAGGCCCTGGTCTGGTTCTTTTAAACCATATACCTTTGTCCCATTGGTTTTGTCAGTTTGAAAGCTTATTTGCATTTCACCAATTATTCAATTTTTAAGAAATGTGCACAGAATGCTTACCGTGTGTCAGATACTTTCTCATATGTTAGAAATACAGCAGTGAACCAAACACTGCCTTTTTCTGAGGAGTAGGCAGGCTATTAGCAAATAAATATTATTTTTCAGATGAAAGTGACATGAAAACCCAGAAAGGGGATAGAAAGTGATACAGGAGAGCTGTGGCAAAAGAACAATTTTAAATGGGATGGTCATAGCAGACCTCTACCTGCTGTAGCTGCTAGTGAGGTTGCACAATGCATGTGGGAAGAGTACTCTGGGTGGAGGAAACAGCAGTTGCAAAGGCTGTAAGTGGAGAACAAGCTTTGCGAGTTCAAGGAGTACCAGGGAGGAACTGAGCCTCAAGTAGAACAGAAAAAGGCAGCAGATGGTATCAGAAAGGTAACCAAAGCCAAGATCTTGTAGTGTTTTGTGGATCACTGTTAGAATTTAGGATTTTAAGTCCAACTTGAAGGGAATAGGGGAGGATAATTCTGGCTTCCAATTGAAACACCAAGACCAGTGTTTTCTCAAAGTGGAGATCCTGACCAGCATTGTCACTTGTTAAAAATACGGATTGTTAGAACTTGCCCTAAACCTACTGAATCAAAAACTCTGGGGATGGGGTCTGGCCACCTTTATTTTAATAGCTTCCTCTACAGACAGTAGCTGGATGATCTCTCTCCATTTTATCCCTTGGAGCAATGGTAGCTATCTTCCTTGTATGTGTAAATGTTAGTTTTATTATACATTTTAATATTTTTAGTTTTCTGAAAGAACACAAGAGATTCTCTACAAATGACACTTTTAAAAGACGTTGGTCTACACATGCTGAAAACTAACAGACCTTACCACAATTCTCATTGGTAAGCTCCATTTTAAAAGCTTGCTTGTGTATCCCTGAAGCCAACAGTGATTATGTCATTCTCTTTATCAAAGGTTTGCCTCTTCTTCAGACAGTTGCATTTACCCAACAGTGCTAAGATTTTAAGATGATTCTATCTGTCTGAAGAACAGTTCACCATACAGAATAAAAGTTTTATAATCTATATGGGACTGATATAATTTGTTCCATGATACTAAATCTAAATTAGTAGATATTATCGAATCTCTATCCACTGGAGACTTTTACCCTCCTTTGTCATTATAAGAGAATGCTAGGGCTTGGAGGAATCTATACAGCCACAATGAATGGCCTCCTTCCTCAGGATTCCTGAATTGTCTGAACATATATAAGAGCAACTACACACAAGGTTAATGTAACCTCATATTATTGAAATCATCACTCAACTCTATTAATTTCATAAGTGCTAATTTTTTAGGGACATATTTGACATTAACTCAAGGACTATACTTAAATCCAAGGAAGGAGTTACATATAATTTCATTGGATGCAAATCCTCAAGAATCTAATGTGGAGATTCAGCTTGCAGATACCTTGGTGATAACCTCCAGCTGACAACTCACAGATACTATTTTGCAGGTTTTCAGCTCCTTTGGATCTCATCCTGTCAAGCAGATTTAAAATTTAGTATTTGTTATCTGAATGTTAAACTTGTACCTGATCTTAAGCAAAACAAAAATAAAAAAGTAAAAATAATTAAAACACGAGACTTCCAGAAAGATGTTACTAATTTTATATGTAACTCCAGAATCTAGCACTTCCAAAAATAAGAATTATTGCCATGATGTTTATTCAAATATCATCATCTAAGCATATTTCTAAACATATCTGCTATTCCTATTACAGGAAATTCTAACAAGTAAAGAAATAACAATTTTTCAAGGATTATAAGTTCATGTAATTGCCCATCAGAGAAAAATACAGATATTAAAGCCTCTTAGATGTTGAAATGCAACATATTGTTGCCTATTATTTTTTCAATTTCTTGTTCATGAATTTCAGTTTAAAATGTATCTATTTCTATAATTTTACCCTTTTTTTCATAGATTTCAGGAGTAAAATTAACCATGACATGGAACTTAATGTATTTCTTGATATTGAATTTCTCTGCACTATAAAGTGTTTATTTCAAATTTTATTTATATAGTTTTTCCCTCTCATCTGGAGACATATACTTCTATCTGTTTTCAATGTGCTTCAGAGTGTATCTTTCTAGAGATTATCATTCATCAATTCATAGTGATTTAAAATAAAATTAATTTGTCATGAAAGAACTCAGAATTAAAGAATGCCTACCATTCAGAAAAACAGGCATTAAATAAATTCTGTGCTCAGTGTAAACATTAACTCTTAGAATTTAAACTATAAGCTAGATTAAAATGAACTGAACTTAAGCATTCTTTTTTATTTTGCCATCAATGGATTGTTGATTCCGACAGTGGATCAGGCATTGTGCTTGAGGCTGAGGATTCAAAGATAAATGGGAAATAAAAATGGCTTGTGAATTGGAACAGGAAGCCTCACCTCAGAGTTCACTTTGATTTATTTTTTATAATCAAATTAAAATATAATGAGATCAAGTTATACTGTTTTGTTAAATAGTGTTGTATATTTACCTCCCAAGATAAACATTATTTGCATATGAATTTATAGTCTAGTCATGTTATGTATTTTGAAGCCAACCCATGTTTTTCAGATCTCTAAAATGCCCAGCTATTAGACTGTAAGCAAAGTAAAGTAAAGAAGAAAAACCTTTTTTAAGGTTCAAAGAAACCCACATCTTCATTTTTCATTCAAGGTTCTTGGCCACTATTAAATTAAAATTTACTTGCCTGTATCTTAGTTTATCATATGGTCTTTGCTGTATTAGATAAACAACCTCTGTTCCCACAGATTTAACACAATGAATGTCCATTTCATAATCATACGAAGTCTTTTTTTGGTTAGCTTATCTCTAGTGGGAAGCCCTTCTTCAAGCACTGACGACATAGAAATTTTGGCTGATTTTATCTTATATCATTATCCTCTATATCATGAAATTTTCAAGGTCTTTTAGATAAAAGAGGATGAAAAAAGTAATTACACTGGTAACTTCAAGTCATCGATGATATATATAACTTATGTGTATCATCAGGGGCCAGAAGTGGACTCCCCAATTGTGATTTTCATTTCGGTTTTGTTTATCGTATCAGGACTGAATTGAAATTTATCAAGTAACTCCAAACCATATTTAAATAACCATTCTCTCCACCCTGAATTACAACAACATGTCAGGCTTGAGTTTAACCCAAGGCAATATTTTGTATTAAATATGTCTTATATAAATTAAATATATTTGTATGTGTATATATATATATGCAAACTTCAATCAAACTTGTGTGCCTTCTCAAAGATTGCTATTTTTCATTTGGAAGATGTGCACTAGATTAAATTCTAGTGCATAAAATATATTTAAGGTTGCTAGTCTACTACTCTCTGGGGTCAATCTAATAGAGCAACTGCATAGATTTTCCAATGAATCAATTTCAGATGGTTCCTGTAGCCTTCAAAATGGCAATCTTTTCAAGACCTTAGAATGCTCAAGCTCAGCTTGAGCTGACAGCTAGAGATTCTCCAAAAACAATTTTGATTTCTTCCCTGAACTAAAACTATCTTTTCCATACAACAGCAAGTGGAAATAAATAATGGAATCATCCTCAGAAACCAGTCTCCTACCTGGCAGAGCTGGGCTGGGTTTTTCCTAACTTGTATTTTCCAAACAGACTATTGCTGGGCAGTCTGTGTTTAGCTTTTATATGTGGATACAGTGATGTGCCACCTGAATCCCCCCTTCAAGATAGATTTATTACCCTATCTGCTAGTTTCCTGTGAATTGTTAGCTTTCAGGGTTTAGCCCAATGTTAGAGACTTTAAAACTATCTTCAGAGCTGATGATTTCATTAAGGGATCTATGTAATTCTTGAAAAATGTTATATGTGTGGTTATAATTTAATACAGTGAAACAACACAGGTTAAAGGCTGGCTGTTTTGGCACACACCTGCATGGACAATGCTTCATTCTCCCAGCAACAGGGAGTTGCAATGCATAGGAAGTGTTTGCTTGCCCAGCAAATTCACCTGAGACTTAGTGTTCAGGCTTTTAACTATGGTCAGTCATGGAGGCATGGAGTACAGCATGACTTACCTTAATTACTTAGTCTGCAGCCTCATCCCCACACAACTCCAAAAGTCAGACTAATACAGTATAGCTAAGGACCCAGATGAACAAAAATACGTATTGGTCATACACATCATTAGCATAAACTATCTAACGTGTTCCAGACCCAGGCATAAAGAGACATCTATATCAGACTAGCATCCCAAGGACTTATAGATTCTATCTCTCAGACTGGGCAGGGATCTGTGTTTCTTTGAAATATACAGGGTTTGAGCACCACAAGCCTACAAAGCTGACCCTTCACTGCATAAGCCTGTAGAACTGCCTTGGACAAGTGTATATTCTTCCTGCAATGGCAGTCAGTGCTGTGATCCAATTGATGTAGATAGTACAAATTATTTGACACCTCAGCCCACAACCGAACAACTCAGATGGGCCACTCTGCTCTGAAAACTCCCTAGTAGACTGGCTGAGGCTATTGTTGGGCTTTGCCCTGGATTGATGCCTCTTTCTGCCTCAACCCTGCTAATTTCTTCTCCCTTCCCTAGATATTGATTGCAACAGAACCACTTAATAAACACTGTCCATGCTAAATTCTGAGTCAGCCTCTCCTCCTGGAGGAGCCTAACATATGACAACATTGAAGCAGAAGTGAGTAATTTCCTTTGTAGATTATTTTGTTTCTCCTAAATGGTTATCATGAGTCAAACCTCCAAGAACATTATTAATGAATTATGTATAACTCTAAACTTCCTGTAAAAATTGCTTTTGGAGAAATTTCCTCCCCACACAATCCCAATGCATTCCACCATCGGGTATAGAGAGGTTTTCACATCTCACCACTTTAACCAGTATCAGACTTCATCTTAATGGATGCAGACTTTCTGTACAAAACAAATGGAGTTTTCCACCTGTTTCCCCATATCTTATCAGTATAGCCATCTGGCTGAAGGCTTGTTCACTAGTAGAATAGTGTTTTCTTTTTCCTTAACAGTTTATGGTCTCTCCTTCCAGTTTCTTCTCTCCATCATAACTAAGATAAGAGGGCCACATGGACAAGACGATTTCCATTGTAACAATCACCACGGTAGATGAGACTTCAGTCACTCAGAGTGGATCTGTGGTTGTGAACCCTGCACATGGTTCTTTCCACAGTTGCAAAGTCACTGCTGCTCATCCATGAGCAACATTCTTCATAGTAACTATCTACATCCTTTATGATAGTCATGATTATTTTGCTTAGACCTACACAACATACTTCCAATACCTAACATCCGATGTTTTCAAGCCACCTTCCCAACAAATATTCCTATTTTTTACTCTGTATGCATATATTTATATAAAGATTGGTGAATAAATACTATAGAATTTTAAATTAAAGTTCATTGAATGAATTAAGCTTTGAGAACAAAGGAATTTAAATAGTTCCTTTACACCAGAGCTGGAAGTTAGTGAATGAATTGTTAGCATGCTGGCCTGAAATCTATTCTGTTGTCTGATAGAGATCTGGAGTCACACAAAAATTCTCACTGTTCCTACCAAGGTTGGGGGGTGGTTTGTAGCTCTTTCCCTTCTCCTACCATAGCTACATGATTGTTGTAATAGTTTATTAAAGCTACTGTAATAAATTACCACAAATATAGTGGCTTAAAACCACACAACTGTGTTATATTACAGTCAAATTATATTTTTATTAGTTTCTGACCTTCTGGAGATCAGAAGTCTAAGATGGGTTTCGTTGTGTTGACTGGCTCTGTTCCTTCTAAAAGCCCTTGATGAGAATCCAAGTCTTTGATTTATGTATCTTCTAGAAACCACCCTCATTCTTTGGCTTCTGGTCCCTTCTTCCATTTTCAAATTCAGTGGAATAGTATCTTCTGATTTTTCTCTGATTCTAGCCTCTTTCATTTGTAAAGACCCTTGTGATTGCACAGGATCCATCTAGATAATCCAGGATAATCTCTCCACCTCAAAATATTTACCTTAATCATATTTGCAGAGAATAAATCCTGGTTGTTAAGATGTGGATATCTTTCAGCAGCAACTGAGATACAGAGGTATAGAGGGCTACATTCTATCACAGTGGGACTATGAATGAACTGTGGAGCCTGGCATCAAAAGCATTTCTTTTTCCAGTGGTGCATGTATTCAGCAGTGGTTGGTTTGAATCACATCTAGTTCCTATGTCACTTGAACACTTGGCCTATGATCAGACCAGTGTCCTTATCCGTACTGCTCAGTTACACATTCTAGTTCCCTTGTTCTTTAATGCTAATAGTTACTTCCTGTTTTGTGCAGAGGCCTGTTTGCATTTATAATGCCTAGCAAACATTGAGCTTTACATGTGCTGGTGGAAAACCCAGAATATATTCTTCATAAGGGCAACACTAGAAGACACTTCATAAGATGCAAATGCTAAGCCATCATGATAACAAAGTGTCTGATGTTAGATTCTATTGTGCGGACCTTTCCATCTCCATTCAGCTCAAATCCCTTTCTATGTTTTTCTGATGCACAAGGTGCACAATAGACTCACCTATGTGGATGTGCACAAGATACCTTGTCATACCTATCATTAGGGTGTTACAGTTGCTTTAATTTTGCATCCACTTAGCACACCATAAGTGATGTCGACTGATCTATGTATTCTTTGACAACTATAGCTCCATTTTCTCTATTTAGAAACAAATGTAATTAACTTAAACTGGAGACGACAGAACTACTTTTGCAGCAAAGTCAAAACATGCGTCAATATTCATCTCTATAATTATTTTACCAGGGGAAAAAAGTCCCCACTAGTTTTTCTCATTAATGAAGAAGATCTGGAACCATGATTGGATATTTAGTAAGGAATATATGCTAGTTATGCACCTCTAACCACTAGTATAGCCTGGCCACCTCACACAGGGTGTCAAGGAGTCAGGAAGACAAAGCTTAAATACTTGTGTGTCATGGCATGACACTGTAGACTGGTATTGTTTTGTTTTGTTTTGTTTTTTGGAGGCAGGTACATCTAGGCTCAAATAATTGACTGTTGCTTTATTGCTAAGTATTATTGGGCAAGATCAGCGGTCAAATTGAGCCTTTAAAGGGTCAAATAGTCTCTATTTTAAGCCTTGTGAGCTGCCTGGTCTCCACTGTAACTGCCAATTCTGCTAATATTGTAGCATAAGTAAACAAACAGTCATGGTTGTGTTATCACTAAATTTTACTTACCAAATATGTTGACTTAGGCCCATGAATTGTAATTTGCTGACTCTTGAGCAACATGTACAATCTTTATAAACTTTATGTAATACTAATAATGAATATTAAGAGTTGACTTCCCAGATGTTGTTAAAATTTAAAGAGATTGTGTATGGTGTGTGTGTGTGTGTGTGTGTGTGTGTTGCTTGAAATAGGACTAGACACCAAATAGATGGCCAGTAAACCTTAGGAGAGATGAATGGATTGAAGGATAAGGAAGAACAGAGGTGGAGAGGAAGGAAGAAGGACTCCAAAAATTGTATCAAAACTGATTGTGTTGAATAATAATTTGTCAATTTATAGGAGAGAGTTTTCCCTAGCTATAGAGACAAGAATTATTGGGCAATAACTATTTTCTATGGCAGTTAGAGCCATCCTACCTTCCTTCCATCTCCCTGCCAAGTACCCTCCATGAACCTAAGTAGGAAGATTATTAACATCTCAGTATTGGAGTCCCGACGTTGTTTACATTCTGACCTTGTGGAACTTTCACTTCTCTTTATCCCCCACTCTAGGTGTCTTGCTAACATTCAGATGGTTTGGGGCTTATGATAGTTCCTGAATCTTAGGATCTTTAGATCTATCTCTGCAAAGGACAGACTTGGTCTCAGAGTAGCCCTTCAGAAGGTCCAGATGACTAGAACCTTGTCTATGACAGAGTACAATTGTCCAATAACAGGCAAGCCTTCACAATATATGTGCAAGTGATAAAGATTTTTTTGCTTGCTATGAACCATCATAAATTAAAGAAATTCACACTCAAGTTTCTGCATATTAATGTTTGTCTCTAAAACAAACACTCTCAGCTTGTAATTAACACATTATTGAGGCACAAAATAAATTTTTACAGAATAACATAAAATAAGGAAATACCCCCCCAAATATAAAAGTAGGTCATATATTTGGAGCTTTCTTATAAAAGTAGGTCAATGGAATTATTTTGTTGAAGGCTGAGCAGTTATAAAGCCAAATGACAAGTGAAAAGACCTATTTTGTCTTACTTTATTGCCTAACTCTTGGTTCAAAATTCTTGGTTCAAATTCTTTGTATTCAAATGGAAAAACTGAGCCTTCCTAACACAAAATGGTACTTTTGATAACAAATTTATAATTAAACAACATAAGTTTAAAAAACCATAGCTTTATGACAGTTGAGCATAAGGAAAAGTGAAATTATATGAAACATTTAGAGCTCATAGAATCTCATAGACTTAACTGGTCATCAGGGTATTGCTTCATCATTAAGAGAAGAAGAGAGGACAAGGGTTAGGGACAGAGAGAAGAGTAATAGTGAGAAGAATATGGAGAAAAGGATGAGAAAGAGAAAAGGAAGAAGAGAATGAAAAGGAGGAGGAGAAAGAGGGAAGAAGAGGATGAGAAGGAAGAGAAGGAGAAGGATGGAAAAAAGAGTTCATGACTATTTGGAGAACAAGAGACTAGCCCAGTGTGATAATACTCTACAATTGTGTAAAACTGTTTACCTGAACAAATGCATATGATTGACATCCAAGCCATCTTTATTAAAGCTCATATTCTGAAGGCAGAGTTAAGATTTTGGTCCAGGGACCTAGGTTTCCCTTCACCTTCCTGCTATATTGAGATCTCAAGAAATTACAGGCATTGGTGGTCAAGTCAGAACCACTACACTGAATAGACTTTCCAAGTCCTGGGCTGTTGCTGAAAATTAAATCTTTGCCCTACTGCACAATGATGGCCAATGTCAGTTGACCCTCTGTGCTTCCTCCCAGAGGACCCACCATCCACACAAGTCTTCTCAGGGGTTCCTCACTCTGATCTCATGGGGATTTGAGAATGAAAGCAACCTTCTCTAGGAGCTGGAGGGTGACAAGAACACGGGAGGCAGGAGGCGGTCACTTACTGTACCTAGTGCTGTCCTAAGGAATTGGTTTTCTTGGGCTTGTGAAACAATTTCCTTTAAGTTCCACCAAACAGGTTTTTAAAGACTTAACTGAATACAGCACAGCGTGCCCAGAGTGTTTTAGTCTATTTGGAAAGCCAGATGCAGAACAGTGAATGTGACGATGTGTGCAAGATTGAGGGGAACATAGCAGAGCTGCTGACCCCAGCTGGAAGAGAAAACCATTTGAAAATTGGGGGTACCACTTGTCAGAGTACATATGTGCAACAGTCATAGGCCAGAATTTCTAGAACAGCTCTAACTTTCCACAGTTTTCCTTATAATAATGAGACCACCAAAATACGTAAAAGTAAAATGGTTTTCAGACCGTTGTGAAAATGTTTTGATGTTTGGTATCGAAAATACGGTCACTGGGCACATAAAGGCCCAACAGATAGTCTCTGTTAGATGAAGTTGGGAGTATTAGCAGCAACACAGCTGGTGTTACATTTCTTATGAAGTAGAACTGTTCGCTAGTATTCCTCGTGAATATGATGGAAATGTATAAAATAAATGCACACACTGCAGTGTAATATGGTTCTTCCATACTGCTTACATCCTTTCCTAGCTGACTCTTTCTCCCAGTTGCATTGTTGGGTCCTTCCTGTTCCCACTGACTGCTTCTAGTCATGGCTCTCTGACACATATAGACAGATCCACCCATTGCTGTGTCTTTGTATTTCCTTTGCTCAGGCACCCTGAGATCAGGATGGGGCGTAACTGCAGCTCCATTTCAAATTGAGGTTGAAGAGTGTGAGAGAGGAAAAGGGCAGGAGAGGAAATGAGAGCCTGAAAAACAGCCATTCAAGTGGAAAATTAGGCTACCTTCCTTATCCTTGTTAACATTTCAGTTTCATGGAAAGAATGAATGCAAAAATATAATGAATGAATGAATAAAAATATAGGAAAGACCTACCATGTTTCAAGTATCAGGAACTTTGCTGGGCACTTTATGTGTTTGTCTTTATTTGTTTTCACATCCTTATTCATTCTCTTTTTTGACATAATATTTAGTAAATTATATATCTTTAAATCTCTGCTCTGTGAAAAATAAGAATATCTCTCACAGAAATTACTAATCTTCAGGACCCTGGAACTATGACCTCCTTATATATCCAGAACCTAATTGCCATATTCCCTGGTCTTTTCATCTTGATACAATATAATGGGCCTTATCTTCAGAATTCACTTTTCTATCCTGCTTTGAAATGAAAACAGTTTACCATCTCTCACAGAAGAGAAATCCATAACTGGCCCCATCTCCTTTTCCCTGTGCCTGCCAGGAAGCTTCAAGTGGAATCTTAGAATCTTGCCCATTGCACCTCTAGAGGACCTTGTGGTCAGCAGGGTACGTCCTTCTAGCCCTCTTAGGCTGGTCCTGATTCTCTTCTTTACACTTTGCTTTCCTTGAATGTTGTTTTTGTAAGTCACCTCCAACCTTTTGTGAAATGTGGCAGTGAATGAATGAATGCATAGCTTACTGAATAGCAAATGTGTGATGCCTATACAAGTAATGATTATTAATTAACTCTAATTTGCAGCTGCTGCCACTGTTCACACCACCCTGCCCCTTCAAATCTGGTTTTCTGAACACGCTTGGTTTTTTTCTTTTGTCTGCTTTTTTCCAACACTCAGAGCTGAGGGGCTTGGGTTGTAAAGATGAAGATTCTAGACCCTGTTCTCATCTCAACTTAAGCAATTCTGTTGTAGACTGTGTTTTGACATAGTTCTTTCCGTGTGCTACTTGAGACTAGCCTTTTATGTGATACGGCTTTTAAAATTCATTATTGCTTTCTTCCGATAGTGTGAGCACCTAGATAAATGCATGAGGCTACTTGCAATATTAATAATTCTTGCTGTTTTAACCTTGTGTTCTTGATAAGGGAATTCTCTGCTGTTTAAGACTCTGGGATGAATAATGACTGAATGTTTCTTATTGGCCCCTTAAAATGGAGATCACTACATGTTGAGTCACAATAGAACTACTTTTTTATAGGCTCTGAATAACATAAAGGCTCATCATGTTATTCCAGAGAGCACCCAATGAGTGGATAATGGTGAGACAATTATTATAAATTATGCCGCATTTCCTCTTGGCTTCCATGCCAGTTTTACAGAGCAAGATTCTGTTAAAGGCCTGGAGATTAAATTAAATGTGATGCTGTTAACACTAGCATGTAGTACTGTTCCTGGCACATGTGATGGCTTCCTACTCACTAGTTATAACCTGAACTCTGCAGGGATTGTTGTTATTGTTCTTTGTTTCTGTTTTTCCCTTCACTCTTTGTTTTCCATGGTAAGAGTTGCAGACACCTGTGACTTCTCATTCATTCCAGTTATGGAACAGATCAACCCTAGGCTAGTACAAGCCCATGGTGCCCTGAAGAGCTCCTAGACTGATAAGCAGGATGCTGTTTGGTGAGACTGGTTGTAGGAAAACCAGAGGAGGAAGAAGCAGAGTGGAACATTTTAGCAGAGTAAGTGAGGCTAAGGCTGGTCTGAGAGAGGAAGTGGAGTTAGAATCCAGGGGGGGTCCTGTGGAATGTGGGTGTGGAGGGTTCTGGGACATAGGAGTCCAGAAGCAGCCTGTGGATGGTGTCAGTATTCCACAGCTCCTCGCGTGTGGAAGGCTGTTGTTTACAAAAATGTTAGTGTCTCCAAGGTCCTAGCAAAGAAGGCCATGCCTCCTGGGCCTTTTAGGTCCTGGTTAAAAAAAAAAAAATTCCTTACCATCTTGGCCATCCCTTCCAGTTTAATCTTGAGGGAGTTTTACTGATCTCTCTGGGCTGCAGAATCTTTGTTTTGAAGATGAAGGTGAACTACATGTTCTTCAAGATCTATAATTTTGATTTTGTTTTATTAGTAATGATATAAGGTGTAAACAGTGGTTAGCCCAAGATGAAGGATCACTTCTGTTTAACAAAGAAGGGATCTAGCCAAGACAAAAGGCTTTGTGGCAGGTGGGCAGAACCTTCCTTTGTCTTTTTCCTTTGAGGTGGCCTCTCTTTGCTTCTCTGAAATAAGGGACAGCATCATCTTCTGAAACTGAGAGATGGCGGATTCAAGATAAAAGTTGGGAAAAGAAGTAGTGGAGGATAGGACCCAAGATGACTAGGGAGTGGGGAAGAATTAACTAAGCTGACCTGAAAAACTAATGCAGGTCAAGGTTGAGGTCGAGGTCAAGATCGAGATTGAGATCGAGATAGAGATAGGGATTTTTTTTTCTGTCTCTAGAGGGACTCAGTAATCTGATTAAAATAGATTGAAAAACAATGGTTGGTTGGGTTGACACAGGTATTATGGGTTGATTTCCTCCCCCAGATTCACATGTTGATGTCCTAATACCTGGATCTTGGAAGGGGAACGTGGCCTCACTTGAAAATAGTCATTGTAGATGTAAATTAAAATCATTAGTTAGTGTGAACCCTAATCCAGCTACTTGTGTCCTCTTTTTTGTGTTTTAAAGGGAAATTTAGACACAGAGACATGCACATGGGGTGAACATCATGTGACAATGAATGCAGATATTAGGGTGATACTTCTTCAACCCAGAAAACACCAAAGCTTGCTAGCAAACCATCAGATGCTAGGAGAAGAGCATGGGTGGATTCTCTTTCACAATTCTCATGGGGAACCAACTCTTCTGACACCTTTCGGTTGCACTTCCAGCCTAATAAGCTACAAAACAACAGCAAGTCTGTTGTTTAAGTTACCCAGTTTGTGGTACTTTATTATAGCAGCTCTAGGAAACTAATATAGGAGGGATAAAGATTTTTATTTTTGTTTTTCCCTTCTTTCTCTTTCAAGTGGTTGTGAAGGATTTAAGGCAACCATCTTGCAAACACATCCTAAACATTAAAAAGAGAGCTTAAGGAATCCAAGGTAGGTAAGGAAAGGACATAAAACAGAACAAAAAAAAAAATAGAAAAAGGAAGAGCTGAGAGATTTGGTTTTGAAATTTTCTTTCTGCTTTCACAGTTGTAACTGTGAGTAGTTCATAGGATCTCAGTTTCTTGGAAAGTCTCAACCTTATTCAGGATTTTTCTGTAAAGGTTAATCTTAGCCTCTGGGTTCCTGCTCAAGTGATCACAGTGTTACCTCAGATTAGACATGCAATTTAGATCAGAGCCAAGGTATTTGCAAATCATCTTCTCTTGTTAGGCAATGGCTTACATTTACATATGATAACCATAGATCCTATATATTCTCAGAGGGACTTTCAAGGTATCTGAGCTGAGTCTTCAAAGGACTGCACAACTTGTATGGATTTAATGGGCTATTTGCCCTGTGATTCAGCATTTCCGAGGTGCCAGTACTCAGAGAATTTGCTCATTAACTTCTAGAGACAGACCTTTTAATGGAATAAAATAAAGGGGAAAGTGGGTTGTGCTTTCAAAAGTTAGTGATTAAAATCATATGGACAGCTGCTGTTCAGTATGGTGTCACCCACTGTGAATGAAAAAGTGCTCACTGTCAGAAAGCCATTGGTCTGTAAATTCTGTTTACTATATAACTGGCCCCTTTCTGCTACTTTAAAGTTTTCACAGCAGTATATGACTAGACAGCACTGGGCAAAAGCAACTTTAAAAAAAAATCTTAAGAGAATAACTTTTTTCTTCATTGAAGAAAATTTTTAAAAAATATATGAAAGTAAGTATCTTTTAAAAATAATGTAATCTCTTGAGTTTTAACATTTATAATATCCATCCATCTGGTCTTTCCCCTCTATGCATACATATATATGCATACATTTACTAAATTGGGATCATACTGTAAATACAGTTTTGCAACTTGCTTTAGTTAACATATTCTGACCATATTCTTACAGCGCAGAGAGTTTATTTCAGTGATGTGCTATGTTGCACTGTGTAGGTTACCATAATTTATTTAATTGATTGCCTCTCTTTGGAAATATAGATTGATTTCTGGGTTTTTTTCTTTTTTTTTTTTTTTTTTTGTTTTTTCTTGAGGCTTTTGGATTTCCATTAGGGTCTATGAAAGATCAGGGAAGCCAGGGAAGGTGGCTGCCCTCAAGCTGTCTTCTTTGGGCTCTAAATGCAAGGTTCTTGGGAACAGGGGACCCTATGGGGAAAGATTTGATACAAATGGAAAAGCAGTCAAAGATGGCTAAATGGAAGAGGGAATTACATGTGAAATATGATTACCTGTAACATCAAGGTGAGGGGATATGGCTCAATGGCACAGAGCTGCCTGGTGAGCGCGAGGTCCTGAGTTTGATTCCTAGTGCAAAAGCAACAACAACAAAAGCAAAAAAAACCATAAAGGGGCCTCAGGAGCTAGCCACACTGTCCGCTTTCTGAGGAGCTGAGGTTGTGACTCACAGGAGAGAGGGAGTAGTTTTGCTCCCCTTCCCTAGCCTCCGATTCCTCAAGACAGACAATTCATAAACTGCTCCTGGTGACAGTTTTGCAAAATGAAAAACTCTGTGAATGTGTGGAGAATAGATTATCCCAACTGCTGTTAAACATTTGACAAATTGAGAGTTTTGTCATACATCAAAGAACAATGGAGGGAGAATAAAGAACGATGTGCATCATATAAATACAACACACCTGCTGGCTCCCCAAGTAACATTTATCTTCCTGTTTGGTGGGAAAGGGGAGGAACAAGGGGAGACGGTGGGCAGAGGGAGGTTGCTTTGCCTCCCAGAGCTGTACTGACCAGGTCCCAGCTCAGTGTGTAGATCAGCAAGTGCCTGGTTTTTATAGGGTTGTGCTTAATATAATTCCTATAATTTCATGAACCAAAGAGATTTCCTTTAAGTTTGATTCAGGGGACCCTGAAGCCACTGCTGGGCTTGGTCAGAGTGTCATGCACTGTGGGAGACAGAAGTGATTGCTAAGCTTCTGCTGCCTACTGAAGCTGGGTCTGAGCTGGGTTGCACAGGCACTGATGGAGGGTGGAGGCAGATTGATTTTCTGGAAGCCTGGGCTTCCATCCACCCTCACCAAAAGGAGTGTGGATAGCTTAAGGGAACAGTTCAGTCTCAGGGCTCAGAGGAGCAAGGTGAGCTTGGGTAGCATGTGTAGTTACTGTGCCTCCTGACTATCCTCAGTGATGAGCACCTGGCAGAGAGGGCTGAGAGGGTGGCAGAACTGGTCTGGCAACTGGGCTGGCTTTGGGTTACATGGAAGATTTGACAGCAAATCTTTGACAGCAAACCACACCCTTAACCAGCAGGGCTTACTTTGGCAGGTAAGTGAATCCACTTCTTTCAGCCTCAGTTTTGTGATCTGTGAACTGGGATGGTAGTGTCTGCCCTTGTGGCAGTGTTGTAAAGGTTAAGGGAGATGATATAAGAACAGTTTCTACACACCCACTAGGATAGCTAGGATCAAACAGGCAGATAATAATAATTGTTTATGAGGTTATACCTGATACCTGATACCTTATACCTGACAGGTGTATATGCCAAATGATGCAACTGCTTTGGAAAACAGTTCTGGAATTCCTTAAAAAGTTAAATGTAGAGTTACCATACATCCCAGAGACTCCAATCCTAAGAGTAAATGCAAGAGAAATGAAAACATGTGTCTACATAAAGACAGATATTCATAGCAGCATTTATTCATAGGAGTCCGAACATGGAAACAACCCTCATGCTCCTTATCTGCTGAATAGATAAATCAAATGTGGTATATTTCATGCAGCACATTAACTTTTTAAAAGTTAAAGTGAGCTGCTGATATGTCTCCAGCACAGATGAACTGAAAACAGCATGCTAAGTGAAATAAGTCAGTCACAAAAAGCCCACGTGCATCACTTGATTCCATTTGGTATGAAAATGTCCAAAATAGGTCAGTCCATGGAGACAGAAAAGTGGATTAGTTCTTTGCCCAGGCAAAGAGCTAAATGGGACATGGGCAGTGACTACTAAAAGGAATGGATTTTTCTTTCAGTTAACTAAAGTGTTCTATAATTGATTGCCATGATGGCTAAACAATTGTGTAAATACATTATCATTCCTTGTATTATACTCCTTAAATGTGTGAGTTGTATGGTGTGTGAATTATATCACAGTGAAATTATTACTCTACCCGCCCTTCAAAACCGAAGACAAAAAGTGACTGGCACACAGCGAATAACCTATTTATAATATCCTAAATCCCTTTCCATCTCAGAGATGCCTTTTGAATAGGTTGACAAGCCTTGAGTTTTCAGCTTTCTGGGTTCAAGTCTCTATATTCTGCTCCTCAGAATGTTATCTGCTCTCCAGAAAAAGACAGGAAGCCTTCATTTAAGTCAAAAGTGCTTACCAGAATGACACTCTTAGTGGAATAATTGTGTTCTAGAAAGTTTGGGAGTACAAGCTAAAAGCCCAGTTTCTATCAACTGGATTCCTTTTCCCTGTCTCCAAAGAGCACTCTTATTTATTTAAGTGTCTATGTTGAATCTGTATACCATATTGCAAAAGAATCTGCTGAAAAAACGCTAGTGTGAAAGAAGTCCTTCCACCGTCTGACTTGGATTTTCTTTCAGCTTTTGAAGCTTGCTTCCCACCACCTGTCTGAATCCTGGCATCTGCTGAGACTTGGATGCCTGAAGTCAAATGGAATAAGTGCCTCTTTGGAGAACAGCTTCTGGAGGCCACTGCATATTTGTCACATGTCACTGGGATCTGCATATGGATGTGAAATGTATATTTAAAAATGTGCACACACTTGGCTGCCTGTACATCCTGCTCTGAATGTGTTTATCTAATTGCCCATCATAGACCAACCCTGAGGAGGCTGGCTGACCCACTCACCTTTGCCTGCAGATCACAGCCTCCGGGGTCATTCAGTGTTTCCTGGCCACCCCTGCTCCTTTCTCTTCCCGCTAGAAGGAGGGGGCTGAAAGTTTCCATTTTGTGGTTGGTTACCCAGCTCTAAAGATGAATTGGTTACCTTGATAGAAAGAAATGGACAGTTACAGGTCCCATAGGATAATTGTCTATGAGGTGGCAAGACGTAAGCACAGGATTCGTTGTCAGCAGATTTCTTTCTGAATGCTGCCTGTGTCACTTAGCAGTCATGTGACACTGGGTATATCATGTGGACTCCATTGATCTCAGTATCCTGAGAAATAAAGACAAGAACCCTAGGTGTCTTAATATCCTAAAATTTGAACTACTCCTTATTCTTATGCCTCAAGAAAGTAAAAATGGCAAAAGTCAAGGTACTGGAATATTTTAATTTTCTCCCCTATGATGACAGAGGTGTGAACATCTGGGACTACTGTATTTAAATTGAGCTGTTACCATACCATACCATACCATACCATACCATACCATACCATACCATATCATAAAAGACCTGAATAATTAACTTATAAGGAGAAGGGAGTCATTCTGTCTCACAATTTTGGAGATTCCAGCCCATGATTGATTGGCCCTGTTGCTTTGGGCCTGTAATGGAGCAGCTCATCAGGGTGGGGAATGTGTGGTAGAAAACTAAAACACAAACACAAACACTGCCTCATGGTCAGGGAGCATCAGAGGAGGAGGGCAAGTGTCCAGGGTTTCACAACCTGCTCTGAGAACAAACTCTGCCCCAGTGACCTGAAGACCCCCCACTAAACCCTGCTTCTTAAAGGTCCTACCACCTCCCACTAGTCCCACCCTGGCACTATATAGTTAACACATTGGCCTTTGGGAGAAATTTCAGGACTTAAAACATAGTACTAGTACTACCCCAAATCCTGCCATCCTTCCCTATGGCAGTTTTAAACATAGCCCCATATCTTGGAAATTCTTCCCATCAAGAAATATAGTCTTTATTGTCTTCTTTTCATATGGGTAGACTGTGACTACTCCTTCTCATTGATAAAAGAAGGACTGCTGTGAGGATAATCTTTTGGGAACATTGTTTCCTGGAGTTGTGCTTCTCAGGACTCAACCCTTTATACAGTAAAAAGCCCAGGTTGCATAGAAAAGCCATGCAAACCCAGAAAAAAAACGTGCAGGTGGAGAAATCCTACTAGAAAATGATTCCTACAGCTACAGTTATTCTAGTCCTCAGACATTCAAATTATTCCCAGCTGTTCCAGTCTTCTTTACTGATAACCCAGACACTATTGAACAGGAGACTGTTATCTATCCTGGACTCTATCCTAATTTCTTATGCTCAAAACTCCTGAGTATTACTATATTGTTTTTGAATGTTTGCTATTATGGGCTGAATCCTTATGTTCCTCCAAATTTATATGTTGAATCCCTAAACCCCAGTGTGATGGTATTTGGAGATGGAACCTTTGGGAGGAATTAGATTTATATGAAGTCATGAGGATCAAACTCCTATGTTGGAATTAGTCTCCTTAGAAGAAGAGGAGGAGACACCAGAATTCACTCTCTCTGCATGCATATACCAAGGAAAAGCCATATGAGCATAGGGTGAGAAGGCAGCTAGTAGTCTGCAAGTCAGGAAGAGAGGCCTCCCTATACTGGTACCTTGATCGCAAACTGCCACCCTACAGAACTGTGGGAAAATAAGCTTCTATTGTTTAAAGGCATTTAATCTAGGTATTTTATTATAGTAACGCAAGCTGACGAACACATCTCCGCAGCAGTGGAAAACTAGAAGATGCTCAGACTGAACCCTAACGTTTCCCACCAGGTGCCTCAGTCACCACAAGGGTATCTACAAGATATGAACTGGTCACTGCACATACACCTCCAGGATGGAAATCAGTTTCAGTCCCTACTTACTGCTAAATGAGAGTTACACTTACTCTCTTCACAAGAGGCCACTATGAGACATGCTTTCTAGAGAAATAGGATGAAGTAAGAATATGTATGCACATGTGTCTGACAGGGTGATGTGAGGATAAGTTCAGGAGCAAAAGTACAGAGCTCCTCTGGGAAAATGCAAACCTGAGCCCTCTTCTGCCTTCCCCAGCCTTGCTATGTGAATAGCCCAGAATTGTTTATCTCCAGACAGAGTCTCCTTCCTCTTGCCCTATACCAAATTGAAGCTATTATCCAAGGACAATGGGGCCTTTGGTCTTTTTCATTCAGCAGCAGCTAGGCGAAGCTGACAACATGGGTATTTATTTATATTGTACTCGCCTTCCAGAGGCCTCATAGTCATTAATGAATTAATTCTTCCTAACAACAATCCCTTTATTAGAGGGGCATTGCAAAGTGTGTTCAATAGACGAGGGCACTGAAGCAACAGCTAAGGCTGTTGGTGATATAAAAAGCACCCCAGCTGTGGCCATTGAGGACTCACTCATTTCAGGGACAGCTGAGGCCATGGGACATCAAACATAGAAATTGGGGCTAGCAGTTTAGAGTGCAGATAGGAGTCAATCCTCTGGTTATTCCTTGGTCAGATAGATAGCTTTGCTACTTTGAATCTCTTTCCTAATCTACAAAATGATGGCTCTAGTAATCCCACCAGGGCATTGACTTTTGAGGAAGATTGGGTAGCACATGGAGAGAGCCTGTAATCTGTGACACATCATACATGGTCACTGTGACTGTTTCTGGATCTGCATGAAGACTCTATAATTCACTGTATTTTAGGGAGAAATAGCAGTTGCATCAAAGGTAAAAATCAGAGGACAGAGTGAGAACCAGTAGATCCTCTGACCCGTGATGGTGATAAAGAACTTAACAAAAGCAGACATCAACAGATTATCCCTCCCCACCATTCAGTACCATGTACTCCCAACTCCGTGTGATCCATTGTTCCTCAGCACCCCAAAGCCATTCACTTTCACATTATTGCTCTCATGAACCAGGTGTATTCAGGATCCCTCTATTCATTCACAACCCCCCTTAATTTTATTTGTCTTTTGAGAAAGTACTTTATTGTTCTTCTAAGTGTAATAATTGTCAATGGTGGGTAATAAAAAGTTGACCCTTGTAAGACATGTTCTGCATAGCCCTGCTCAGTGTCCAAACTTGGAATTTGGATATGGAAAATCATCTCACCCATGATTGGTGGCTCAGTCATGATTTCCAATTTCAAGGTTCAGTCTAAAGGCTGAACAACCTAAAAAGCTGTTATGTTCTCTTTATATCAGCCTCTGATATAATTGTTTTTATTTTTTATTTTACTTATTTATTTATTTATTTTGGTACCAGGGATTGAACTCTTGACCTTGGGCTTACCAGGCAAGTGCTTATGCTGCTGAGCTAAATCCCCAGCCCTTATAATTGTTTTTATATTTGGTAAAACACATACATATACCTCATTAACTATTTTAAGTGTACAGTACAGTGGCATTAAATGCATGCCCAGTGCTTTGCAAACATCAGCACCATCCATCTCCAGAATCTTCATTTTTAAAAGTCTGAAACTTTGTACCCATTAAATAATAACTCTCAATTTTCCCTTCTCCCAAGCCCTGTCATCACCATTTTACCTTCTGACTGCATAATTTTGATTGTTCTACATGTCTCATGTTTAAATAGACTCATGTATTTGTCTTTTTGTGATTGGCTGATTTTACTTAGCATCATATCTTGAATATTAATCCATATCACAGCATGGGCCAGAGTTTCCTTCCTTTTCAGGGTTGAATAATAGTCCATTGCATGGATATACCGTACTTTGCTTACCTGTTTATCTGTTCACTGACCCTTGAGTTGCTTTTCACATTTTTATAATTTTTTCTGTTACGAACATGAGTGTGTCTAGGAGCACTTTTAACTCAGTGAGTGACTATCCAGTGGAAACTTAGTGGCAACTATCATAAACTTAATGGACAATTATCATAGTCCATAGAAAAATGCAAAAATACCTCCAGTAGTAATAGTAAAACAATCATGTATGTACCTAATGCCAACTGATCACATCAGGTACAAAGGGAGAAACCAAAATTGTGAGAGTCCCAGCTCAAATACTATTTCTTTAACTTGAGGAAGTTTCTTAACTTCTTTGAGCCTTAGTTTCATGTCTTGCAAAATGGGAATCATGCTTTCTGTGTGAATGAATTGCTATTTCTCTATTGTATGTGCAATCCAATGATAGAATGGAGTGAACATATTTTATGAATCAAAAGACATTAAATGAATGGTAGTTGTTATCCCTCCAGGGCTTGGCACATATCACATGCTCTGCGAATGTTCCAGTTGATGATTGCTGTTTTCTTTGTTGAAATCTGTAAACAGCAGCCTTTTCACTTCTGACCTTTTTGTTCTTGGAGTAGTTTTGCTCTGTTCTCCATTCTGCAGGGGTGGTCTTACCACAACAACTAAATTGTTCTTGTGTGTGTATGTGTGTGCATGTGTCCCTGTGACACTGCAATGGTTTTATTGCTCTTAGAATAGAGGAAGTCTCTCGGGGAAGTAGAGGAAAACGATGTAGAATCACAACCAAACTAAGGGAAAATCAAAACCCCCAAAGAGTCACTGTGGCCAACGCAATGACTTCACAAATATCAATGTGCATAAGAATTACTAAGGATCCTGTAAAATCCAGACTCTGCTCTTGTAGGTCTGATCTAAAGCTTCAAATTGTGCATTTCTAGTGAGTTCTCTGGTAATATTATCGCTTTCAGTCCATGAACCTTAGCAGCAAAGGTCTTCCTCCTCAGCTAGGTTCATGGGAGATCTTGGTTACAAGGAGATTCTTGGGTCTTGTACCGTGTCTGTAGAATCAGACTCCCTGGGCTCAGGACTCAGAATATGCTGTTGCAATGTGATTCTGACACCCTCTGGAATCTGAGAAGCTTTAATCTGTGGACTGAGGTGTAAAACTCGAGGTTCCCTGTCTTGATATTTCCCCTGAGCAGCACCCCAGTGAGATGTTTTGGTGCCAGGAGACCAGTCTTTGTTTGCAGTCTTTACCCCATTTGCTGAGCGCCTCAAACTTTCTTTTTTCTTATTATTTTTTATTTTAAAGAGAATAGAACAAAACAAAGCAATAAAATGAAACAGAATAAAACAATGAGAATGATCTTGGGTTTCAAAAACAAGACAGTTAAGACATCAATGATAGTTATTATACTGCACATTGTTATCCTCTACATAGTTGCTCAAACTACCAGATATAGGCATGAAAAGTTAATCAAACAATATAAGCCCTAAATTGTTTCTTTACTTTAGTTGCTATCATTTCAGAAATTTCATTGGGGAGCCTCAGACTTTTAAGTCTTTGTTCACAAACATCAGCCAGAACATCCTTTGCTCCAAGGTCTGAAGCATATTTGGTTAAGACAGTGAGACATTTGTGAAAATTGAGTTTCGTGAATCGATGGCCAGGGCTGAGGCATTAGCTCAGCCTTGATTATCCATCTAGCCATTGACCTTTCTGCAGTGATGTCCAAGAAGTGAATAAATTAACACCTGTGGAGACTGACAAGGACCTGCAGACCCACCACTTTTTTCATTCAGAGGGTAAAAAGCAGAACCTGGTCTGGGAGGTCTTACCTTGTCTTAGTTAACTTTTCTCTCATAGCTGAGACAAAATGCTGGACATCCAAAATTAAGAAAGGAAAGGTTTATTTAGCTCACAATTTGGGGAGGTTTCAGCCCCAATCAGCTGGCTCCAAGGCAGGGTGGCATGGCACAGGGGCAATAGTTCAAGACAGCAGAGGACAATAGCAGCAGCAAGAACAAAAGCAGGGTACAAGTCTCTTTAACTCCCTTATGCTGTATGCAGGCTCTCCTCCTCAGAGTGGGTCCTTTATACCCAAACCATCTCCCTGCCTGCCTCTTGCATAGCTCGGGATGTTTACAAAATAAGGACCCTGTCCCCCTGCTGAGTCACTTAGTTAAGCTTCTAAACTTCTCAAATTGACACAATGTATCAAGCATTATATATCTGGTTCTTTAATCTCTTTGTCAGTCTCCAAGGAGGGGCAAGATCTCCCCATTACAGGCTGTGAAAAGTGAGAGGGTGGATTCAGTCACAGTACCAGCTCTGACATCTGGGCTGCGTTTAATCATCCCAGGGCAGGTGTAAGATTTTTAGTGGACTCCTTAGGCCTCGGTCCAGGTCTGTGCCTTGTACACACCTCACTCTCTGTGCCTTTTGGGTTCCACCTTTTTCTCTGAGTTTTGATCCTATTTCTACTCTGCTTTAACAAACAGAGAATCTGAGATGCCCTTCCTCTCTAGACTTTGATAGCCAGTTGGCATACATTAGACAGGCCTGATAGCTTCTCTCTGTCAGCCACCACCACCCCCTGCTCAGTTTCATCTCAATGTCTGAAATGGAACCACTTTGACATCTAGCAAGCCTCAGGGAGGCCTAGGTTAATGTCAGGCCCCCTCCATGTTCCTCTAGTTATCATAGTGAAGGCCATGACAGGTAAGGCATGGAGCCATTATTAAACTCAGTGTTTTCTAAGGGTGGGAAAAAATTTGGTTAAAGAGTGCCAGCTCTGCTGAGCGTTTCTTGAAAAAAAAAGCAAAGATAGGACACTCTTGTCCCTCTCATTTTCTTTATCACCTTGTTTCCCTTATAGCAAACATATCTTGATCAGATGCTGAATTCTAAAGGGAAATCAACTCAGTGATCATCAAGGACACTGGACTACTTTGTGACTGTTGAGTGTCCTTATGACACTGAGCAAGGCACAGTGTCCTTTATGCTTTGTGTGTAGTATAGGAAGAAGATTATCAGAACCAAGCAGTTAGAGGGGACCAGGGGCAGAGCCAACAAACACACAATCAGAGAAGGTCCAGAAAAGAAGATGGACTTGGATGCTTTATGACAACAGGTTAACAAAGGGAGTGCACAAGCTCAAGAGAAAGGTAGTTTTAGTTTTGTTTTTATTACAGTTCCTTAATTTCACTACAATAACCTTGATATATGAATACTCACATTTTTTATTGGCAACTTTAAAGCCTTGGAATTTCTGACTCATGAAAGAAGGGTTCTGGGATTGGCCTGGATTTCGGGGACTCAGGAGGTCATATTGACCCTGATAGGTGGCTGGACCTAGAAGATCTGGGGCTCATGCATCTTTACCTAGCTCCTTATAGTTCTTTACCTGAGCTGAAAGTGGGAATAAAAAGACCACTTTACCAGACTCTGTTAACGTTTTCCTCTTCTAATAACATAGATACCCATTCTGGTACTGGATAGGAAGGAACATGGTCAGGAGAAATATGACATATACTGCTGAGGTACTGTCAAGAAGTATAAGGAGCCAGGTGAAGACACCTGTGCCTAATTCCTGTCTGTCTGGAGGAATCATGTGGCTCTTTTATCTCATGCCCAGCATTAATAATTCAGATAAGTATCAAAATTTGACAGGTTCTGCCTATTAACAGGGTGAAAGAAGACAAAGTATTGTAAATGTGTGGGTTCTTACCAGATGACTCTGTTTAAAAGACCAGGAAGTGCAGAGGCGGGAGAAAAATGGGCAAGAGGTATTAACTAGAATATTGTTGACTCACAACCGTGCAGCTTCAGCAGGAAGTCCGATTAGGCCCGATATCTGTGTAATGCCACCTGCAACTCGGGCATCATTCCCATCGGTAAGCCAAAAATTGTTTACACACGCTTGAGGATATTTCTCAGCATTTTGCCTTCTATTTATATTCCAATCTCTCATTGTTTGCTTTGTTTCTTTAAATATGTTTTCACCATAAGACAAAGGAAAGAGGAAGGAGATTTTGGGGCTATGGCAAATCGTTTAATATGAAGTTCCTAATGGAGCCCTGGGATGATCAGGGCTGGATATTCCTGGGGCACGGAGTTTGGAATGTGGGTGGGAAATAATTACTCACTGTTGTGGTCTCCTGTGTGCCCCCTGTCTTGGGAAACACATGTAGAAAGACAAAGCAGAAATGCCACTTTTGTCCACTTACTTAGTGTCGTACTGAGGTCTAACATTTATCATAATCTCCAGGTTCCCTCTAAATGTGTTCCACCCATCTACCCTTTTACCCGTTCTCCACTTCTTATGCAGAATGTGCTTCTGAAAACATAAATCAGATCATGTCGCTCCCCTGCTTAAAATCCTCTAAAACTTTCCTGTCAAATTTTGGATAAAATCCAACCTTATGGGTGCTGCAAGGCCCAATATGATCTAGCCCCACCTAGCTTTCAAAATTCCTCTTCTACCTGCATGAACTTGCTCCAATTGCATTGACTTTATTTCTCTCTCTGGAGCTCTCCAAGGTTGCTCTGCCTATTCACATTTTCTTAGCTGTTGCTTTCTTTGTAGCTTTGCCACTCAAGATGTTTCTTGGTTGGGTGGTACTCAGAATTTTGGCCTCTACTCTAATAGCTCCCAGGGTAGTCTCTGACAGCTCCTTTCTTTCCTCCCCATCACACTCTTCCTTATTATGTGTCATACATTGTGTTTATGTTTTTCACTGAACAGAACTTTCCCTGAATCTGTGTGTGTTATTTGTTCATTTGCCTTTTAATCTTCTGTCACCCATCATTAGATAGAAGGCTCCGTAAGACCAGGAACTACCCCAGTACTACATGTAATGCATGGCACATGATTGATGCTCAATAAAGAATTTTTTGGTAAATGAATGAGTGAATGAACAGGAATGAAGAGGTGCTCTTTCTACTAGCTCTGCCTTGAATACTTCTAAATTCATCCTAATCCTGACTGTAACTCTAACCTTTGCTCTAGTACCATCTAATAATTGGTGCTGTTTGAGGAATGGCCAAGAAGGCTGCTTGGACAAGAGTCATACGTGCTCCTAAGGAGACTATAGTAGCAATTATGTGCTTAAGCCATGCTGCCTGAGTTTCAAAGCTGAGTATGGCCATTCTTAAGTGTGCTCTATCATTAAGCTCAGAGTAAATACAAATGGTGTTTACTTCCTGTGTTATTACTGTAATCATTCTGCAGCTCACCTAGCATGTAGCTGAATTTTCTGATGGATTCTTAAAAAGCAATCTAGCAGCACACAGGTCTCATTGGAAATGGCCAGCCTCTTTCTCAAGGCCTAGGGGAGCTTTTAGGAGTTTCTCAGTTGCATGTGACTTTGGAGGATAGTGGTAATCTGAAGCCTATTGTGTACAAAGGAACATAAACTTTAAAAAGCAGAGAAGGAAATGAATGTTTTAGTGACACAGAGTGGTGGAGAAAACCACCCACTAAATCACTTTTCTGCACAAAGGACTGCCAGCAAAATGGGAATGAGTGACGATGAGATGGTAAAAACATCAGGAAGCAGAGCCAGTAATGAGACACGGAGCCCCATCTTATGTCTAGCATTAAGGAGTGCGTCATTATATTATTCTTCTCATAAAGGGTCTCAATTCATTTTTTGTTTATTGTCACTTCTTATCCACACCTAATGCAGCTTGTATTCTCTATGCCTCCATCCTGCCCAGTACAGTTCCAGTCTGACAGCTGGAATAGGGGCTGGTAACCTGTGATCAGAGAAAGGAAACCCCAGAAAAGTCCTTGGGCATCTTACCTAAACATCCTCATTTACAGATGAGAAAACTAAGGCTGTGGTGGAAAGGGACCTTACTTATTCATTCATTCCATAATAATTTATTGAGCAAATTTGCATTACAAGGTCCCAAGCCAGGGGAGAAAATTCAGAGTGTCCTCTCTGTCAGAGTAAAGCATCCTCAATTAACTCCTGTAAAAGACTATTTAATGGAGGTAACATGCAAAAACCACAAGCCTGAGAATTATGTTTTGAGTTCCAATCTAAACTCTACTACTTTATATCTTTCTAGGATATTAATGGGCCCCAGGTTTTTCATGTGTAAAATATGGAAGATAGCGTCTGGACTGTGAATCCACCAAGAATTTATGAGCATGCATATAATCATGACACATGCTGATGCTTGATGGCCTATAAAACAATTTGTAGATGGTGCTTTTGTTACTGGTAGGATGATAATTTGCAAGCAGGGAATTGTAGCCACTGGAATAATATAATGGAAAAATGAAAGGGCTGGTTGTGAAGATGGAATGCAGATTGTATGTCAGAGCTGGAGCAGAGAAGAACAAAAGGAGACCACTGGAGCTTTATTCTGATTTGTGGTTGTATTCATTATTTTTCTATCATTGTAACAAAATATATAAGATAAAAAACTTAAAAGAATGAGAGATTTATTTTTTATTTTGGCTCATGGTTTCAGAGGTTTCAGTCAATGGTTACTTGACCCCATTGTTTTGAGAGTGTGTCAAGGCATAGCATCATGATGGTTAGCACATGGTAGAGCAAAATTGCTTATGTCATCATGGCCAGGAGCAAAAGAGAGAAAGGGATGGCAGAGAGGGAGGAAGAGATTAGGAACCCAATATACCACTACCCTCTAGGGGCATGTCTCCAATAATCTACTTCCTCCAATAGGACTCACTTCCCAGTTTCTGCCACTTCTCAACAATTTCACCAGATGAGTACCACAAATTTTAACACATGAATCTTTAGGGGACATTCCAGATCTCAACTATAGCAGTGGTCCTTTGCACTGTCTGGAATAAATGAGAAAGAATTTTCTGCTATGAGAAATGATTCAATCCTGTGACAAGTACCACTCACTTGTATTTAGTCTGGTAGTAGGCAGGAAGATGGAAGGTACAGAGGTCATGCCTGACCATCCAGGAGCTCGGAGTTATGCAGAAGGTATAGAATCATAAATTTAAAAAGTTCTGTGCTGTGACTTTATAGGGGTTCTGGACAAAGAAATCCAAATACATCTTATTGGAGATGGACTGGAAACTCCCCAGGAGAAATGATTTTGAAGCTGAACTAGATTTTGAAGCCTGTAGAGGGATAGACCACTTGAGGTGCCCTGAGAGTACAACACAAAGATTTTTATCTGAATGTTCCTGCAAGCATCATGTGCTTAGAGCCAGGGTTTGAGAAATGTGATTGGATTATTGGGAGCACTGTTGCTGGCTTGGTTTTGGGAGGTGGGTCTGGTGGGAAGAGATAGTTTATTAGGTATGAGGGAAGGTGACCTGGAAGGATGTATCTCCCTCCCTGACATTGCCCTTCACTGCTTGCCCATCCTGTTCACCATAAGGTGAGCACCTTGCCTCCACCCAGGCCTTTCCACCATATCACTGACCATACAAGGACTCAAACTTTTAAAACATGAGCCAAAATAATCCTCTCTTCCTTTAAATTACAGCTACCAGGTGTTTTGTCCCACTGATGAAGAAAGGGACTAAGACACATCATACTCACTTTTTGTTGGTGAGACAAAATACCTGATGCTGGATAACCTTTATAAATAAAAAAGGTTTACTGAGATCACAGTTCTAGAGATGCTGGGCTATGGTGCCAGCATTAGTTTAGTTCTAGCGAGGACCTCACGGCAGATGGCATCACAATGATGAGAACATGTGTGGAGAGAGCACATCACAAGACAGGAAGCCAAGAAACCTGGGGAATTAATGGCCAGGCTTCTTCTTTTGTAATAGTCTTCTCAACAAAACCTACTCAGGAACCCCAAGAAAAACTTCTTTGTAAGCACTCACTCCAGACTCCCTGCTAAACCCCACTTCTTAAAGGTTCCACACCACCTCCCACTATCACCCCACTGGCAACCATGCTTCCCACACATGAGCCCTTGAGGGGTGAGCAACATTCACACCACAGCAGTCAGTGATGTAGCGAATATCAAGAAAGCATGTTTGCTCCAAGAAGAGATGTGGTGTGTTGGTGGGCATCATAGTAGGGATCATTTTGTGAATAATTTGAGTTTTAGGAAGAACCTGAACTGGACAGTACATGTGGAGGCTGTCCTGTGATGATAACTTGGTGACATTTGATTACAATCCTTTGGTAATTTATAGCCAAAGCCAGTATTTCCCCCCTTGTATCTGCTTTTGGAAGTCACCCATAGCATTATGAAATGTGAGGCCATTTCTACATGAAGGGTTTTCAGAGTGACGATGTAACCAGCAGTCACCATCTGCAGGGGCAGATGAAAAAGAGCTACCTTGCAGAGGGGGCCCATGCAAAAGAGCATCTTCCCAGGGAGCAGAATAGCAGCACCCCTGGACTCCTCATCCCATGCAGTTCTTGAAATTGTAACCCAACCTTACTATCACAGAACCTCTCTACAAGCTGGAGGAAATAACAGAATCCTCAGGCAGGGTGCATTTCATCTCTGAGGAGGGAAAAATGGATTTTACTGAGGAGATATGCATCTATTAAGCTCCTGTGGTTGCGAGAATCAGCCCTGTAAGTGAGTAGTGATACTAGGAGGGTGACATCAGAGGCCCGTTGTAGCCTTTCCAACATGTCACTATTTATGAACTTCAAATCCAATGTATCGTAACTAGAAATCACCACTTCTTTCTCAAAAGCCTTTGCTCTTTATTCAGGTAAGTGTCATCCTACAGTTATCCAGGCCAGGCCCGGCATGTCTCCTTTCCCTGAACCCCAACCCCATTATTCCCCAGTTCTGTCTGTTCTACTTCCTGTGCATCTGCCCTGCTACTGCCTTAGCACGAGGATCTCTGTATCTCACTTTTAATAAACCAGGAAATCTTGTCCAGCTCCCATTTGGTCCTTCACCTCTATCCTACAGCCCAGCTGTGATTGCAGTAACATCTTGCTTTCCTTCACAAGGTTTTGGGCTGCCAATATTTTTTGTTGTTGTTTAGTTATTTGGCCACCAGGGAGTATTCTTTCTGTGGAAGGCCCTGTGATGGGAGCTGGAATGCAGAGGCAAACCCAGGACATGCTATCAGGGCATTCATATCCTGGTAAGGGGGTTAAGTCACTAGAGTCTGTAATTAGGGTGGTAGGCTCTGATGGTGGAAGCCAGCCCTGACTGGAGAAGAGAGGAAGTCAGAGCGCCTTCTGACTTATTGTTTTACCTGCCTGAAACTCCTTTCCAACACCTAAAAAAATGCCAGGAACTGGTTGTAAAGCTAGGAAAACAATGTGTGTTTTATATTGAAAATCCAGAAAAAAAGAACAGTTAAAATAGAAATATAAGACATCTCTTACTATCAACCTCTGTCTAGCCATTATTAAAAGTTTGTGTCTTCTCTAATAATTTTTCTTCTTCACAATTTGTATTTTATGAAAAATGAGATACCCTTGGGTATAGTATTTTGTATACTGCTCTTTTTTCCTAACCAATGCCCTAGCATTTAAAACAACTCTATTATTTCTTGTAAAATGAATATATATAGAATATATATTTTTTACATGATAAAAGCTATATGTAAAACAAAAGTCACCTGCCACCTGGAGATATCTTCTCATTTCACTTACAGTAGTAATGTGTTCTTTTGAAGTTCTGTGTCCATATGTGCACTTCAATCTGCTTCTGCATTTATATGATGCAAAAATTCATAATAGCTCCTTTCATTTCCTTTGCTTATACTCTTTCTTACATATATATGATCTTCCATGCAAAATATCCCACATTATTAAACCCATATTTATGAATATTTAGGCTGCTTCTGTATATTCGTTGTTTCAAAGATCAGAGTTATGAAAAGGTTTCTATGTGCATACATATGTGCCAGTCCATTTATTTCCTTGGTATTAAATGCTAGAAGAGAAGTTGTTATGGAACATTGTAAACATTTTCAACTTTGGACCTAATGGTCAACAGAATTATAAAATAATCTAAGAAGATTCATAGTTTTCTTTAGTTCTGTCTCCCTGAGCATGTGTGGGATCTGAAACTTGCTGCTAAACAATAGAATCTAGAAAAGGTGATACGATGCCACCCCAGTGGTAATGTTTCATTATATGACAAAAGTGAAAGAATTTTCAGATACAGAAAAGATCTAATCAACTGACTCTAAGTCAATCAAAAGGGAGTTATATTCAGTAAGCCTGACCTAACTGGGCAAATCTTTTAGAGAGAGTCTAGAAATCAGGGACCCTTTTTTGGCAACCTTGCAAAAGCAAGCCACCAAGTCTGCAGGTTTAAGAAGATTAATTTTGCTATTAATCACTTCATAGTGGAAGGAGCTTCTAAACTTCAGATGAGAATCAAATCCTGGCTGACTCCCTCATTTCAGTCTGTGAGATGCTGAGCAGAGAACCCAGAAAAGGCCTGTCCAGATTCCTAGTCCAGGAAAACTTCAGGAAAATAAATGTGTGCTGTTTTAATATGTTAATGTTATGGTGATTTGTTATACAGCAATAGAAAAGTAATACAGCATAAGAAAACTGCCTTTGATAAATCATACACCAATTTACACTCCCAATGAATATGAGAGCTTCCATTTCTGTAACTTTTCCCCAACACTATTACCAATTTTTAAAATCTTTGTTCACCTAAGAGGTTAAAATAATATTTATTTTGTGATTAAATTGCAAGTATTCCATATTTTTATTTTCCATTTTAAAACTATTTTTGGTATATTGCCTAATCATATGCTTTTATTATTTTTGACTTTTTCTTATTGATTTATGAGAACTCCTTATATATGTGAGGGAATAGGAGAAGGATAGAAATATGGAGATTGCTTTTGGGTTACAAATATTTTAAGTGCATTTGCTTTTCCAGCTTGACATTTTTTCCCACTTTGTGTAGCAAATGTTGTTTATAATATTAAGGGAGCAGGTTTATGGATATTTTTTCATTCTATTGAGTTTCACAAATGCTACTGTGATGGAATGTATGGGAGACTGGTGGATGGTAAGCAGAGCAGTGAGAAAACAGATATTCTAGGCCAGATGAACTAACAAAGATGAAACTTGAGTTACATTAGGGATTGTAGAGATGGTGTAGGGGAAATTGAGCCAATAGACACTACAGAAATAGAATCAGCAAGCTTGGATATTCTTTGAACTGTCTTTATACTTGCCGGGACATGGAATGTAGAAATAAAGTAAGTAGAACATATTCTGTTCTGACTATTAGCTACTAAGTTCTCTGAAGAAACATGTATACCACCAGAGGCTAGAGATTTTGCAAATTCCTTGAAACCAAAACACACAGATCTCATATTATCTATCATAACCCTGCCTTTATTTTCAGTGGATAGACGAAGGAACCACTCCTGGAAGCTCATCTTCCTGTCCTTCTAAGTAAAAAAAAGCACTTTACTCTGTGTTAAGTTTCCTGGAATCCCCCTCACCAGAGAGACAAACGGCAGGGCTGCTTGTTAAACAAGCATCCACGTGGACATGCCTATGTCAACTTGTCCTTAAGCTCTAGAGTGTATTAAAAAGCACTTACATTTGTAAAGGACAGCAGGGTGTTTCCTTTCAAATATCAAATTGAGCATCTATACAAGCCTTGAACATCTATAAACATTCACTCTGTTTGTTTAGTCCACAATGTGCATGAACCCATCAACTATTGGTATCACCTTTGATTCTGGGGATCCGTTCACTTGGCTCACACTGAAACTCAGTGCCTACCAGGTGAGGTCAGCTGTGGGAGGAGAAAGGAGTTGGGATATTGGAAATCCTGAGAGTGGATTAAGAGTTGGTTTGCTGTAGCTCACACTGCATATAGGTAAGGATCGGGACAGACTATTTAGATTCTCAATTCTATGGACAGTCATCTTCCAAAGAAGTCCAGAGAAAAAGGTCAAACAGTACTAAATTAGCATTAAGCACCTTCTATTTCTCTCAAGCATAATGTGGTTTCTCTATATGTAATACAGGTAAATGTATACTTATTAAGGGTTTAATTTTTTAAAAAGATATATTTGGTGGCACAAAGTTTTATTGTCTTTTATATTTTTTAAATGTTTTTTTTTGATAGTAACAGTATTCCTTACTATCCCAGGAGAAATAAAGTGAGCAAACATCACAAAAATAAACACTGGCTCTAAACTGTCCCTCATAAAGACTCTCAGTGTCTGTGTTCTATTTCCATGAGCCAATTTTACTGAAAGAGACGGTTTTTCTGTGTTGAGTCTGTTCTTCGGAAATGGTCTCAGTGGGACAGAATCTGGATTGATGGCAGAAAATGAGATTTGCATGGCAGCATCTCCAACTGACAATTCCGTGGAGGATTCTTGGTCCTCGTCAGTCTTAATCCCCCTTGGCAGGAGCGACTACCTCCTTCTTGACGTCTTTCCCTTCACTTCTTTAGCACTTGCCTCCTGATGCTCCTGCTTTGGATGTTCCAATTTTGTCTGTCCTATCTTGTTCTCTGAGATCCCATCTGATGTTCCATCCTCTGCTCTCCCAGCCTCTCTGTTATGGCAATTTCATGAATCCCTAGGGCTTCCATCGATGATTCTGCAGATAATTCCTAAACCCCAGTATCCAGCCTCAACCTCTCTCTGAGCTATAGCTGGCCAAGGAGGTTAAAATATACTTATACGTCTAAATGAAACTTTCCCCAATATTCTCTGCTTCCAGAAATACCCCTGCTTCTCTGTGGTAAAATACAAAGTGATGCAATGATGCCTCAGTTGATGAACTTGATTCTTTCCATGATTCTGATCACAAATCAAACTGGACAAGAACCAAATCAGAATTCCCTATAAGGTCAATATTGAACCTAACCACTGAATTTGATTCGCCTCTCAATCAACTAGGCTTGTTTCAGCATCTGAAGCAGCTGTGGAGAAGACTAAATAGTATAATGCATTAGAAATAGGCCAGGAGGGTGGATAGGGAAGAAGCCTATGGAAGGTACCACGGAAATGAATGTCTGAATGATGAATACAACTTCCTTTCTTGGGAGTTGGAGGATTTCAAGCTTGGAAGCTTTTGGAGGTCAAGTGACCTCCTTATGAAGAACTAGTACTAGAGCTTTTGGCATGCAGTAATGAACAAGGAGGCAACGTCTGAGAACTTCTCCAGTGATTCTGAGATTCTGGGGCCATTTGTCTGTGCTGGCTAAGCCCTGAACCATGCCGAGTTGCAGGAACCAGAGGCTGATCCTCAGTTTTGGGATCTTACTTGGGAGACTCTAGAGCTCTTGGATTTGAGATATTACTGGCTCAGTTGACCTCATAATGTTCTAATGGCTGAGGTTTTTTTTTACACACAGGAATTTCACCAAGCATTTTTACAACACTGAAAATGGAAACAAAGTTCCAGGTATTGGTGAATATCATGTTCATTCACAGAGATCTAAAATCTTCCTGAAACTGTGCTCCTGTCAGCTAAACAGAGATGCTGCCTTTTGATCCTCAATTTAAAATGGCACAAACATTCTAAAAATGTTTGATTTACTTAATGCCTTACCAACCTTGCTGGACTAACGGAGAGTGAGAAACTAAGGCCCCAACTCTAATAGCTCATCTCTCTCAGCCTAGAGCCACAAGTAGCAGCCCAGTATGCTCCAGTAGGATCCTGGCACTTTAATTTTGTTTTCTATGTGTTTGGTAACACATTCTATTCATCTTTGTATTGTGGGTAAAAAGTCAGAAGCAAAAATGAGAGGAAATGGCCTCTCTACTGGCCAGAGGAGTTTGAATAGATTGCTTATTAATCTAGTTAGAGCCTGGCCTACATGTTTGTCAGGATGGAATCACTAGCAAAGTGACCATGACAGTGATAACTGTGGTGACCCCAGAGAACAAAAGTCTATTTGCATTTTATTCTAGTGGTTGACTTTTTGTGTACATTATTTTTTATTTAAAGTTTCAGTCACTTTTAAATTCATTGCCATGATCTCTCACACTGATGAGAAAATTGAGTTTTAGCAAGACGAAGGTTTTAATTTTCAGGGAAGTAAGGCTAAGGTAGTAGAACAAAGCAAAATCCATTAGAGACATGTCACACATTAACATTTGCTTGCTTTGATGCCACTTCCGTGGCCTGGGAGGCAGTCTCCATGACTGCAGCAACAATATCTGAGTGTGAACATGGTGATGGTGGGTGAGGTTTTTCCAGGGATTAGATGGAAGGGTACTGGGAAAGCAGTCGACATCTTTGCTTCTTCCAACACACGGGACATGCAGGTGGGTGATGCAAATGTTAAGTTTCTATGTCCCGATTAATATGACTAGCAGTTTGTCCAGTCATGATTAAGTCAGAGCTTTATTGCGATTTCTGTGAACTGTCACAATGGATATATATTATTAAGCTTGGACACTGTGCCTGGTTTTGAGATGGGTGAAGGATGTCCCAGCATAATGGAACTGCTAAGGAAAAGCTTAAGGCTGACATGGTTCTCATCCTCCACTTCTATAAAGGGCCTTGTTTAGAAACTCAACTCAGTGTCCACATCCCTTTTCTCTGTCTCTGTGTCTTCCTTCCTTGGCATTATGTAACTTATTTCCTATGCAGTAGTCTTTGGCAATGTTTCTTTTGCTGTTTCTGGATTTTGAATAAAAAATAGAAAGACTTTAAATACTCTTGTGGTCAAAAGAAATTTCTCTTTCTCAACTGTCTTCTAAGATTTTAAGGAATGTTTTTGCACTTAAAATATTAGCCTATTTGGAGGTTAACTTGGTATGCAGTGTAAAGAATGATGCATTTATAGAGAAGTATTTCTTTGGGATGCCTCTTTAATAAATACCCTAATTCCCTCTGGCATTTGAGCCTGTTCCTGGATTTTCTGGTGTTCCTCTAGTCAACTGGTCTGTTGATATGCTAATTAATTTCCAAGGCTTTAAATATTAAGGTCTTAATAATTACAGTATTGTGGTTTTATAATATATTTTGAAAGTAGAGCAGATTTTCCAACAGTTTTTCTGTCTATTTTTGCTATAGTTTTCCCTGAACTTCTTAAAATGAGTTGGAAAAAAAATCTGTCTGCTTCATCTAATTGATACTTGCTCACTTCCAGTGTTCAGTTAGAACACCCTTTCCTTGTTCCTCCAACCCTGATTTCTTCTCTCTGTCACTGATCATATTGTACAGGTTCAGTGGTTGTCCTCACTGAGCTATGGTCTTGAGGACATAGATAAAATCTGCTTCATGTCATACCTATTAGCAGTTAACACAATGCCTGATTCACAGTTGGTGTTTGTTCCATTGATCTATTGCATGATAAACTATCTTAAGTTTAATGGTAGCAGTGTTTCATTTTTGGTCATCTTTTGTTTTGATGCATTGTGACTGGGCTCAGCTAGGTGGCTTCATGAGAGGAGTTCCTCATTGGTTGCATCAGGCAGTGGCTGGAGCTAATGTCATCCCTAAGTCTTCCTCACTCACAATTCTATTCTGAACATTGACTGTTAACTGAGGGGCTCATATGGGGCTGGTTCCTGGGAACAGCTGCCTTGGCATCTTCCTATACCCTAGGCTTCCTCAAAGCATGGTGGCTAGAAAGTCTGAAAAGAGCTGTCACCTTTTATGATTTTAGCTTTGTGTGTTTGCCATACTCCATTGATAGATGCAGTCACAAAGGTTCATCAAGGATATAAACTCAGCCTCTTGATGAAGAGTGACAAAAATCACATTGAAATAGTCACTGACAGTGGTAGTCATGATCATTACCAGAAAATATAATCCATTAACCCAAACAGTGGATTATCAATTCTATATCTGTCTTTGTTTCACCTTTATAGAAGTGCTAAATACATTTTTGTCAAATAAATTTGTGAATGAGCAATTCAGGATCACCTCAAGGGCTACACATGGAGCCTCACCTTGATCCAGCACTTCCGGCTGTGAGCAGAAGACCAGGTGTCAGAGTGAGTGTGCTTCTTACTCCCTGCCCCTAGTTGGAGATGGAGCAAAGTCACTGATCTCCTGGAAAAGTTTTCCCATCTGCAGAGCAATTCCCGGGTTGTGTGCAGCTAGGTGGTAAAACACTTTGAGTTCTTGGTCATAAAGTTCCTCTCTTCCATTCAGAGTACCAGGTTATTAGAGTTTGTTTTTCCTTCACTACTTTCTGAAGTAAGTGCTTTGAAGAAGATGGATGCAGGGTAAATGAAATATTAAGCATTTCTGCTGAAATGTGGGGTTTCTGTTCAAATGGAAGATATTGCATTTATGACGGGCACACAAATTGAAGTACAGAACTTGCTTTTTGAACGATTGAGTTTATCATTTTTTTGCTCAGAGGTGCCTCTCGTGAGTGGAGAAAACTAAATGGGTTTGAGGAAGCTGTCTTCTTTGATTCTGCCAGATAAAAATAACTGGAGAAGTACATGAGGGAGGCAAAAGGTTAAATGAGAGAATTCCCCATGTTCACGAGGGCCCTACTGGGTGTTAACCAGTCTGATACCTGAGAGATATCCGGTAGGGGAGAGTGAAATGTTCTCTGCCTGGATCTCACTGACAGGATTTATCTGTCCAATGCAGTGTGTGCAGGGAAGTTCCCACCGAATGGGCCTTTAATGAACGTGGTAATTACTATGGACTCAGACACTCCATGTTCAAATTTAGATTCTGCCATTTACCAGCTCTTCAAACTAGACCATATTACTTCATTTCTTAGTGCTTCAGTTGTCCCTTATCAATGATGGGGATAATACTAGAACCTACTTTTAGAAGTTTCTATGGGTAGTATTCAGAACAGCACTTGGCACTTCATAAACAAATAATTACTATAAATTTGTATTTTCAGTGTTGCTGTTATTGTTGTTCTAATTGCTATTATCAACAAAATGTTCTTCCTAGACCTCTAGGTCTATAAGTGATAGATATAATTTTAAATTTTCTATTGATACATCAATATAAAACTAAAGACAATAGGTGAAATTAATTTTGGTAGTATATTTAACTTAACCAGTAGATACAAAATATTATTTCAAGGTATAGTCAAGATAAAAATTATTAATGGTATATTTTGTATTATTTTTTAACAATAAGTTTGTAGTCTATGATATATGCTGTGTTCGCCACAGCACATTTCAATTAGCATTAGCGACTTTTCAGCTACTCAGTAACTTCCTGTGGTTGGGGACCAATATATTGGGCAGCATGGATCTGGGAGTCTTGTTCTTTACATTACAATTCAGCTACAGCAGAGAAGATGTCTGCTGAGGGAAAGGAGTAAACTCTTATTAAGTGCCTACTGAACTTGGTTGTTTACATTATCATGTAATTTAATCTTTATGAGCATATTCCAGCAGGTATTTTAAATTCATTTTATAGCTGGACTCCTAAAACGCAATGAACCAATTCATCCAAAGTTTCCCAACTATACAGAGAATTTGAACTCAGGTCTACAGTACTAAGAGTCCTTCCCCTGGAAAGTGGTGACTAGATGTTTGATTTGATGGGTAGTGGGATGTGAGTACTTTCCAGTGCTTAGAGGGTGCTCACACAGGGTATTTTGTCCACTAGGTCAAACCTTTTGCATGGCCACATTTGAAGATAGCCAGCTGGACTGGGTCACAACCAGAGAATGGCTGAATCTGGGCCCGAGGTGAGAGCTCAGGCTACATCTGGGCTTATGGCTGTGTCTGTGACCTGAGTCATGACTTAACACAAGTCTGGAATCTAGGTCAAGTCAGGCCCCAGCCTTGTATTAGGCTCAGAATTGAGACCGTGACCAGCTGGGTCGAAGTTTGACCTTAGTTAATTTCAGAACTCTGGTCCAAGTCAAGGTTGGAGCTCATTTCATGCCCAGAGAGCAGAATGGTAGACACAGCCTGTTCACCAAGTTTTGCTGCTTTAGGTGCATCCTGTCACTTTGAAGCCCATGCTAGGCAATAGCTTTGTAAATTCCTGGCCTTTGTCCTTCCTCTACCGTGGTACAGATGCAAGTGACTCAGGCCACCTTGGGGAACAATGAAGCCACTCAGCTGCAGTGAGAGCTAGAACTTCAGCAGGAGAGCAACTTTTCTGGAGAATATTAAAGATTCTCAGTGTCAGATTCCCCTGCACCTTTTCCCTGGATGGGACCAGGATCCATGAAACTAGAATCTAGTGGTTGTGTGGCATGTGGCTGATGGTGAAGCAGAAGAGAGATCTGTTGGCCCTTAGGAAGGGTGGAATGAGCTTAACAGAGCTCAGGCGGGACCATGGGGTCAAGTCAGTTCACCTGGGAGCCCACAACACAGTATGCTGTTCTCTCTGAGTTCTGGACTGAGTTAGGTGGTACAACCAGCAAGAAGTGGTGAGGGGGGTTTTATTTTAGACCAAGCCAGGTGCTAGATTGAGGGGTCAACTCTACCACACATTCAGGGAATGATGGTGTATCCATTCTGAAACTTATTCAGCTGTAGAAATACGTGAGGAACCATTTTCAGTAAACTGTTAAGAGGATGCATAATATGTACTTCTTTAAGAAAATGTGAAAACAAAAATATAAGCACAAATGTCAAGGGAAGCAGTTATTATTATTTCAAAAGTGTGAACAGAGTGTTCTTATTAGTGAGCAGGAATCAATCAAGTGACCTGGCTAAAGAGTGTGAATGCATGAAGTCTTGGACAGCTTTTAGCCATACCAGGAGCAGGAGCCTCTCCCAAGACTTGGGGTCCCATGGCTGTCTGGGCCTGCCACCCACATCTTGATATCCAGGTCCTCCTCTGAGTGAGAAGAGATAGGAAAGGGAATGCTTCTGTGTGAGAGAACCCACTTTGAGAGCTAGGTGTCTCAACTGCCTGGAAACAATGTTCTTGGGGGCTCTTCCCCACAGGAAAGGGGGAGCATGGAAGGCACCTGGCACCTTCCTCTCTCTCCCTATGCCCTCTTCCAGGTAGAAGTGTGTTTTATGCATCTGAACATAGACTCTTTGCTCATTGTTTAAACCAAAATCATAATAGTTTGCAAGAAATGCAAAGCAATGAAAAGTGGTGGAGCTAAGCATTCATATTTATAGATAGAGTCATGTGTCAGTGGGAAGGATATGTTCTGAGAAATGTGTTAGGCCATTTCATCATTGCGCGAATAACAAAGAATATACTTAAACCTAGATGGAGCATCTTACCATACACCTGGGCTGTATGGCATAGACCAGTGGTGGCCAACCTATGGCACACCTGTTACTGCACTTTTCTTTTAACGCAAAAGATGTTAATGTGTGAGTTGTTTTTTCTAAACTAAAACCTCAGAATTCGGGTTTAATTACAGTTTCAGCACACTGCAGTTTGGCATTCAGGCTCTAAAAGGTTCACTATCACTGGTATCAATGCCAGGTGTGGGACCCATTCCTGAGCAATTCTTATGTATCAGTTGACTATGTTTCTTTAGAGATAAAGAAGGCTTGAATATATTGTAGCTGCCCAAGTTCTGAAGCAAACTGTTTCTAATAGGTATCTTGCTATTATATTGCAATTTAGGAGTGTGTATATGTGTATTTGAGAATACTATCAACTGTGCATTTAATCAGGATTTGCAGAGAATCAGTAGTAATCCTTTTATAGTTCTTTACATTTCTATTCATAAGTTTACTTTTGTACACATTCTACAAAAATTTTCAAGCAACTAAAAGAATAACAGTGCAGTGGAAGAAAACCAGCAAACATTATATATTTGTATGCTTATGTGTATGTATTTACATATATATATTCATGTATACATATTCATATGTATTCATACACATGTAGAGCAGTATGTTACAGACATAAGATATAATTAAGCTATAATTTTTAAGTTGGCAAAGATGGGATAAATTATTCAATACTCTGTGCTGGAGTATTTGGCAATTATTTGGGAAAAATTATTAGACCCTTACCTCACCCTCAACTCTAAAAAACCCCTCTCAGATGTATTGCTATTATTAAATTATCTCAAATAGGAAAACTGACCAATGTGTAGATAAATATATATAAAATCTTGTATAGGAAATGTTTTACTTCACAACTTCCTGCTTGAGTATCTTCATCTATATAAAGATAATGAGAGCATCTCCCTTAGAGGATCATTGCGGAGACTAAGTAATATATGTAAAATTCTCAAGAAAGCATCTTGCATGGATAAAGTGCTATATAAGTGCTAACTATTATTAGTGTTTCTAAACATGCTATCCAAGAGAGGAACTAAAATAAAATGATAGATGGGATTACATAAACTATTAGAATATCCAAATGTAAAAGAAGAACACACACAAAATAGAATGCAAATGGTATGTTAAGAAGTCAATCTAGGTGACAGAAAAGGAGTAAATATTCTATACATGTAAAGTTATTTTAAGTCAATAAAAAAAGAGATTTCTCAAAGGAACAGGAACCAATCGCCTTCCAAACACAAAAGAAAACGTGTATATGAATTCATTCTTTTAATAAATATTTGTCACGTGCCCATTATGTACTGGAGTCTTTCTGCAGCAGCAGAGAGCAAAGCTAAGTCCCGGCTTTCAGGGAATTTACATTGCAATATGCATATGAACGAGGAGCATGGCTCACAAAGTATCAGGGAAACTCAAATTTAACAAAATTTAACTGTGCTTATTCATGTTCCCACCTAACAAATATTTCTGAGTGATTTTATCATACATTTGAGATGATGCAAGGAAATTAACAGTCTTACACATTTCTAATGGGTGCAAAACCCAGTGCCACCTGTCTCTTGGAAATTTTGTTCACTGTGCTGAAAGATTTTGAAACGTGTGATTCCTACACTGAAACAATTTAACTCACAGGAAATTATCTTGAGAAAAAGAAATACGTAGAAAGAAGTTGTACTGATTGATTCATTCATTTATTTATAGATCGTTATTGATCAGTCCTACCCTAAAGGGACTCTTTTAAGTCCAGGGGACATGGCAGGGATAAATGCCTACAGTGTTCGTGTTTGTGTTGTTGAGGAATTTATATGGTAGCACATGTATGTTTTGTGGGAAAAAGATGCTGTATAGTTTTTTTTTTTTAAATCGGTACCAGGGATTGAACTCATGACCATGTGCTTGCAAGGCAAGATGCTGTATAGATAGATAACACACACGAAGACAGGGAAACATTGTGAAAATGCTATTAAGAAAACAGAGCAGGGTAAGGAGGGAGGGTGATTCTAAGTTTATAAGAGGCTGAAATGAAGGAAAGGAACCTTTATCTTAGGTAAGGTATAGAGCAGATCTTTTTGGTTGATGCATACAAAGACTTACAGAAGCCAGGGCCATACCATGCTGACAATGGCGGGATGGTGGTGGTCTCCCGATGGAGAGGAGTGCTGGTATAAATGCCCCGAGGTAGACAGGGCATGTTTGGTTTGTTTAAGAAGTAATAGGAAAGCCAGTGTGATTATAGCAGGGTGGTGTTGGATGCTTCAAACAAGAAAAATGCTGTCCTTGAAGCTCTATTTAGAGCTGACCATCTCCAGGAGTACATTTCCATTATCAAGGTCGGGATCAAGATCATCTCTTTGGATCCATAGGTCTGGGGAGTCACAAGATAGTCACATCCATCTTTCATTCACACACGTGATCAAGGATCATGCCTTTACATTGGCCAGAGGCAAGACAAGGAATTGGAATCTCTTATGGAGCCACTATGGTTAGCCTTAGGGCTGTAGGGCTGTAGTGATGAGTGAGAAAGATGCTTCTTTGTAATGTTTACTGAGGAAGTCAAGCCTTCCATGTTTCCTGGCATGTATTTCATAGTAATCCTGTGAATGATTGAATCAAGAAACCATTTGGTGATGCATTTGAAAATCAAATGTGTAGCTGAAATGCATATTCCAAAAAAAGAAGTCAGGAATGTTCCATGGGCTTCTCTGTAGGGTCCAGCTCACTGGGCAAGCCCCGAGAAGATCATTGAAGAAATTCCCCCAGTTCCTGCTAATTTCTTGACCTCTACAAACAAACTACTAAAGGGCAAGCACAGATAGCCACAGTTGCCAATATCTTAGCATCTCTGTGCAAATTTTGAAAAGGTGAGCTCTCTCAATGAGTGAATTACAATAGTATACCTTTCCCTCTGTGCTCACCTAACCTATGCCAGAGACTGTTGCTCCCATGCTAACTTATTTCCACATCACTCCCAAACTGTGAATTGGTGCACAACTATAGGGTCCTTCCCAGTGTGGTGAGCCACCATGATCCTGTCTCTGCCTGTCTCTGGACAATACAGTTCAGCCTGTGAGTTCACCTCTTGCCTTCAGATTCTCTTTGGCCAGCAGTAGGTTTTCAGTTTACTGTCTTCTCTACCTGGAGTCCCCACCCCAGATCTTCCTTCTGGACCATGATACATACCAAGCTCATAAGAGCCCATCCACACTTCAGCAGAGGCTGTTTATAGACTGCACCAAGATGAATACCTATTCTCTTCTGTCCCAGATCAGCTTCAGACCCATCTATGGGGACCTGGGAGGGAAGCTGAGCTGGCACTTTTTGCACTATTTAGATCATCACAGCACTTAGCAAGTATCCTGGAACACTGGGCTCACCTTCGGGAATCAAAGCCAGGATCCCAACTCTTTTGTCGTTCCTAGTGCTGATTTGTTTCACTGTGTTGTGCATTCATTTCAGCTACTGCTTTAGAGAGAATTTAAGTTGTTTATTGATTTGGGCTGTAAATTGCCCAGCAATGCTGCAGGCAGGAGACCAGATAACAGTATAAATTCCACTGAATCCAGCAGCACTCACCCCCTCAAAACTGTGAGCTATTTCCACCTGCTGGGGCCATGTTTTAAGCACCTTTGCTTTCAGATAGCACTTTTTTTTTTCCATTTTGAGGAAATATAACTTGCCCTTCTCCAGAGTTCCTTTCACAGTCTCATTCCTGGTTTTTATTTCTTCCTCTATACAAACTCCTTTGTGGAGGGTCCATTTCACCATTGTCAGCCTTTTAGGAGGCTCCTTTGTGGAGGCCTCCTGTTAAAGACATGGAGAAGGGGTAATGTTTAAGAAATTATTTTGTGATATAGAATAATTCCTTTTCCTGTGTCTTTAAATGTTTTTTCTTCTTCAGTCACCAACTAGAGACCGGTCAATCCAATGGATACTTATTAAACACCTACTGTGTGTCAGCCACTCTTCTAAATGGTTGAGATACATTGGCAAACAAATCACTTCCTGGTGTTTTCATGCTCATGGAGGAGACAGAGAAAATCAATAAGCATAATAAATAAATACAGTTCTTGGCATATGCAAAGGTAGTTTCTCCCAGAGGATGCTTGTGGTAGAAGTGGTTTGTAATTTTAAACAGTAGGATACAGTAGGTCTCATGAGGAAAAGCCTTGAAACAGGTGAGATGTTTAGCCAAATGAGTCTTTTTAGAGGGGGAAAAGAAGGAAAATTTTCTAGCAGTTATAGCCAGTGCAAATGTCCTGAGGTAGGAACATGTTTGAACAATTCTATGTTCAAAGAATAGTAAGGAGGTCATGGTCCCTGAAATAGAGTGAGAGAGAGAGAGAGAGAGAGACAGACAGACAGACAGACAGACAGACAGTGTCAGGGATGTGACTGTAGCCTGGATCTTGGAAGGCTGAAACGTTATCACTGCACATGGAGTAGGTAACTACTGTGGTGTTTTTACCAGAAGATTGAGGTGATTTTCTTGGATGCAAAAAGGATCGCTCTTGCTCTGAAGTTGGTAATAGGCTATAAGAGACCATGGCAAACCCATAATTTCATAGATAATGATATCCGCGAGGCAGGAGCTAGTGGAATGGTTGGATGCTCAGCATATTTTGAAGATCCAGCCAACAGGTTTGGGAGTAGATTAGTAACAGAAGTGAAAGTAGAGTGAGAGAAACAGAGGGTGTAGATCTGAGGAACTGGGCAGATGGGATTCTGCCTGCTGGGATGTGGGGAACCCGGACAGAGCAGGTTTGTGGGAAAGGTCAGTGGTGCAGTTTCAGGCAGATGAAGTTTGAAATATCCTCTGCATATCTATTAAGCAACACAAGAAAGGAGGAGAATAAAACATCGGTGTCACGTAAGCCTGAACTGCAGTCACTTCTGGTTAGTTCTTTGACTTTCAGAAAAACATTTAACATCTCTGAGCCTGAAATCTTTGTCCCTTAACAAATAGAAGATTCTTTTCACAAAACCTGCACTGGGGGATTGAGATGAGGAGTCAGTAACAGAGTGGGCCATTGAAACAAAGTGAGCCCCAAGGGTGGCTGGTATATGTCCAGAGGCCAGGGATTCACTCTAATCTCCACCCACAGACTCTCAGGTCTGTTTTGGTGTTAAAGCTGCATGAGTGTGAGGACCTCAGGGTCAGAGGGGCTCTACCTTTCAACTTGCTAGTGCTCTCCTTATCCTGGAATCCACGCACATGTGTGTATGTCTGTGTACACACACACACACACACACACACACACACACGATATAGACCAGCTTAGAAACTTTTATTGAGTTCCAACAGATCCCAGATCCCTTCACCTTGGATGTGTCAGAGACTGCATCTGCTCAGACTCTCCACTTTGAGGTACATATATCTTCACACTCTTGATCTCTTTCCTCTCTAGTCATATGGGCAGCTCTTCTTCTCCTCCGTGGCTGCACCAGACAGGGAGTGCAGTCCAGGCAGCACAGGATAATCACAGTCCTGCCAGGGGAATAAATTCTCCACTCCTTTGCAGCAGTTCCCATAAGAAAGGAGCTGAGTGTTCTGAATCCATGGAACCATTGTATGTACACTGAACAGTGGCCAGCTCAGAAGAGAAACAGCAGGTCCTCATTCCTTTCCATTTTCTTAGAGCTTCATGCTTGGATCTCCCTCCACGCTACCCCTCTTCTTTGGAGCAGCCTGTATCTTCACCTGGGTCACCCCCCACTCTTGTTTCCCTCCATCTTTTATCCATCCCATTAGACTGACTCACTAACCTTTTCATAGCCAAGACTTACCGAGATTGGCACACTTTTTTTGGCCCTATTGAGGAGTGAATTATACAAGCTCATTCATTTCCTTGCAAGCGACATTATGCATCTGTGATTCAATTTTGTAGACAGCCCAATGTTTCCTTTCCTTCTGTCTATTATAGCATTTGCTGGTGTTAACCTGACCTAGCTTGCTTTATTTTTTAAGTCTCTATATTGGTATGCTTTCCTGACACTGGCCTGTCCTGATTTTTTTTTTTAGACTATTAAGTCTACTCGTTTCTAAAATACTACTTGACCTGAACATTCTAGTATACTTTACTGTATTTTTTTATTCCTCATTTTACTCCCTAGCATCATCCCTGGCCATCCATTTATTATACCATTTACCACACTATATCCAAATGGCCTGTCTTCCCAGCCTGCACGAAGGTAACGATTGGATATCAGCTGTCTCTGTGGATGCAGTGGCTGGTAGGGGTAGAAACCACATGGCGGCTCTAGGACCTGCCACAGAATGAGTGGGTAAATGAAAGAATTAAAAATTAATAATCATAATGAGGAAAAGGTGATTGCAAAGCCACAGGGAAATGTGCAAATGTGTTAGTGTCTTTGTGTTTCTCTAAACCATAGCCTACCTTATAAAACACAGATAATTCAGGAAGACTGGTTACTTTCCTGACTCTGGGCCAGAAAACTCAAGACACACAGACGCTAGCTCATTCCAGGGCATAAAGCCATGTGGGTGAGGGCAGGCTCAGCCACATGGAATGCAAGCCACAGCACCTTCTGGCCTGTGGGACAGGGTGGCAAATGGGTTTGATATTCATGTTGGATATTCTACGAGCTCCATCCTCTTTTTTTAATTAGTTGTTTGACTCACCAATGCATCTACCGAGTCAGCAGATGTTTACTGAGCACCAGCTGCAGGTTAGGCACTAGGGTGCACAGCATGGATGGATGTGCTGTCCAACACAGCCCCTCTGCAGAGGCTCATAACTTAGTGACAAGGAAACTGTGGGCAGAGGAGGTGTGCAACGCTGACTCAAGACATCAAGGGGGCGCCCAGAGGAAGTGAGGCCTAAACCAAGATGGGCTGGAGAAGGAGGGAATGCCTTTGTGGGAGAGAGCCAAGTGGGTCTTTGCGGGATTATGTCTAGACAAAGGCAAGGCAGGAGAGATCCTGAGGTGTTGTGCAAACCCTTACACTGGCCGGGTGGCAGTGTGCAGGATGGAGGACTAAATGAACGTGGATTCCTAAGGGGCCTGAGCTGACAGGTTGGCCAGTGAAGAATGCATCTTGTGGTGAAAGTTTGGGCAGCTCCTGAACAGAATTTAGATGAGAGAGGTGACCTGACCAGAACTATGCCACAGGATGCTTCCTCTATAGCTGGGAGGAAGATGATAGGGTAAGTGTTGCACAGTAATCAGAGACGTGGCCTTTGTGGCTGTCCTGGAACCCCAGAGTTGTGGCTGGACTACCAGGGCAGTGAAAAGGCCTGAAGAGAAGTGGGCAGATCGGTGAGCTTTTTAGAAGGTAAAATTGCTCTGGCAACTTGTTAGATCAAAGATAGGCAAGCAATAGAATATGGACTGAATCTGGCCTATCGCCTAGCATTGTCAGTGTTACGGGAACATTCTTACTATGCTAACAGAGTTGGGGAGTTGCAGCAGAGACCCTGTGAAGCACAAAGCCTACGGTGTTTATTGTGAGTTACCTTATAGAAGGCACCAGTAACCCTGGGTTTCATGTGAGGCAGGGAGAGACAAGGGAGAGTAAGGGCTGCAGGGGGCCTCCCAGGCTCTGTGTGTTGTACAGACGGTGCTGCCTTGTCCTTTTGGCTGTTGTCACCTTCCCTGTCTCTGTTTCTTATCTGGGCCATGACACAGCCTGGCTCTTCCTTGCCTCCCTCCTTGGAAAACTGTGTCCTGTTCTTCCTATGTCTTGCTGCAACACTGATAGGAGTTGATTCTTCTTCTAAAACCTTGACTTTGGATTCACCTGGCCACAAGATTACCTAATGTCCCTGCCCAACGACTCAGCCCCTGGGCCAACCCTGGGTCTCTCCACGTACATGTGTTCTTGTTCATGGATAGGTCCTCTAAGAGCCTCGGGTACTCGTAAGTGAGGTTTTGGAAGGTACGTGGCTTATGGGAGATTATGGCTGACTTGCTTTTGGGAGGCCAGGAAAGTGGAAGTGGAGGCACTGTGGGCGCGATCCAGAGGATTGTATCTATCTTGACTCTCTGCTTCCTGGATGCCGTGAAGTAAGCAACTTTTCTTCCAACATGGACATCTGCCATGACGCTTCTACCAACTATAAGCAAAAAGAAACCTCTCCTCCTTTAAGTGTGGATGTCAGATATTGTGTCTTAGTGACTGGAAAGTAAGAAAGACCACACATCTGGAACCAGAGCTGGATCTAGCACTGTTCCCAGCCTTAGGCCAGGCTGTCCCTATTCCTTTACTTCCCCTAAGCTCATCCCAACCTGTGTCACTGACATCCACCAGCCCTTCTGTCCACCGGATCCTGTGCCAGTGGACTAGAAACTGCCTAGATCATGCTGCGCTTTCTTCTCTTTACCTTTTGCTCTCTCTGCTCTAGCTGTGCTAACTTGCAGGACATGGTCTGTGACTGTCTCACTTAGAGGCCAGGAAACAATCCCTGCTGTCTCTTTTTAAGCAGGTCACCTTTGGTGGGTGTGTAAATCCACCTTTCCTCTTGTCAAAGTGACATTTTCATGATGCCTAAAGTTATTAAGTGGCATCTTTGAGCAGCCACTTTTTAACCAAAGTGGAGTAGGCTGGGAAATGTCAATAGTGATAATGTACAATTATGTCCCCAATACCCTTTTGATTGAACACATGATGGAAACAGTACAAACTGCAGAGCTCTTTGCAGAGAATTGCCAGTTAAAGAATTTGTTCAGACTCATGGCTTTTAACTGTAAACTCTGAGGGTCTTAAATAAAATACTAGCTGACACAACCCTCTGACTGAGTGGGAAATGTCAGAGTTCAGCCTGCAATGCTCAGATTGCCTTCATAGCCTCCGGCCCTTATCTGAAGGCTCAGTGCCTCTGCAGTTTTGTAGCCCAAACTACTCTTAGTCAGAGAGATGGAAGGAGTCAGTCCTACCACTGAAGCCACCGTACTATTAGAGCTGTACTAATAGTACAGATAGTCCCCATCTGTGAGAACCTGCTTTGATTACTATGTAGACAACAGTTTGAGTGTAAGGGAGAAAGGAAGGGAGGGAGGAAGAAAAGATAGGGAGAGAATGAAGTCAGGCCCTATATTATGGCATAGTCACCTGTAAATGCCCTCTAATTTCAAACTTGGGTTACAGAATAGCATTTTTCCCAGTCTAAGGCTGATTGATGCCAGCTCAGTACTCACCGCAATGCTGTCTAATGCCTCCTCTTTATTGGTGAGAGAGATCTCACTGGGTTCTGACACTTTATGTCCTTTTCCCTCCTTACCCCTTCCTGCAGGAGAATGTCAAACCATCAGGAGTAAGAGAGGGAGAGGAGGGGTGGACTCATTCACAGTGGATAAGTGGTGAGCCCCCTAGTGGTCAGGCAAGGTGGTCTTGTATGACTAAGGTCATTCCTCCCCTCATCTTCCAACCCCTGCCTCCCTGCTGGTCACCCTTTACCTATAGTTCTCTTGTTTCCAGCTACTTGTGAGCACCTGGCATAGTACACCTCTTACATCTTATTGCTCAGCTCCAGTTACATTAATTGGTTTTTAATTAAATACCTTTCTCATTTGACAAACATTTGTGGATAAAAAAACTGGCATTACATGATGGAAAACAAAAGAGGGTCCTGCCCTCATGGAGCTTACAGTCTAGAGATACAGAAACAGACCAGAAGAAAAAAAAACTAATTATAGATTTTATCCATATAGGAACCTAGTATCTGCCAGCAGTGGTCAAGGTGAACTTTGCCTTTGAGGGGCCAGTGAGTAGAAGGGGCCCTGGGGCATTCTGGAATATTCAGAATGTTCTGCTTCCTGCTTGAGGATCTGTTTATACAGGTGTGTTCTGGTTGTGAATATTCACGGTGATTGTGCTGTGCGACTGTTTCTGGAAGCATATTAAACCGTGATTAAAAGTTAAGTAATTTAAAAAGCTAATTAATGATAATTACGGGTAGTGCTATAGTGACAAGGGAAGAGTATGGGAATGCACGGGGGAACCTGGACTAGTGCTTATGGGACTTGTCAGTAAGGGGTGGGGGAACTCTAGTGAAGAATTCACTTCCTTGCCTTTTTCAGCTTGTTGCCCATATTCCTTGGATTGGGGCCCTTTTCATTATCTTCAAAGCCAGCAATGTAGAATATTCTGCTCCCACTCACTTCAATTTCCTCTCCTACCATTGTCTTTCTCCCCTTTCTCCCTCTCTTGCCTCACCTCGACCTCTTTTTCTTTCCCCTCCCCTGCCCTCCTTTTGTCTTATCCTCTTCTCCCTTCCCCTTCCTTCTCCTGACCTCACTTTTCACTTACAAACCTTGTGATTACATTGGGCTCACCTGCCTAATCCAGGCTAATCTCCCCATCTCAAGATCATTAATTTAATCATTTATTTAATTCATTACCTTAATCCATAAAATTCCTTTTGGCATATAGGGGAACATTCACAGGTTTTGGGGATTGGAACAAGGATATGGACTTATTTTTGGAGGCATGCATTATTCTGCCTAAACCAATATTTATCACAGCATTCTTTGCTTGTGATGATAAAAGATTAGAAACACCCTAAGAACCCTATAGGAAAAAAATTACTAAATAGTCTCTCCCCCTCATCACATCTGCCACCATTAAAATGCTTTTGATGAACTGATTATAACATAGGCTGTGCTGAAGCTGTGCAAATTTGAAAAAGTGTTATACTTTGCATAACGTGTAAAAACGATGAACAATTATGAGCAAGTAATACTGCAAGGGAATAAAAGTTGACATTTGTTAAACCTGGTAGTTGAGTTGTACGCACTTAGTTATTTGCATTTAATTTTTCATAATAAACAGATGGGCTTTAAAATTTTTTCAGCTTTAGCAAACAGATGAACAAACCAGAGACTGGAACAGAGTGGGCAGAGACCAAAAAAAAAAAAAATAGGATTTTAAACTCTCTTGGGCCAAAATGGACAGCTGATCTGCTGATCTAATGGGTCTAATTTTTTCATTACTTTGGGGTCACTGTGTTAGGGCATCTGTCACTCTGAGCATCAGCTGAGGTCTGTGGGTATGGGGGTGAGTATAACAGATAAAAGGTATCATTTGACTTTTTTTCTCTGCCAGAGATGGTGATATTCCTGAGTTGTGAGGATTTAATAGCATTCCCCATGGCATGGTCTGAGACCCAGCTCCTAGCTGGCAGGCTATATACTGGCCCAGCTTGCAAGTCATTACCTGATAGTTCCCAACAATGATTACTGAGCAGTATGCACAGAGACTGCCTTTAGATCTGTTGTTAGTATGCAGCAAGTTCCATATATACTCATTTTTACATGCAGTGAAAGCTACTTATTAGTAACCCACAAAATCATTTGGTTTGTAAGGGAAAGAAAATCTTAGGTTTGAACTAAAATCAGTTCATTAGTAGTGAATTCTGATTCAATATTGTGCAGAAAGTCTGGACTCCCATGCCCACACTCAAGCAGCTTAAAACGATACCAGTGGATGTCCCACACTTACAAATACAGCCGTTCTTCAATATCCATGGGAGATTAACTCCAGAACTGCCCTGAGACAACCAAATTCCTTTAGTAAAAGGTGAAAGATTTATGCAATCTGAAGAGAAACCAGTGTATGAGATAACCAAATTCTCGATGCTCAAGTTCCTTATAAAATGATGTAATGTTTGCATATAGCCTATACATATCCTGCCATAGTCTTTAAATCATCTCTAGACTACTCATAATGCCTAATGCAATGTAAACCCTATTTTGTTAACTGTTATATTGTCTTGCTCAGGAGTAACAACAAGAAAAATATTTGTACATTTAGTAGAGAAGCAGTTAACTACATACTATCACAACAACAAAAACAACAACAACCAACCTAGAGTAGTTTACACACAGACTTGAAAAAGCAAGGTTTAAGGATTTAAAGACTCTGAACCCAGAGCAGACAACTGACCTGATACTCTGATGGTTCATAATCCATGGTTGGTTGAATCCACCAGTGTGGACCCAAGGGTAAGGAATCTGTGGATATCCAGGGCTGACTAAATCTCCACAATTTTCAAAAGGTGCATCTTGGTTAGTTGTAATCTTTATCAATTCTTTTTCTTGTATTAGTACTTATACATAATAACTCTTAGGTTTTACTTTTGGTCTTATGTAATTGCTTCAGTAACAATCTTGATTGTTAGGCCTGATTTTTGGATATCACCAAGTTCACTCTCAATCAGAAAGTGAACCAAGGGAGTAAAATGTAGTCTTTCATCTTACCTGTCCAAGATAGCTACAGGAAGAAAATTTTGGCAACCAATGAGAGAGGTGACTATTCAGGTACTAGAAAATGAGGATAAGATGACAAATAATGAGAATTTCATTGGAAAATTTTTGATGACATTTCCTGGAAACATCTAAATGTAGGGGTAAATGGCTTATTAATTACAAACCTCTCACCTTGGTAATTAAGCAATAAGGACCCATCAGGCAGTGCATTTGTGGGCGATTAGAGCTGTTTGGTAGAGTCAGAAACTTGCAGCTGAAGATTAAGTGGTTCACACCACCTGAAAGATGCATTAATTACCTGGAGCTGTCCTACCTGGCGGATTTGGTTGCTTATTTAGCGTGGCATTTACACATTAAAGTGAGGAATATCTGTACATGCTGAGGAGAGCTCTGGAATGAAGGGTAGTTACTCAGCAAGGACAAGCAGGGTTTTCAGGTGTAACATCCTGGCTCAGTACAGAGTCTGCCTGTGGGTCACCTTTGTGTCACTTTCAAGGAGGGACAGATGGGAGAGATGCCCCAGACACTGATGACACACTGGATGTCCTGCCAGGTCTGAAGACTGCATGTCCTTCCAAAGGAGAGAGCGAAACAATATGAGATGATAGTAGCTAATAGGTTTTAGAAAGGGATGATTTTGAATTTAAACAGTAGGTTCTTTTCTTACTGTGAAATGTGGGGTAAGTTAATCTTGCTGATCCTCAGCTTGTTCTGTAATGTTGGCATATTAATTTGCATTAGTCAGCTACTGCTATGCAAGAAGTCAGGCACAACACATCAGTGGCATTCAACAATGAGGATTTATTTAGCTCATGTGTGTGCAGGTTGGAGAATCCCAGCTGAGACTGTGTATACATCTGCAGGTTCATTGGAGGTCAGCTGCTCTAGGCTGAGATGGCTGAGCTGGCTTCATTCTTGTTGTTGTATAGGTCTCTGTCTATTCCTGCATCTCTTTTTATTAAGTGAACTATTCAAGATCTGATCTCACAGCGGATGCAGCAGAATGGAAGGAAGTAGAAATATCCAAGTGTTCTGAGGACAAGTTACAAAACTGACACACCATTCCTCTGTGTCATTATATTAGACCAAGTGAGTCACAAGGGCAAGCCTAAAGGCCACAGAAAGTCCTTGGTAGAGAGACCTGATAAAAGGAGAGTGAAATTTTAAGCCAATAATGAAATTTACCATGTAGTTTTTAAATGCAACTTCTATGTTTTAGAAGGAAGGCATGTACTATGTGCTCCTAACTCTACTCAGTGCTGGACATAGAATTGTGAACAAGGCATCTTCATGCTATATAGAACCTAATGAGCATGTCAGATATTAAGCAGATAATTGTGTACATGCACAGAATTACAATTGTCTTAAATATCACAAAGAGAAAAAAAGGGGTAATAATGGGACTTATTACAAATGTGCTATAAAATATCTTGAGCAGAGTATGTGGTATGCCATAGACATTCATAAAAGCAGGGATACCAGGGACATCAGGGAATATGTCCATTCTGTGTAGACCTTAGTTAAGGTAAAGACTGGAAGTATGCTCTGCTCACCATGTTGTGCATCCTTCCATGGAGCTGTGGTAAGAAACCAGTCCTTCAGTAAAGGCAACTTCATTCTCTCCAGCCCCAAGTGTCTCTCCAAGTTCATGGTGTACCAGTTGTAGAACTTTTTCATTAGGCAGGTATTCTGTGCACTATATGAGCCCAAATAGGGATGTGGAGTCTAAGCAGTCTGCTGGGCTGGTCATTTTATGCTCCACCTTTCCAGTCATGGGATAGCATGAGTTGACACCTTGCAGGAAAAGGGGTCCTACAAGGGGAAAGAGAAAGCTCTGGATAATGGCTTCTAGTTAATGTTCACTGACTTCATGGGGTAACTCTGTGAGACCTAGAACATAAATCAGGTGAGAGGGTATGTAAAAGACTATTGAGCAAAAAGAGCCATCTACTTATTTCTGCCTAAAGAACAGCAGGGCTCTGTCCTAGAGAACTCCAAAGGGAACCCACAGTTATTTTACACCATGGAGTTCTATCTCCTGGGATGCTCTGAGTGTGGGCAGTAGGAGATGAGGCTGGTGAAGAGGTGCAGGCAAGAGTGCAGGATTGGGAATTTGTTGATATTCATGTGCTGAATCATTGGGGGTCTTCCAGAGAAGCTATTGTTTCTCAGACTTCCTGTGACTTTTAAAATCATTTTTAGCCTTTATCCAGCAACTGTGTGTTGAGAATTTATTGTATATAGGACTTTATGACGTGTACTTTGGATACAAAAAAGAAGACACACTCTTCCTGCTTTCAGATAGCTTGCAGTCTCTTAGTGCTGAGCATCTAAATTTCATGATGAATTTTGCAGCCACAGTCCTTTTTGCCCAACGTGTCTGAGGCTCAGGTTCAGCCTCCCTGAAGTCAGAATAATAATCCATTATAAAGCTTCCTCCTAAGGTTAATGTGAGTAGCTTTGCTATGTAAAGTGCTTAGCACAGTTCTGGAATGTGGTAAGAGCTGAAATATTACTTCTTCTGGAGGATTTCACAACTCTTGAAGGACCCTGGGTTTAGCAGCTCTGACAGCTTTCTCTTGACCTAGGGATGGGCACCTCTGACCCCAAGCCATAGTTCCAACTGCTGGACTTCAGTTTATGGCAGGTACTATTTTTTTAGTTCTGACGTTCAACTTTTATTTGCGAGTCAACCCATAGGGGCATAGAAGAAATTGGATTTATTTTTATGACAGTTCTTTGTGGAGCCTGGCAATCAATCATATGTCAAGATGCTGTTTTGAAAGGAAGCAGGTTATAGGTGGACTTTGGAGACCTAGCTCCACTTACAAAGTGAACAGCGATAAACACTTCACTTATTCTTTCTGCTCCTCAATTTTCTCACCTGTAAAGTGGAGAATAATATTTCCAACCTTAAAGGTTCTGTGGGGATTCAGTGAAATAATGAGAGTGAAATCTACTCACACATGTTTGTGCAACACCCAGTAGGCACTCAAGAAATGGAAGCACTGGCCTTTAACATCTTTGGGTGTTTGGTGGAAGGCATCTGATTGACTATCTAAGCCATCTTGCTGCATCAATACTAATTAAGATAATCACAATCAAGACACCAAGTATGATGCACCAATGTAGTTCTTTAGGACACCAAAAATATATCACAATCGTAAAGCAGGCCTGGTGTTCACTACTTTGCAATCATCCCTTACATATGTGCAGTACTTCAGAATTAATGAAGCAGTTTGAGTCTTGTTGGTGTAATATTCACAGCACATATATGGGGCTGGCATTAACTCATTGGGCAAATATTTCTGAGCATCAGGAGGAATATTACAGTTGCACAAAGACAAGACTTCTGATTCAAGGATGTATTGGTCTGGTTTAGGAAATGAGAGGGCAATTGTTGCTTCTCTTGAGTGTGATGGTAGAAGGACATATACAACAGATGGGTATATAGCCTACCCCTCAAATAAAAGCACAGAAAGCTTCGTTGTGGAGACATTTTCAGTCCTGAATCCTGATACGTGACTATAAGTGTTTTGTTTTGTTTTGTTTTGTCCATTGAGCAGGGGATGGAACCCAGGGCCTCCTATATGTTAAGCAAGTGCTCTCACACTGAGTTATACTCCAGCTTGGTGATGAGGCATCTTACAGTTGAAAAGGAGCAAATTCGATAGGGCAGGCTGGGCTGCAGTAACAAGTAGTTCCCACATATATGTGGATTAAATCCAATTGACTTTTATTCTTAATATACTTTTAATATTTGATTAATTTCAGATTTAGTGGGAAAGTTGCAAAGGTGATATAGAAAGTCCTCAATGACTCCCATGAGTTTCAGCCGGTACCAGCATTTTATGCTACTGTGATATAACTCCTGATTTCATTTGGATTCCACTCATTTTAAACATGAATATTCTTTCTCTCCTGGGATTGAATCTAAAATACAGCATTGCATCTAGTGAAAGTTTGCTCTTTGCTCACTCTGGACCAGTAAACAGATGAGCAACCCTTTGGTGCTCATCTGAGTGCCTACATGGACAGAAGCCCTGACCTTCTTATCACACAAGTGTATACCATGGGAAAGGAGAATAAATTTTATAGAGAATGAGTGATCTGTGTAACAAGAGGAGGTGGGAATGCATTTGAAGTGGAAGAAATTGAATTATCAGAAGCAGAGAGGGAGGGCAAGTGCTAAGGTGGCCCTATAAGAGGCAGGAAAGCTACAGGCCCCATTTGGAATGACACAGCTCATAGACATGGCTGTAAGAACTCAGCATTAGGGTTACACTGGCCCTCAACTAACCAGCACTCTTTCCCCTGATCCCAGAAACTTGCAGAACAACAGGATACTTGCCAGGGCATCACTAAAGTGCATTTCCATTCCGTATATGTCTTTCAGGGTATTTTTTATCACAGGTTTTACAATTGTTCAATTCAAGAGCTTTCCTCCAAATTCCTTCATTCTACGAGAAAAGAGCAAGTGATGAGAGAGGATAAGAGAGATATTCAAACGTCTCCCATTGATTCATTTTTCTCACCAGGCTCTGGATGCACCAGGCCCAGAGGCTCCATCACAGCTCGCAGGATGAGGACGGTGTGTGTTAGAGACGGCATGTCTGCCTGTCATTTCCTGTGTAAGGATGGTGTCTATTTATTTCTGGCTGGATGGAATATAATTGCTCCCTGGGCTGACAGTGACAAATGGTGGCGTGGGGAGTGTATTCCTCTGAGCAATGGGATGGGCTTGTGCATCTCAGCAGACAGAAACAGACCCTGTCAGACAGCAACAAGGGGTTTGCTTCTCAGCTTGAGGCCTCTGGGCTGTGGGATCTGAGCTGCTTCAGGAGCTGGCAACTGTGAACTGTGTCTTTTGAGATGTGAGGGGCATTCCTGGGAATAGGGGCTGATACTCCAGGGCTGTCTTTGCTCTGAGAAGTGATATGAATATCTCTCTGTGATAGAGATATATTTACACAAGCAATTCAGTGTCTGCATATAATTCCATTATATGTGTGTACCATAATTCAATAACAACTCCTCTATTATGGACACTTGGGTTGCTTCTGATTTTAGAATTTTGCAAGTGTTTCAATTATGAACAGATTTACATAGACCTTTGTATTGTATCTAGACATTTTCTAGGAATTCTTAGAAACTTAACTATTTGAACCCATTTAAGTGGTGTTTGTCCATTGTAGGAATGTCTTCTGGGACAAAAAGATAATTTCTCCAAGGGTATAATTCTTCATATTCTTTTATAATTCCTTCAAGAACATGTGAAAGGTCAAATTTTCTAAAAGCATCAACTACTGAATACTAATCTGATAAGTAAAAAATAATAGCTTATTTGAATATGTTGTTCTTTGTTGTATGATAATGTTGAATAACATCTTTATGTTTATTGGACCTTTGTATTACTAATTTCCTGTTGTTTATTTTCTTGTGTTGGATGCTTTACACATTTTTCATTATTCTATAAAGAGTTCTTTGCATATTAAAGATAACATTTGTTAGAGTAGTTTTTGTTCTGTTTTTTGGTACTGGGAATTGAACTCACGACCTTGCCCTTGCCAGGCAGGCCCTGTGCCACTGAGCTAAATCCCCGGCCCTTTTATGGTGCTTTTAAAGTTTAGTTTTTAACATATTTACATTCTTCATATTCATTCTATAGTGAAGTTTTCAATTTTCACTTTAGTCTTTCTTCCTTGCTTTTAGCAATATTGTCCTTTTAGAGATTCAAGAGCAGCATATGAACATGTTCTCTAGACATTTTTCTAGCACTTTTATTGTTTTGTTTTATTTGCTTCGAGTCTTTAATCCTTTTAGATTTCCATTGAAAGGCAATGCAGTTATCTGACCTTAATTTACTCTACAGAGCAAGAGGGGAGAATGAACAAAGCATATTCCAAGCACTGAAAGAAGGTCAGGATATTTGGCTTGGAACCCTTAGGGAAGACTTTTTCACTGAAACTGAAGGGATCACCAGAGCCACGAGATGAGGGTAATAGACACAGTACAGAGCATGATGAGTCTCAGGTACCAGTAGAGCATCAAAAATGGTGGAGAACTCAGGTATGGGGTGAATTTGGTCCTTAAATCCTCACCTGGGCCTTGCAATAGACTCAGGAGAAATAAGTCCCTAGATCAATAAGCATTCCTCCATTAGAACTCTCCTAATAGGTTTATTCATAATAGCTTCCAGCTGAGAAGAACCCAAATGGTTACCCCTAGGAGAAGGAATAAACACATTGTGATATTATAATCACACAATGTAATGCTGCTAGCAACCAAAAATAACCAAATATTGGTATACTCAACAATGTAGGTTAACTTCAAAACATTTATGTTGAACAAAAGTAGACAGAAGAGAATGTATTATATGATTCCATTTATATAACATTCAATAATAGGCAAAACTATTCCAATGCTGATAAAAGTCAAAATAGTAAATAACTTTGGGGGTGCAGCTTTACCTGGGATGGGGAATAAAATAATTCTGAAGAAATGGAAATAAATGTTCTCTGTATCAATTTGGGAGGCAGATATGTGGAGGTCTACTTAAGCAGAAGTTTATCAAGTCATACACCTAACACTTGTATATTTTATTGAATGAAAATTAAGCTAAAACGTTTTTAAAGCATCTTGAAAATAGAGAAAATTGCTTTCCTGCATTTTACAGATGAAGCAACTAAAGCCTAAAGATTTGATGTGTTTTACTCTGAGTTGACATTTCAGAACTGAGCTGCCTGATTTCAGGGCAGGAACCATGAGATGACAGATATGTGATTGCCCTGGCCAGCAATAGGATGGAGGTGGAGGGATTGGTCCCATTCCCAAGAGAGCTTGAGTGAGCCATAGCCAGCATCAGGGTCACAGTCAATGAGGGTGCAGTTCTAACAGAAACCTGTCATATTAAGCATGGAAACAGAAGCTGAAACTCCATCAAGCACTTTTCTTTTCATCGAAGGCATTTCAGCATGAGCTGGTAGCCCCTGCTTACTGGGAGCCAGAAGCACAATTCTTCTGATCCCTCACTCCTCTGGAATCTTGCTTGGCAAAGGCAAGCAGCTTGATGGAATGCAGTGACCAGAATTCTAACCCCACGTCAACATCCATGAGAAATAGGACTTGCTGATCATAGGCAGTTGTAAGTACCAGAGAAGCAGCACTAAGATCCCATTTAGATTCTAGGAGAATTTACACCTGGAACTGAAACATGCCTGAGGAATCATTCTTGACATGTTTTTTCCTTAAAATGTGCACGCAGCATGCATGGGATGCTGACAGGAATAACAAGACAGCATTATTGATATTAGGTACTCACTGATGCCTGTGCAGTCCACAGCAAGATAGCCCAAGTGCACCTCCTTACTAACTTATGAGATTCTAGCCCACCCTCTAGCTCTCTGCCTCTAGCCTTTGCAGGGAATAGGAGAATAGGCAGAGTCTGTGGGGCTGTGCCTCCCTCTTGGGTTCACAGGAAGAGGTGGTGCCTCCTCATGGAACTCTCAGGAAACTGGCACACACGTTTACCCACTTAAGAGCAGTTTATCTCTAAGGTTATATTTCTGAGGTATAAAAAGCAATTGTTACAGTCCTTAACTGAAGGCAAAGGCAGACCTCATTTAGAGGTGATTGCTGTGTGCTGAGGACAGGCAGTGTTTTTGTCAGCTACAGGTTAAGCACAGGGTGCTGCTGCCAATTCAGAAGCCTCCTAGACCTTTGTTCCCTGGAAGGAAATTGCCCGACAGTGTGAACAGTCATTAGAAAAAGAGGCTGGGATGGAGAGTGTGTAGGGCTATTTGCTTTTATTCTGCCTCCACTGAAGAAGCCAGGAAAGAGGATTTCACAAAGACCATTGCGATTGCAGTTAGATACTTAGAAGCACTTCTACCCAGAAACTATCTGAAAGAAGTGTGCTGTGAGGAATTCTGGTTTCTGGCCTCTAGAACTCTGTTTATTGGGGGATACATCATATCCTCAGTTAAAGGCATAGGCTGAACTGTGCCTGTCTCACATTCCCAGCCACCTGCATGTGTCATGTTCAATGGGTAAGATCGCTTGGTCACATTTTGTTCACAATTTGGGGAGGGACGGTGTTATTGGCATACAGCAAAGAGAGGCCAGGATTCTTTAAAACAACAAAGAGTGCATAAAACCATCCCTTGTGCCAATGAATTATTCAGTCCCAGATGCACCTAAAACTGAGGCTGAAAAGCCCTGCAGTAGGAAGATGCAGCCTAGCCACTGTCTAAACCATTAAGAAGTAGAGAGAGCGTGATTCTCCAAAAGCTTAAACTTCCCATCTACTAAATTCCTGCCTGTACCTCTTACTGACTGAATTCAACCAGAACCTGGTGAGGCAGCCTGCAAAAAAGTCAGCTTCCTAAATGCTGCTCATGAGGCTGGTATGAGGGGAGGGGACCCAACCCATACCTCCTGGTGAGCCCTGATCTTCCTCAGACAGCAGGGCAGTGTTCAGTGGCCCTGGGCTGCTCCCTTTGTCATCTTTGTTGCTTCTGCTGCTCTTTTAATGTTTGCTGTCAGATTGAGGGCAGGCCATGGGGGTGGAGCTTTCCCTGGGCTCTGGGAGGAAGAAGTATGCAGGATGCTGGAAGAGAGCTCTGCAATGCTAGTGAAATGTGGATTTTCAGTTCAAAAACTTCTCACCTCCCACCCAGCTTGGATGAGAAAGAATTAAGAAGCTACATTTTTCTAGCACAATGAACTTTAAAAATGGAATTGCTGTGCAAAGCAATGACTGATACTTCAGTAAATAGGCTAAGTACAATTGCATTATGGTTATTTCAGCTTTGACATTTCTTTATGTTCAAAATAGTGTCAACAGTGATGCTTGGAGACTAAGTCTTTCTCCCTTCTCAGCCCATGTTTTTCAAGTAGGGGTCAAAGAGCATCAAGGAAGGGAGTGTGGTGTGAGGCTGCACTCTCAGGTCTCTAAATGTCATTCGTTTTCTTCCTGGTTACATACAGTCCTTCTTTAATAATAGCTGCATGTTATTATAGCTGAAATCCTTTTCTGGACAACAATCATCCAATCCTTCTGACATGCCATCCTATCAGCATAATGCTTTAGCACTCATAATAAACACTGGAGATATTATTAGGACTGAACAGACTGCACAGATTCATCTGACCTTGGTCCTTGTAAAGATTATGACACAAACTCATACAGCCTTGATGTGGACCATACAGTTGGTACTTGAGAGCTATCTTGGCCTAAGTGCTCCCAGTTCTTTCACTCAGAGGATACTGTCTAGAGACTGAGGAACACTAAGCTCCAAGCTGACACGAATCCCAAGGCTCTTGCCTATGTCTGGCAAGCTAGCTTTGTATCACACACAAGAAGGCACTAAGGAACATTTTACAGTAAATGCTTATGGCTATATTATAGATGATTACATCAAGGAAATTTCTATAAATGAGTCCTCCCACCTAGTAATAATAGGGTCAGTAAATCTGTAAGAGTGAGTTGGGTTTAAAATTAGTTTCAACATCTGGGTCCATGTGAAAATTTGCTGAGTAATTTATTACCTGAAGTGGACCTTCTTGCTTGCCTTGTTTCCCCAAGAGGCAAAAGAGATCTCAGTCTTTCCTCCTCTGAACCATATGAGTTCATTTTTGTCTTTCTAGATTTGTCAGGAATGATATTAACCCCTCTCAGTTAAATGCATGACTCACTTCACTGAACAAACATTTGTGTTTTCAGTTGCTAAATGTCTTGGGCGTGACAAGGTCTTATGATGTGGGTGAACTGACTGTTCTGGCCATCCTGAGCCCTCTGTCCTAGGCATCTCAGGATGATGTTGGGGACTGATCCAGATAGTGGAAACAAAGATGAGGCAGACATTTCTATTTCTTAACTGTTTCAACTCATTTTCTTTGTATAGCTGCTTTTGTTTATGTAGGTTTATAGGGTCCAAAGTTGTTGCACAAAATGGTCCTTCCTCCCTTGGTCATTGGTTACAGAGATGCATTCAGGGTGTCCTGAGAAATGGGGTAGGGTTGCTTACCAAAGCAAAGGGTTGGAGGCTCTCATGGAATACTACCTACTTCTGGCTGTGAGACCTCTTTGTATTTCATGGACTATCTTGCTAGTTTTAGAGCTGCTTTTCCCTTTGCAGAGCAAATGACCTAAACAGAGTAACCATTTTATGCATTTAAAATAAAATCGCACAGAGCATCCATGAGCATTTGGAGAGCAGAGACTCTCTGCTTGTGGCTGCTGTACTCCTAGGATCTAGCACAACTGGTAAACAGTGAATGCTCAGTATACATTTGAATAAATGGATGAGTGAGTAAGTAAATGTATTCAGGGGTGAACACCACAAAAAGACTTTAAAGCCATTGGATTTTCCATGGAGAGGTTGGGCTTCCAGCCTTGACCTCTCCATCTCTGCCTCATGTATTTACAGAAGGGTGGTCTTTCACACTTGGAAAAAGTGTATGGCAGAGCAGAAGTACAGAGGAGAGATATGCACATTCTTCTCATTGTGACACTCCTTGATTTGTAACTAGTGATAGTCACATGCTCTAGTGGGAGTAGCTCTTTTGGAATGAAGATACACCATATGTAGTTCTTTTCCCTATGCGTCAGCCCTGAGTTTCCTTTCACCAAGTTAAGGATACACTGATGAAGCAATAGACATTAGTGTATTAAATATCTTTTTTTTTTTGGTCTTTTTTTGCTGGGATTATAGACGTGCACTACCATGCCTGATTCTTTTGAATTTCTGTAAACTACAAGGTGACATGTATTTGGGGGTATCTCTCTTCCATAGATACCAACATACAACCCCAAAATCATGCAGTGCACAACAGGTTCTGAGGAAAGAAAGAACTCTGATTCTAAACTTGCTCTGCTGAGATGAGAAAACTTTGGGGCATTATTTCATGTCTCTGTGCTTTGATTTTCTCACATGTAAGGTTTAGGTGACAAACAACTCATGTCATCCTAAGGCTTGATTAGTCAAATATATTTTTAAAATCTAGTGACTCAGTGAAGATTCTCAGAAAGTCAGAGACTATACCACTACCATCACTTGCTGAATGAAGTTTGAGGAAGCCACTTGGCTTGTAGCCTTCACTTTCCCACCTGTTGAATGGGGGAGGCTGTAATCATGACCCATCTTTGTCTCACAGGCCGATTATTGTACCTGAGTGAGGTGGAAAGAGAAAGAAGGAGATTGAAGAATACCTGGCTCTGGTTGCAGGTTGCAGGGATCGTGCTTCAAGTATTTTGCTTTGATCATTGGAGAATTGTTGCTTTAGAGAGCAGGCAAGAACATATAGATGTATGTCATCAGGCAAGATTGAGAAGTGGTGCAGACAGTGACCATTGTGTGATCCGAGTTGGGCAGGTCCCTGCCTGGGGGGTCATGTGAACAAACCCAGAGGAAAATTTTCAAATATAAACTTTTCTACTCAGTATATATGTGACTGAAGAAGGTTATTTCACTTCTTAGGGTCTCAATTTTGTCATTGTATCTCCTTCCTTCTTGTCTTTGCTTTCCTAGAAAGGTTTTTATTCCATTAATCAGTTTTATTGTGATAACATAAAAATAGTATCTTGGCTTACATGACAAACAATTGTGAGATTTCTGGAGGCTATGGCTCTACTTCAGGTATTCTCTTATTCCAGAGTACAGATGAAGGGACTAACTCTTGGTTAGGATGTTCTATTTTCATGGTGGAAGACAGAAATAAAAGATTGGGCTAAATACATAAGGTATGTTCCTAGTGGAAATAGCATATGTCACACCTGCTTATATTCTATTGGCTAATCCAAGACACATGAAAAACCTTGCATATCACATGTACAGAGAAAGAAGTCACAGGACACTGATAGGGATGCATAAATGCCTTGGGACTGTAGAAGTAAAAGGCACTGAACAGTAACCAGCCTTCCACGGCTTCTCTGACTATGCTATTAAACGTTAGAGTTGGCCTGCAACACTAGCACTGCCCAACTGGGTCTCTAATGTTTCTCTGTTATTCTCATCAGGCTGCATTATCGTTCTATTTAATTGGCTTACTTAGTGTTTAAAATGTTTATCCATCTGAACCTGATCAACCTAGAATGTCAGCTCTGTGAGGACAGGAATTTTTATTTGTGTTTTCACAGATGTATTCTGGAGTCTTGCACAGTAGTATAAATGCTTTGAATGAATCAGTTAAGCAATTTATTCCATGAAGGTAATAATGGATTAGTATCAGGTGCTTCTCTGAACATTAAATTCTTCCTTCCAGGTCAGAGCATCCAGTACCCAGAGTATTAGCTTTCTATCTTTGCAGTTGCTGTGGCCAGAATAACCTAAATTATTCCAAGGGCCCTGTTGGAAAGCATGTCTATCAGTCAGTTCTCACAATCTGGCTTGCTGACAAGAATTCAACTGTGTAGATAAAAAGTTAGAATCAGCTATTGGGACATATAGTCCCTACTTCAGAATATACCACTTTCCTGAAAATGCACGTAGAAGTCAGATGCCCAATGTTAGAACAGTTAACTTTGGAATTTTCTTTTCTTTTTTTTTTTGGAAAGAATTGAGAAGTCCAATTTTAAGAAATCTAAAACTAATACAACTACCCCCAACTTGCTTTAACTTTTTGCATAAAATCTTCCAAAGTCTGTTTCCAACATTCAATATATTTTTAATTCTATTGTTTTCATTGACAATTGAGCACAAATTTGCTGAGTTTATGTTCAATGAGCAGCCAATTGAGGCTAAAATTGTACCACTTTCAATGATACTTAATGATTCTCATCATTGCCTTGAGTTTATGGCCCTGAGCTTCTCATCACAAATGTGAGTGCTTTGGTAATTTCATTTCAATATTCTGTTTTCACAGAATAATAATGAATGACAACATGAAAAATATTTCAAGTGTTTTTGCATTCAAACATTTCCAAGGCTTCCACAAAGCAAATAAATGCCATTTTAGAGGCAGTGGGGACCTCGTAGGAAACAGGAAGGACACTTTACCCCATAGCAAAGTTGACAACCTTTGGGAGTAATCATTGAGTCAATGACATTTGGTAAAAGATGACATAGCCAAAATTTAGCTGGGACCAGGCAAAAGTTGCCACCATGCTCTATTTTTTTTTTTAAATCTGCTAATATGTACAGCTTAAGTTTTTCAGGGAAAAAAGTGTTTTAAGAAATATACTATTCAAGTTAAACAAGCAAAATATAACTACTACTTTAGATAATTATGAATTCTTCTTGATGCTTTATATTGTCTGACTGTGTCACAAGTATTTCCTTGCCTTAAAGTAGTTTTAATATCAAGGAAAACCCGTACTACGCCTTTTATTACTTTCCATGGCTCTTTACTGCGTTTCTACTGTGTTGTCCTGTGAAACCTTCATTTGTTCTAGATTTTTAACCTCAATTCATTCATGTCCATACAGTGGGTCAGACCCACCAAACCTGTCATTTAAACCTGAGATATGTGTACAGTATTCACAGTTCTTTTCATATCACTATGACCACTAGGTAAGAGAACACAGTTCTATTCTGGGGCATTGTAGCTGTCTTCCTCTTCCAGGTCCTTCTCTCTACCTGTTCCTGGCTGCCTGGAGATTCTGGGATTTCTGATGTGACCACTTACTCATCTCCTTGGAATAGTATGGGTTAGACAGGAAAAGTGAGTGATGGTGAGGAAAGAAGATAAGAGGTGTGTGTAAATAAATGGAGAAAGTTGAGAGAAATTGTATAGCAATGGCAGGAGGAAGAGGAAGAAAAAGAGAAGGAAGTAGAGGAGAGAGAGATTGACCCTCACATCCAGGTTCACACTGCCTGGAGCCCCTTTTCTTTTGTTTGCTGGCAAGCTAAATGATCTCTTTGTTCAGCTTAATTTGCTCATGGTTTCTTTCCTGAGCAAAATAGGTGACTGAACTCACACAGGGTCAGGCATAACACTGTGTGCACATGGAGCAGTGTCTAGTGAGCCCTGTTAAAAATGCTATCATGGAAGGTCAAATTGAAAGCTTCCACAATTCACAACATTGCAACAGGGTGGGGGGCATCATTTAGAGTGCATCATTTCATCATGCTTGTCCTTGATTCAGGAACCTTGTCCTTGTTGGGACTTCAGGGTCTAGGGCAGGAATTCAGGGTGTTGGAGGTTTCCTAGGTGGCTTGTCCTGGGAAAGAAATTGGGAAGCTGTGACACCACACAGCCACCTAAGTCTGTCAAAGGTGCAGCTTTTCCAAGTGAGAGATGAAAATTCATTTTTCTTTCACTCCTAACTCCCTTAAATACTGTGTGCAAAGAGAACAGCCACATGTGGCATGGGCATGCCTGAATGTAGACATTGCATGGACATAGAGGTAAAAACTCACATGAAAATCCTACTAGTTTACACATTATCTTCCTTGTTTCTTGCTGGTATCGATTGGCTTCTGACTGAAGGTGGAATGTAAGGGCAAATCGTTATGTTTTAGGAATGAGAGCAAATATAAATGTCAAAGCCAAAGTGCAGTATTTAAACATATGCCACAGAAACAGACCATGTCAAACTGGATTTACTAATGAATTCCAAAATAGAATGCATTACATAAATCTAATGCATTACCATTTTAGTGGAAAAAAATTCAGTGTTTCATCCTATATGATTCCTTGAGATTCATTGTTTAAAAATTTGTATTGAATAAAAAAGGAATAAAGAAGTTTATGGTATTATGCAGAGGCATTTGTGTGAGTAGAATAGAGTGTGTGTGTGTGTGTGTGAGTGTGTGTGTGTGTGTGGTTCCCATTGGTTTACGCATGTGACACCCTGCATTCTTTCCTAGGCACAGTGGTCCCAACAGGGAAAAGCATAATGAGATGATTCATCTCTTAATCACCTCCTCCACCTTGAATTGTGAAGGCTCTCACTTTGGTCTTCCAAGAAATCATTTTTCACCTAGACCATTTCGCATGGTATTCAAATCAGAAATTCTCCCACAATCTCCTTTTTTCCTTTGACAAACAGTTTATACTCCTGCCTACTACTAGAGAGTGGACTTCGGGGAAAAAAAGAAATGTTTGATATATGATCCTTCTTTTAGGATGTGTATAGATTCTGAAATGTTACCAGAGTGCTTGCAAAGTACTTAGGTATTCCTGGGCTAACATTCCTTGACTTCCTCTTCAAGTCATAGGCTGTCCTGCATTCTATTGCTTAAATATTAATTCTTGCTCATTCATACACGACCAGTAAAAGCATTTTACTACAGAAATGCCAAGATTCATTGCATTCTCTGGATGTCCTCTGAACCACCTCCTCCTGCATTTATTTTACATCAGTTACTCCATAATTCTTACTATAGGAAAGGGCTCCTAACACACATATCCACACTTACTTTTTTTTTCAGTACTCGGGATTTAGACTTTTTAAATTTTTTAGTTTGAAACAGGGTCTTCCTAAGTCACAGAGGTGCCCAGGCTGGGCTTTAACTCACATTTATTCTCCCTCAGTCTCGCATAGTACTGGCATTACACATGTGCAACAGTGTGCCCAGCTCTCTCTCAGTACTTCTCACTCAGCTTTATATTTTTGTCTAGGATATAATTTTTTCTTAGTTCATTAAATTGAGATATTTTCTATAGGATAAGAGAGGAAGATTTAAAGAAGCAAAACTAATTAACAGTCTCACCATTTAGAAGTAATCCTGATAATTCTTTCTCTACATTGCATCATGTAATGAACTTAATTAATTCCCAAATGTAGAGCTTTTTAGGATTCCCAAAATTTTAACTGTTATATTTTTGATGAGGGGACATATCTGTATTTCACATCATTAATTTATTATTTGAGCAAAGACCAAGAAATTTAATTCCTAAGTCAAAGTATGTAAACTCTTGTTTGCTTTTTTTCATCTTAGAAGAAGAACAAAAATAATCTTTTATTTATAGTTGTATTTTCTTATGGTGATGCCGCATATGTCATCAGTCACCTTAATGTCTTTTCTAAATGATGGTTATCTATTTCTGTCTTTTGTCCATTTTTAAAAACTATCCTGGTTGCGTCTTACTTATCGATTTGTAGGAAAGGAGATCGTAACATCTAAAATATAGGCATGTTATTTATATGTTACAAAAATCATTTCCATTTTTAATTTTCATTTTATTTTATTTCAGTTATACATACCAATTCAATTATAATGTTCATTGTCAAATATTGTAAGTACAAAAGTAAGTACGTACTCAAGGCAGAGAACATAGGAAGAAATAGCGATGCAAAAAGGCAGAGCAATCAATTAGAAATGTCATTTGACTGTATATTTTTTCATTTTATATGCACATGTTGTTATAAAATATATATATATATATAATAGCTTCACATATATATAACCATTTTATTATAGTATCAGATATTCCTCTTGTTACTGTTCCATCATACTAATTGTACCATACATTTTTCTGATATTTCCATGTATAAATACAGTGTGCTTTGATCAAATGTACCCTCCTACTAGTGTCTCTTGTCTTCCCTCTCCCCTCAGCCCAGTTCCATTTTTCTTTTCAAAAAGTTCATCCCTTATGGCTGCATGTATGTTTGGGTGTGTGGGATTGATAGCCATATTTCTGAGTTCTTGTTGGACTGTTGAGCAGATCTGTTTGCACTTTCACTGTTTGAGTGTCCACTTTGTGTGCTTTGATTTTTGTAACTTGAAAAACTATTTCTAAAAGAACAATATGTAATTTATCCACTAGTGATTTCTTACTGTTTATCTTCTTTTCTTGAAATTCTGTAATATTTCTACCTTTTTTCTGTTTTTTTTTCCTTTAAATAAAAGTTCCTTTATTTCAGTTCATCTTGATTTTTAAAATTTCCACATGTAAATCAGGTGATACTTATATTTTGTATATGATTTCCCTTAGTATTATAATCTACAATTCCATCATTTTTCCTGCAAATGATATGATTTTACTTCTTTTTACGGCTAAGTACAACTCCATGTGGATATATACTGTATTTTTTTTAAATTCATCTATTGATGGCCACTGAGACTGATTCCATACCTTTGCTATTGAGAATAGTGCCACAGCATGAGTATGTAGGACAATAACAAATATGCTATTCCATATATATGTATATTATATATATATATATATATATATGACATATATATGTCTTAATTTTACAAACATTTACCAACCTCAATGCTGTGTGTGACTAAAACCAACCCATGCTCTGTGGTCCCTGTTGGACCAGGAGTTTCGACACAGTTGAGCACTATGAAGGAGATATACAGTCTGTGGAGTAGATGTGTAGAAGATGGTCTGAAATTGTCTTGGGAACTATAGGAAGCTATCTGAAAGAGTAAAAGTCAAAGCCCTCCAGAGGCTCAGAGTCAATAGTGTGGTACGTGTATGTGTGTGTGTGTGTGTGTGTGTGTGTGTGTGTACACGTCAGTACGGAGGCTGACGAGCCCTAAGGTTTGAATCTGACAAGCTGGTTACACAGAGGCCTGATGGTGAAGTTGAAGTCAGAAGATCAGCAGACCTGAGATCCCAAAGACCATGGTTTCCTAAAGGGAAAAGATCATATCCCATGTTAGAGGCAATCAGGCAAAAAGAATTCCTTTTATTTTGGGAGAAAATCAGTCCCTTTTCTTTTAATCAAGCCTTCAACTCATTGGAGAGAATCACTCACATTAGGGAATGCAGTCTGCTTTACTTAGCCTGTCTGCTGAAGTGTTTAACTTATCCTAAAAATCTTCACGGACACACCCAGAATAATGTGGACACTCCATGGCCCAGTGAAGTTAACCACCCCAGGAGGCGATGTCAGAAGACTGAAGAACAAACTTTTTCTGCCCAGGGACTATGAGACCTCTCCTGGTCAGTGCAAAAGCCCTCAGATGGGGGTGAACCACATCCACTGAGACCTGAAGGGAAATTGGTGTCTTCACTAGTGAGAAAGAGACACTGTGAGGTGAGGATGGAGAAATCCTTCCAGACATCTGATTCTGGAAATCTCATATTGTGGTGATGAAACTCAATTTTCTGCAAATACCACTGTGGATGGTTTCTAAAGAACTGTAAGTGAGTAGGTTATATGGTGTATTGTTTTACAGCACTCTCTGTTTCCTGTGAGGGAGGACAGATTTGTGGGAAGGATCTCAATGAAAGTAAGGAGGCCAATGAGGACAATTATGTGGATATGGTAAAGACTTTAAAATTGAGGGTAAGGTGAGTAATCTAAGATACGTTTGGTGAATTCCAGAGGTTGAAAAATTTGGTGTCTAGTTGGTGGCGACAGGTACGGGATGGATACAGTGGAAACTGGTTCTGAATTTCTGCCTGGAGGAACTGGATGGTTCCAGGGCTGAGATGGAAACGCTAGAGTTGTACCCCTTAGGGAGGACCTGGGGTTTACACATGCTGTGGGAAACCCAGCTGCAGTGGTAAGTAGGCAGTGAGATTGTAGCTGAGGAGCTGAAAGGAGAAGTCTGGCCTAATGCCAACCAACTTGTGAGTGGGGATACCTACCATTTTGTGGGTGCTTTCTCAGAGCCAGGCATTATCCCAGAGCTGGATATTAATTAGCTTTTGTAACTTATAAAAGTAGCCAGCAAACATATACAACTGTTCTACTTCAGATATCAAAGACTTGAAAATTAAACCAATAAAGTTTGTGACTTATAATATTTGTAGACTGAAGTGAAAAATAGTATGAATCTTAACATGGATTGTTTCATTTTATCCCCTACAAGACTAGGAAGAAAATATAGTTACTACCTCTGCTTTACAGATGAAGAGACTGAGGCACACAGTTGAAGGTAACAAGAGGTTGACTCAAGCAGTGGATCTCACACTTGTAGGATACATCAGAATCACTTGGAGAGCTTGGTGAAATACAGAATTTTGGACCCATTCCCAGAGTTTCTGGTTTAGTGGTTCTCTGGTTAGACCAGAGAATTTGCATTTCCAATATATTCTCAACTGGTGTTGACGATATTTGTCTAGATGCCACATTTTGAGAGGCAATGGTATACAGAAAGAATAGGCAGGGAGTCTACAGAATGCTGACATTTAGTGATAAAATGAAGTAGCAAGGACAAGGGCACTAGAAATAATTGGCTTGAGAAGAAAATGTTTCTGGGGAGAAGGGTCAGCTGTGTTGAATGGGCAGCTGGGGCCAGCTGTGATGTGGGGCATCAGGAGAGCAAGGAATCATGAGTGTGTTTTAAATTGGGTGATAGAGGCCACTGATGACTCTATGAGCACTGACATGTATGGATCAAATGACGATGATATGGGTTGGTATAGAATGGAAATGTAGCAAGGAAGAGGAAATTCACTTAAGGAACTCATTGGGGAAGAGATTTGACTTAAGCTAGCCTTTCATTGAATTTTTATATGACTTTCACTTTTCCATTATTATACCATTTCAGAGACTATTGTTATACATGCATGAATGCAGATTCATATGGCTATTTGGATAAATTCCTAAAAGTAGGTTTGAGTGAAAAATTATTTGCAATTTGAGCCTTTAGATACAGAATATAGATATGAACTATAAAGAGTCAGACTGACTTCTAAAATCAACTGCATGAATTACTCAAGGGAGTTCTAACTTCTCTGCCTCTACCAATACCTAGCACTGTTCTTCATTTTATTCTTAGAAATATCATATGTCAAAATTTCAAATTTTAATTTTCAAGTCTTTGATACCTGAAGTTTTTCATATTTACTGGCTACTTTTCTTTTTTTCTTTTGTAAGTTACAAATGTACCATTCTTGTATGTTTTGCTTTGGAGACATTCTTTTTTCTTTTCAATTTATGAAGAATACTTTATGTGTTAATAGAATTGATCTTACTTGTTTCTATATATGGCAAATATTTTCAATTTTATATATGTGCATTTGAATGTGTTAATGTTCTGTGATAATAAGAAAATAGTGTCTTTCATATGATTAAATTTACCCACTTTTAATGGCTTTGTCTGTGAAGTAATGCTTAAAACTTTTCCCATGCAAACATAGTTCATATATATTTACCTAAATTAAGGTGCCATTATGTTTGTTCTTGTACTATGGAGAGATTTATTCCATCTGGAATTTATTTTATGATAAAGTTTAATATTTTTCATACAGTTAACCTATTATACCAATACTATTGAATAATACTACATTATTCTATGACTTTGAAATGCCAACTTCAGATTCAAAATTTTTATTTGTATTTTTATTTGTTTCTAGATATTTTCTGTTGTGCACATGTCTTTTCTATAGATATTCCCCAATATGGCTTAAGGAAATAATCTACATCTGATTCTGAAGTTTCTCAGGAAGCTGATTTGAAAATCATTCTTTTACTCCTTCATCTTGGTCTCATGTTTATCATGACCCTGACAGAAGTCCTTGAAACTTCAATGCTGTTGGAGGGACACCCATATTTATTTCCTTAACCATTTCCATATTTCAGAAAGAATAGAAATTAGAATAGAATTATGCACAGCAGTGCTGGAGTTTCAGGTTGATATTAGTAATGGGGAACAATTCCCTCATACACAAGGCATAATTCAAGTCATAGGAGAGGATCTTGGAATCACAGACTCATAGAGTACAATCTTGAGAAAACCCAACATGTGTGGATGAGTTGGAAAAACAAAGTCCTCAAAGATGCGGATATAGAAGTAAACACAGTGTCAGCCAGGAACGCCAAAACAAGGAGAGGTTCTAGAAGATCAGGCTAGTCAACAAATAAGACAATAGGTTTTCTCAAAGATGTCAAGGAGCAGACTGTTGGTCAGTAACCAATGATTCAAATTAAAAGATTCAAACTTCTTCTTATCACAGATGCAAACAACAGCATCGCATGCCAGCTTCTTATACTAGATAAGCCTTGACTAACACATTTTGCATAGGGGAAAATGCACTTAGTCAAACAAACAACAAAAAAAACTCTGTTTAGCCATCCATTTCAAATTTTTATAGAAAATTGTGTAGGCAGCATCAATTATGCTTGGGCAAATTTAGACTAATTAATGGGTTGACTAAGATAATTATTGAAATTTGTCTATGGATGAAAAGAGGAAAGATGAACCATTTAAATTGCTTTTTGTGTGTGCCTGATGACTATTTCTAAAAGAATGAGCCCACTGGGAAGTGTATGAAATAGGAGTGGCCCAGTTCTTTGCAGGGTATGATGATAGAGTAACAAGGCAGATGTTTTAATCAACACACTAGGATTAATGCCTTAAAATGTCTAATATGCATAAATACATACCACACATACCTTATGTAGAGAAATATAATTTATGGAGGGTCAACAATGTATAAGAATTCTTTCAGATACTTTGTTTGTGTGATTACTTTTCATGTATAAAAAAACAACCCCATGAAGAAGGTATTAGCACCCCTCATTTACAGACAGGCCCCCTGAAGCACAGAGGGGTTACCAGTTGCCAATTTATGTAGTCAAAGTGGGAAGAACTGCAGTGGAACCCATGCTCACATTCGGTGCCCTCCTCCTTCAAAAAGGGCTCTTTGGGTGATTACTTACTTGTTGGAATGAGAATGCTTTTGTTCAAACCAGATTTGCATTTACTGATAAATGAGTTTAAAGGCAAGTGTTTGATATACACTGCATCATTCTTATTTCTCTCCAGTCATATTAAAGTGTTTTCTGGATTTCGTTTTTCATTTTTCAGGTCTCAGCTTGGGCAATTTCTAAAACCTATGTCCACTATTCATAAAAGGATGAAGTTTCACTCCATGTTGCAGCTCTCTCAAAGGGGTGTGTCCTGCTTGTGGGGAGCCCATGTAATTAAGGGAAGTCACTCTGAATTTGTGCTTACATAGCTCAACAGGGAGTGGCTCTTGTCAGGAAGGCATCTGGCCTGCCATTTGTTGGTTGTGTGATTTGGGCAGTGTATCTATTATATCAGATTTGACCAATAGAAACTCAACTCAAAAATCTTAAAAGAGTACCTTTGTGGTGCACATCAAAGTTCAGTTACCCTTGATTTGCTGTGTGTTTCTCTATTCTCTCTCTCTCTCTCTCTCTCTCTCTCCTCCTTCATACTTACATCACTGCATTTGTCTTTGTTATCTTCATTGTCTAGTGAATCCCTTTGAGAAATTGGAAAAGTGTTCTGAAAATATTTCCAGTGTTTAATGATAGGCTCTTTATCTTCTGAGCAAAGGTCAAATCCCTACTCCAGTGGTATTAAGTTGGGCATTTGATTGACAGCCCACCAGGATAGCACAGAGAAAGAGAATAAAAATTCAGAAAGGCAGGGTGTATACAGAAGACAAAGCAATTGCTGCATACTATGGAACCATTATTTCTTCAACTACAAAACAATCCTGGGATTTATCTTGTAAGCTTGGTGTGAATGTAAAGGATAGAAATTGAGAAGTGTTTGGCACATAGTCTTTGTTTCTTAAATGAGTATCATGATTATTCAATTGTACACCAGTCCATTGTTCCTCTAAGGATCACAAAAAAAAAAATCTCAAACCATTCCCAGTTGATGCCTACCTGTAATTTGAAGCACTCTTGTCTTTGCCTAAGCATCTCTGGCTAAATTCAAAATTAGTCATTCAATGAATTATTAAGACAGGTCCTTGAGATAGAAATGAATCAGGGTGAGTCTTTGCCCTTTAAACTCTCCAGAATCCATGTGGACCAGAAGTCTCTACATTGCTGTTGCTAACCCTTAGATACATCTGGTCCCTGTGATTGCAGGCAGAGAAAAAGCAGCTACCTGCTGAAAACTGCATTTCCTGAACTACAGCCTTTCCTTCCAACCTACAGTGGGGGTGAAGGGTTTTTACTGAGTCATGGGTGTCTATGCAGGTTCTAGGCAGATTAATAAGCATGTACCTATTAACATGAAGGTTTTGTAATAGTTTTCAGTATTTGTTTCATGGGGTTGATAAGAAACTGACTTTCATTTTGACCTCTGGAATAGACTAATGATAGGTTCAGGCTATGGCAACTCATCACAATTGCCTAAAAAAACCAAAATTCCTGTCTTTTTTCATTGTAGTCATTTCTTTATCACTGTTTCACTCTCTCACAACATCCCTCCCCTCCCCACAACCTTTTTAATGCACTTTATTCTTTTGTTTGTGTTCTGAAATAATGTGTTTCCTTAGATCAAGTGTTTTAAATCAGCACCAGTAAAACATTTACAATTCATTCTCCTTCATCTTTTTTTAAATCAGCACTGATTTTTAAAGTTCCATTTGGGCTATTTATGTACATTTCATCTACAGCTTCTAACCCTTGCATTCTAGCCTACACTTTTATTCAAATCTCTGCCACCTCATGCTACCTATGGAACACATCCACTCCTGGAGGCCGTTGAGAAGTTCTGCGATCGATCTCTCAGTCAGACGTTGAATTTCTGAGTCATAGATTACAAGCACTGAAGATTATTTTTAAAAATTACTGCACTAATTTGTACCTTCAGAGTTGTAATTCAATGTTCTACATCACTACACATCTTCCCTGATTTGGCATATGTAGCTTGCTGATTTTTTTGCCAGTCTGTTAAATAGAAATGATAGTATATTCTTTTAATTTTAATTTTCTTATTACCAATGTGTTTGAGCATCGGTCCAATATTTATTGAAATTTTAAATTTCCTCTTCTTTATTATTTGTCTGTTCTTACAGTGTGTGCCTGTGTTCTAGAAGAAGAGTTCCTGCCTTTGCTTTTAAATTTTTACAATTGTATTTCTATGGTAGGTGTTAATCATTTGTCTCTTTTAGACACTGCAAGTTATCTTTCCTCAATCTGTGTTGTTTTATGGAACATAACTATCATAAAGACAATTTTCAATTATTCGCTTTATGATGGATACTTTATAAGAATTTCTCTTCAATTATGTCACAGTGCTATTTATTTCTATTAACTTTATAGTTTTACTTTTCATGTTTTGTGTTTAATGCATTTGGAATCTACACTTATATTTTGTGTTTGCTTACAAGGAAGCCAGTATTTCCAATACATCTACTAATCAATCACTTATCCATTGATGTATAATTTAAAGGACATCATATAATTCATCTATTATACTTCAATGATCTATCACAGGGCATACTATTCAATTTCATTATAATTATGACTTTGTTTTTCTTAATTTTGGGGTGGGCAGGTTCTCAGTCTTCTACCTTAGCTAACGATGGATTTTTATTTTCTCTTATAAAATTTAAACTAAGTTTATCTCATTCTTATAAGACTCCAACTAGTAGTTTTATGATATCCCACTTTTTATAGATAGATTTAGTAAAAATTTTGACACATTTGTTATATCATTTTATGTTCTCCAAGAATATGGAATGCCAGGATTTACCTATTCAGCTTTTCCATGACCATTATTAGATTATTAAAGTTGTATTCATAAATAACTTGTCAGTTCTTGATTAATTCTTTTCTTTTAAATTTTTTTTATTTAAAGAGAAAAAAAACAGGAAAAAGGTAGAAATATTACAGAATTTCAAGAAAAGAAGATAAATAGTAAGAAATTACTAGTTGATACATTACATATTGTTCTTTTAGAAATAGTTATTCAAGTTACAGAATTAAAGCACACAAAATGGACACTAAAGTAGTAAGAGTGCAAACAGATCTGTTCAAGAATCCAACAAGAACTTAGAAATATGGTCATCAATCCCACACATCTAAACATACATGCAGCTATATCTTTTAGAGTGCTTCCTATTTCCTCTTTTTTTTACAATAGCAATTATACATTTTTAAAATTTTATTTAAAGAGAAGAAAAAAACAAAACAGAAAAAAGGGTAGCAACAATATAGAATTCTAAAAGAAAGAAAGAAAAAGGAGAATGAGAAAAAGCCCCACTAAGAAATCAATAATTTATAAATTACATACTGTCATCCTGGATGTAGTTGTTCAAGTTACAAAGTTAAAGGGTACGTAGTAAATATTCAAGCAGTCAGTCTACAAACAGTTTTGCTCAAAGATCCAACAAAGATCCAGCAATATGGTCATCTATTTTACACACTCAAACATACATGCAGTTATATCCCTTAGAGCACTTTCTTTTCCTCTCTTTTTTACAGTAGCAATTACACATTTTGGTTTTATTACTCTTGTAGTTCTTATTTACTTTTTACACTAGAGACACAATATGATATTTATAAATATGATTCTTATTTATTTCACTAATGAGGATAGTCTCAAGTTGTCTCCATTTGCCTGTGAAGGCCTCAAGATCATCCTTTTTTATAGCTGAGTAATATTCCATTGTATAAAAATGCCACATCTTTTTCATCCACTCTGCAGTTGATGGGCATCTTGGTTGTTTCCAAGACTTAGCTATCACAAATTGTGCAGCTATGAACATGGGTGCACATATATCACTGTGATATGAACTTTTCAGTTCTTTGGGGAAAATACCTAGGAGGGGGATAGCTGGATTGAATGGGGCTTCCAATCCTATTCTTATGAGAATTCTCCATATGGATTTCCATAATCATTGCACCAGTCTACATTCCCACCAACAGTGGAGCAGTTCCTTTTTCCCTGCAGCCTCGCCAACATTTGTTATCAGTTGATTTCTTGATGGCAGCTATTCTTTCCGGAGTAAGATGGAATCTCAATGCTGTTTTAATTTGCATTTGTCGAATGACCAGTGATGGTGAACATTTCTTCATGTATTTATTTGCCATTTGTATATCTTTCTCTGAGAACTGTGTGTTCATCTCAGATGCCCATTTTTGGAGAGGGTCTTTGAATTTGGGGGGCTTGATGTTTTTCAATTTTTTATATACTCTGGACACAAGTCCTTTGTCTGAGGGGTTGCTGGTTAAAATTTTTTCCCACTCTGTTAGTTTTCTTTTCACTCTGTTGGTGATTACCTTTGAAGTGCAGAAACTTTTCAATAATGTGTGATCCCATTTGTTGATTCTTTGAAGTGTTTCCCATGCAGTTTGCGTTTTGTTCATGAATTCTCTGCCTACCCCTATGTCTCTAAGACATCTACCTACCTTGTCTTCCAGTACATTTAGTGTTTCTGTTTTAATATTGAGGTCTTTGATCTATTTAGACTCAAAGTAGGTATTCATGATCTTTTGAATTTCCATGGGATCTGTAGTAATTTCTCCCTTTTCAGTTCTTATTGCATGAATTTGGGTTTTTTCTTCCTTTATCTTGATAAGGTTAGCTAGGGGTTTGTCAATTTTTCTCCTGAAAAATCAGCTTTTTGATTCATTAATTTTTTTGTATTTTTTTTAGTTTCAATTGCATTGATTTCTGCTCTAATCTTTACAATTTCCTCTCTTCTGTGAGCTTTGGGTTTAGCTTGCTCTTCTTTTTCTGGAAGCTTGAGATGGAGCATTAGGTTGTTTATTTGTGCTTGTTCTGTTTTCTTGATATGACAGTTTATTGCTATATATTTCCCTCTTAAGACTGCTTTCATTGCATCCCACAGATTACAGTATGTTGTTTCTATATTTTCATTGAATTGTAGGTATTGTTTTATTTCTTCTTTAATTTCATCTGTAGCTCACTGGTTGTTCAAAGGCTGTTATTTGATTTCCATGTATTTATGTAGGTTTTACAATTTCTTTTGCCATTAATTTCCAATTTCGGTGCACTATGGTTAGATATTATGCATGGTATGATTTCAATATCTTTGCATTTACTTAAGACTGTTTTATGGGATAATATATGGTCTATTTTGGAGAATGTCCCATGTGCAGCTGAGAATAATGTGTATTCTGATGTGGTTGGGTGGAACACTCTGTAAACATCTACTAAGTCCAATTGCTCACAGGTATGATTCAGTTCTGTAATTTCTTTGCTGACTTTTTGCCTAGTTGATCTATCTCTTTGTGACAATGGGCTGTTAAGATCTTCTGTTATAATTGTGTTCTTGTATATTTGGTTTTTCATGTCCATTAGTATCTGTCTTATATAGTTGGGTGCTCCTGTATTTGGTACATGTATATTTATAATTGTTAGTTCTTCCTCTTCAATTTTACCACTAACAAGTATGTAGTGATGTTCTCTATTTCTCTTAATCATTTTGGGTTTGAAGTTCACGTTGTCTGCAAATAGAATAGCTACCCCTGCTTTTTTCTGGGTTCCTGTTGCATGGAATACTATTTTCCATCTTTTGACTTTTAATCTATGAGTTTCCTTTTGGGTCAGATGTGTTTCTTGTATACAGCATATTGTGGGGTCCTGTTTCTTGATCCATTCTGTCATTCTATTTCTTTTTGTAGGTGAATTGAGGCCATTTATATTTATGGATAGCACTGATATGTACTGGCTCGACTTTGCCATGTTATGTTCCAGTTGTTTCTTTCTGCTTTTCCTCTTATTTAATTGCTTATCCTATCTGGACATTTCTTTCTGTTGCTGTTTTAGGGATTGTGGTCATTTTTATCTCTGTCTAGTATGTCCTTTCTAGGGTTGGTTTGGTGGAAATGAATTTCTTCAGTTGTTCTTTGCCATGGAAGTATCTTGTTTCTCCATTAAATTTGAATGAAAGTTTTGCTGGGTACATCAGTCTGGGTTGAAGATTGTTTTCTTTCAGGGCTTGAAATACCTCACTCCAAGCTCTTCTTGACTTGAGGGTTTGTGCTGAAAACTTTGCCGTGATTCTAATGGGCTTTCCCTGATAGGTGAGTTGTGTCTTCTCTGATAGCTTTTAATATTCTGTTTTTATGCTGTATGTCTGAGATCTTAATTATTATGTGTCTGGGTGTGGATTTATGTTGATTGTGACTGTTTGGTGTTCTATATGCCTCACTTATCTGCATATCAGATTCTTTCCCCATGTTTGGGAAATTTTCTGCTATTATTTCTGTAAATACTTTATGTATGTCATTTGCCTGCACTCCT